>BLSH010022043.1:1697267-1727283 GCA_018402905.1 Glandirana rugosa
TGCGACGGACGGTGGTCTACTCCTACGGTGAACGGTAACGGACGCTGGTCTACGTCGAAATCTGGTGGCAGGCAGCGTGGCAAGTGACAATCCACATCTGGTGGCAGGCAGCATGGCAAGTGACAATCCACATCTGGTGGCAGGCAGCATGGCAAGTGGCAACCCACATCTGGTGGCAGGCAGCGTGGCAAGTGACAAGCTGCATCTGGTCGCAGGCAATGGCAAGTGGCATCCTCATCTGGTGGCAGGCAGCGTGGCAAGTGACATCCTCATCTGGTGGCAGGTAGAGTGACAAGTGACATCCTCATCTGGTGGCAGGCAGTGTGGCAAGTGACAAGCTGCATCTGGTCGCAGACAATGGCAAGTGGCATCCTCATCTGGTGGCAGGCAGCGTGGCAAGTGACATCCTCATCTGGTGGCAGGCAGCATGGCAAGTGACATCCTCATCTGGTGGCAGGCAGCGTGGCAAGTGACAAGCTGCATCTGGTCGCAGGCAATGGCAAGTGGCATCCTCATCTGGTGGCAGGCAGCGTGGCAAGAGACACACTGCATCTGGTGGCAGGTGACGTGGCAAGTGACACACTCGGGGCTCCCACTGATTCTGCATCATGGTGAGTTGAACTATTTCATTTTATGTTATACTGTACTAATAGAAATAATGCGCTTCAATCATCCTGACACCATACCAACCATGGTGCTGGGTTGATTGAAGCGCTAACACCATCCATTGCCCCAACAAATTGCCCGCAAAAAAAATTGATTACCCCTCGCGATTGGGGACCGCTGCTTTAAGGGCAACTCCAGCGAAACAGCTAGATACACAGTTTAATCAGAAAGAAGCGTATACTGGACCTAAATATTAACTTCCCTCCGCAAGCTCCAAAAGACCCCCTGACTAGTTTAAGTTCTGAAGGAAATTTTAAAATGAAGAGTCAGAAATACACATCTCTTCTTGGTGAATACCATAAATATTTTACAGTGTGAAAAAACATATGGAATAGAAGCTCGGTAAAAGCAGCGTTATTAGCAAAATTCCTGTTTTATACATGGGGGAAGTGTTGGAAATGGAAACTGCAGTATAGTAACTGGTAGCATATTAATTAAGTAATGTGTTGATTAATGAGGTTATCTGTAGTGTTGGGCGAACGGTCCGGGCCGAGAAAAAGTTCAGGCCGAACATCATGTGTTCGCCCGTTACCTTAATGATTGATACTATGTATACAATGTAATCGGGTTTACTATTCCCCGTTTTATATCCCAGAAATATGCATGTCATATGTTGTATCTGACCCACCTAGTGACCAGAACCTTTGGGGATCGCTGGTGGCCCGTGTGCGACCTAATTACATTTCTTGTTTGTTATTCAAATTTTAAATTCTTTTATACACTTGTGCCACATCTGAACTGCAAAACAATGTTCAGTCCCTCAAGCCACCTTTCTGAACCTCAAAATTAATTGTTTTGGGCAAAAGCCTACTTTACTTATCTTCCCCCAGACTGGTATAGAAGCTGACACAACTAGCCCACCGCTATGAGCGCTCTCTATATTTAGAAAACGATCCCCTATTTAATGTTTTATCACTTACACCTATTATAGAAATGTAGTAATGGTATTGTACAACAGCACATGATGAAGACCACAGATTAAATGTCAGATGAGTCAATGAAGGTATGTTAGCTAGATACAGTTAGGTCCATAAATATTGGGACATCGACACAATTCTAATCTTTTTGGCTCTATACACCACCACAATGGATTTGAAATGAAGCGAACAAGATGTGCTTTAACTGCAGACTTTCAGCTTTAATTTGAGGGTATTTACATCCAAATCAGGTGAACAGTGTAGGAATTACAAGAGTTTGTATATGTGCCTCACACTTTTTAAGGGACCAAAAGTAATGGGACAGATTAACAATCATAAATCAAACTTTCACTTTTTAATACTTGGTTGCAAATCCTTTGCAGTCAATTACAGCCTGAAGTCTGGAACGCATAGACATCACCAGACGCTGGGTTTCATCCCTGGTGATGCTCTGCCAGGCCTCTACTGCAAGTGTCTTCAGTTCCTGCTTGTTCTTGGGGCATTTTCCCTTCAGTTTTGTTTTCAGCAAGTGAAATGCATGCTCAATCGGATTCAGTTCAGGTGATTGACTTGGCCATTGCATAACATTCCACTTCTTTCCCTTAAAAAACTCTTTGGTTGCTTTCGCAGTATGCTTCGGGTCATTGTCCATCTGCACTGTGAAGCGCCGTCCAATGAGTTCTGAAGCATTTGGCTGAATATGAGCAGATAATATTGCCAGAAACACTTCAGAATTCATCCTGCTGCTTTTGTCAGCAGTCACATCATACAATAAATACAAGAGAACCAGTTACATTGGCAGCCATACATGCCCACGCCATGACACTACCACCACCATGCTTCACTGATGAGGTGGTATGCTTTGGAACATGAGCAGTTCCTTTGCTTCTCCATACTCTTCTCTTCCCATCACTCTGGTACAAGTTGATCTTGGTCTCATCTGTCCATAGGATGTTGTTCCAGAACTGTGAAGGTTTTTTAGATGTTGTTTGGCAAACTCTAATCTGGCCTTCCTGTTTTCGAGGCTCACCAATGGTTTACATCTTGTGGTGGACCCTCTGTATTCACTCTGGTGAAGTCTTCTCTTGATTGTTGACTTTGACACACATACACCTACCTCCTGGAGAGTGTTCTTAATCTGGCCAACTGTTGTGAAGGGTGTTTTCTTCACCAGGGAAAGAATTCTTCGGTCATCCACCACAGTTGTTTTCCGTGGTCTTCTGGGTCTTTTGGTGTTGGTGAGCTCACCAGTGCGTTCTTTCTTTTTAAGGATGTTCCAAACAGTTGATTTGGCCACACCTAATGTTTTTGCTATCTCTCTGATGGGTTTGTTTTGTTTTTTTCAGCCTAATGATGGCTTGCTTCACTGATAGTGACAGCTCTTTGGATCTCATATTGAGAGTTGACAGCAACAGATTCCAAATGCAAATAGCACACTTGAAATGAACTCTGGACCTTTTATCTGCTCCTTGTAAATGGAATAATGAGGGAATAACACACACCTGGCCATGGAACAGCTGAGCAGCCAATTGTCCCATTACTTTTGGTCCCTTAAAAAGTGGGAGGCACATATACAAACTGGAGTGAGTTCAGGTACTGCGCACGCTGACAAATAGGTGAAATGGAAATCAAATAATAATAATAGAGCAATAATACAATAATAAAGAGTGTCAATATAATAACAAAATATAATATATGGCTCAATGTCCAAAAGTGATAGTTCAGACACAATGAGTGTGTTTAAATATATATCCTTGTGCCAAAGTGCAATGTGCTAGTGAATATAAGTATAGTTCCAATTGTGTGAGCAATCTCCAAACAATAGTGATCTTCGTCCTCCCACCGGATGGGAAAAGCGCGTGCGTTGGGGACCCCCGGGCTCTCAAAACTCTTACCTCAAGTAACTTTCAAGTGCGCAATGGGTAAATCCTCGATCGATGTCCCTGTTGGGTAGGATGGTCCTCCTCTCCTTATAGAGCGTCTCCTTCGTATCTGAACATTATCGGTTACTCTCCATGTATTATGAGGTATAACAATGGCGTTGGGTTCCTCCTAAATCAGGCTGAGTTGTTCAGCGTCAGCCTTGCTCTCCACTGGTTATAACTGGACTTGTACTCGGTCATGAAAAGGAATTAAAAAATGACCCCCATAGTGTAGTACGTAATATAAAATCAAGGTGTTTTTTATGTGACAAGTTACTGCTTACATCAATAGAGTAAAATCAAGCTGTAAATAACAGTGGTGTGAACACGGTACAAGACTGCTCCTCACTGTGCTTCCAGTGTTACTGTCAATCCGGCCACGTCCTACGCGTTACATCACGTGACTTCATCAGGGTCCCTTGATTTTATATTACGTACTACACTATGGGGGTCCGAAACCCGGACACATTATTCAGACCGGGCTGTTGCTCCCCAAGTGACCAGGGTAGACAACCACAAATCTGTTGCCGTCCGGGAGCTGCAGACAGCAGGGGGCAGGGCAATTATGTCAGCAAGAGCAATTTGGCCACACCCACTGTTCGCTGCAGCGTGCTATGCACACCACATTACTACTCTTCTTGGGGGCACACAAAGGGCACCCAAAGGTGTCTCAGGCCGCTAAAGTGTTCGGGTTTGGCTTGAAGAAAAGATGGTGACCCTATAGAGAACTAGGCACTATAGAAGTCCCGAGATCAAGGTCGCTTAGTCTTACTCTTCCTCCTACGTGAGAACTGCGACTTAGGAGATTCGGAAAGAGAAAGGCACCAGAGCAAACCTTTCGGAGGCATTGTGGCTAGTGTTGAGCGAACCCGGACTGTTCGGGTCCGTACCAAACTTTGGGGTGTCCGGGACCCGGACCCGAACATGGACATTTCAAAAAACGTTCGGGTTCTGGTAGTTGATCACGCATGTTGAATAGCTGCAGGGCAGGCAATCAACAAGCGTTTCACTGGTTTGCCCTTAGAAGCCATCACAGCCATGCCTACTAATGGCATCGCTGTGATTGGCCAGTGCATCATGTGACAAAGCCTCTATATAAGCTGGAGTCACTTGATGCTGCAGTCACATGCCCTCTGAGGCTCTGACTAGTATAGGGAGAGGAAGCTGCCAACGTTTTTGTGAGGGACAGATTGCAGACATTTTAACATCTGATCCTGCATCCTGAAATTACTACTACTGTTGCTCTGAGGGACAGATTGCAGAAATTTGAGATTTCACATACTGCTGCTTTGAGTGACAGATTGCAGATCAAATCCTGCATAACACAACAATCGCTACGATCGTACACAACGATCAGATTGTGGGAGTAATTTGAGATTTCACATACTGCTGCTTTGAGTGACAGATTGCAGATCAAACCCTGCATTACACAATGATCTGACTGCACTAGGTAGAGGCTTCTGCTTAGAGGGACAGATTATTGTTCAAAAATCATTGCCTACTCCTATAGGGCCAGGTTCCAGCTGTTGCTGTAAGTGACACATTATTGTTCAAAAATCCTCTCCTAGGTCTAAAGAGAGAGCTTCCAGCTGTTGCTTAGAGGGACAGATTATTGTTCAAAAATCATTGCCTACTCCTATAGGGCCAGGTTCCAGCTGTTGCTGTAAGTGACACATTATTGTTCAAAAATCCTCTCCTAGGTCTAAAGGGAGAGCTTCCAGCTGTTGCTTAGAGGGACAGATTATTGTTCAAAAATCATCGGCTACTCCTACAGGGCCAGGTTCCAGCTGTTGCTTAGAGGGACAGATTATTGTTGAAAAATCACCTCCTAGTTCTAAAGGGAGAGCTTCCAGCTGTTGGTGTGAGTGGTGCATTTCTTGCACCAAAATAAAAAGTCCGGCTACGTTGGTGTTTTCAAAAAAAAAAAAAAAGGTATTAATTGGTATTAATAAATACTTACATAGGGCTACATAGTACATTTGCGGGCACAATGAGGAGAGCAAATAAGGGACGTGGTCATGGTGCTGCTGGTGATGCTGGTGCTGCTGGTGTTGGTGGTGTTGGATGTGGTCGAGGTGTGCCAGCTACACGCACAAGGAAAACACCTTCCTCAGGTAGCCAACAGAACCTGCACCGGTATATGGTAGGCCCGAATGCCCCTCAACGATTGGTGAGGCCAGAACAAGTACAGGCGATAGTAGATTGGGTGGCTGACAATGCCTCCAGTTCCTTCACATTGTCTCCCTCCCGGTCCCTTGATGAAAGCTCAGAGTTGGCACCTGAACCCCATGGACATGTCTTTCACCTCAGCTCCTTGTAAATTAGCCAAGCAGTCTGAGCCCCAAGTCCTGCAAGAGACTCTTATGCTTTTTGATGACTCTCCTGGTGTGCTTTCCGTAGGGTCATCCATATAGTGCTGCCCCAGAAGTGGAAGACATTGAGTGCACCGATGCCCAACCACTTCTGTTGCAGGATGAGGACATGGAAACACCAGCGCAGCACATCTATGATGATGAGGAAACACAGGTGCCAACTGCTGCAGCTTGCCTCAGTGTGCAGACTGACAAGGAGGGCAGTGGTGAAGGGTGGGTGGAAGATGATGTGGAGGATGATGAGGTCCTAGACCCCACATGGAATGAGGGTCATGAGAGTGACGTGTGCAGTTTGGAGGGACAGGTGGTGGTCGCACAGAGGCACCAGCACAGCAAAAGAGGAAGCAGGTTGCAAAAGCGGAGCGAGCGTCCCCTAGACAGTATGCCTGCTACTACCCACCGCACCCAGGGACCTAGCACACCAAAGGCAGCTCAAAGGCGTTCCCCCTCGTGGCAGTTCTTCAGACAATGTGCTGACGACAAGACACGAGTGGTTTGCAAGCTGTGCAATGATAGCCTGAGCCGGGGCATAAATGTTCTCAACCTGAGCACAACCCCCATGACCAGGCATCTAAATTCAAGGCCCATGCTGCATTGGAATAATTACCTCAAAATCCAAGAAAGGTCTCGGCCTGCTCCTGCTTCCTCTTCTGCTGCTGCCTCGGCCTCTTCCTCCACCTCTACAGTGACAGTGTCACCTGCAACCCAGCAAACAGAGGATATGACAGCAACGCCACCATGTCCGCCACCGTCCCCAAGCATTTCCTCATGGTCCCATGGAAGCTTACAGCTGTCCATCTCCCAAACACTGAAGAGAAAGAGGAAGTACCCCCCTACCCACCCGCGATCCCTGGCCCTGAATGCCAGCATTTCAAAATTCCTGGCCTTTGAAATGCTGTTATTCCGCCTGGTGGACACGGACAGTTTCAAAAACCTGATGGCGGTGGCTGTCCCACAGTACATGGTTCCCAGCCACCACTACTTTGGGGACAAGATCAAGTGTGCACTGCGCAACGCCATCTGTGGAATGGTCCACATAACCACGGATAGATGGACCAGTAAGCACGGGCAGGGACGCTATATCTCGCTAACTGCACACTGGGCAAATGTAGTGCCGGGTGGGCCTGAGTCGGCTAGCCATTTGGCGCATGTCCTTCCACCACCGAGGATTGCAGGGCATTTCTCTTTGCCTCCTGTTGCCTCCTCCTCCTACTGCGCTTCCTCCTCCTCGACCACCTACTCATCCGCTCAGCGTAACACCTTCACCACCAACATCAGCACATCCAGGGGGAAACGACAGCAGGCTGTTTTAAAACTGATATGTTTGGGGGATAAACCCCACACTGCGCAGGAGCTGTGGATGGGCATTGAACAGACCAATGAGTGAATGTTGCCACTGAGTCTCAAGCCCGGCCTATTGGTGTGCGACAATGGCCGAAATCTCGTAGCGGCTCTGGGCTGAGCCGGTTTGACGCACATCCCTTGCCTGGCGCATGTGCTGAATTTGGTGGTACAGAATTTTCTAAAAAACTACCCGGATATGTCAGAGCTGCTGCATAAAGTGCGGGCCGTCTGTGCGCACTTTTGGCATTCTCACCCTGCTGCTGCTCGCCTGTCTGCGCTGCAGCGGAACTTCGGCCTTCCTGCTCACTGCCTCATATGCGACGTGCCCACAAGGTGGAACTTCACCTTGCACATGCTGGAGAGACTGTGCGAGCAGCAGCAGGCAATAGTGGAGTTTCAGCTGCAGCACGCACGGGTCAGTCGCTCTGTGGAACAGTCACACTTCACCACCAACGAGTGGGCCTCCATGCGAGACCTGTATAGCGTATTGCGGTGTTTTGAGTACTCCACCAACATGGCCAGTGCCGATGATGCTGTTCTCAGCGTTACTATTCCACTTCTATGTCTCCTTGAAAAAACACTTTGGGCCATGATGGAAGAGGATGTGGCACAGGAGGATGAGGAGGAGGAAGAGGGGTAATTTCCACGGTTATCAGGCCAGTCATTCGCAAGTGGCTCGGAGGGTGTGTTCCTGCACCAGCATAGGCCAGGTCAAAAATATTTAAGCCAGGGCACAGTTCTGGAGGACGAGGAAGATGAGGAGGAGGAGGAGGAGGAGAAGGAATCGCAGCAGGGTGGCACCCAACGCAGCTCGTGGGCATCACTGGAGCATGGCTGGGGGGATACAGAGGACACAGATGATATGCCTCCCACAGAGGACAGCTTGTCTTTGCCTCTGGGCAGCCTGGCACACATGGCCGACTACATGCTGCAGTGTCTGCGCAACGACAGCCAAGTTGCCCACATTGTAACTTCTTCTGATTACTGGGTGGCCACCCTGCTGGATCGCCGTTACAAGGACAACGTGCCGTCCTTAATTCCCTCACTGGAGCGTGAGAGGAAGATGCGCGACTACAAGCGCACACTGGTAGAGGCGCTGCTGAGGGCATTCCCAAATGACACCGGGGGCTCAGTGGAAGCACAAGGCGAAGGCAGAGGAGGAGGAAGAGGCCACCAACGCAGCTGTGCCACCGCCAGCACCTCAGAAGGCAGAGTTAACATTTCCGAAATGTGGCAAAGCTTTGTCAGCAGCCCGCCACAACAAACAGCACCACCAGCCGATAGACAACGTCTTAGCAGGAGGCAGCATTTCAGCAACATGGTGCAAGAGTATGTGTGCACACGCCTACACGTACTGACTGATGGGTCTGCCCCATTCAACTTCTGGGTCTCCAAATTGGCCACATGGCCTGAGCTTGCCCTTTATGCCTTGGAGGTGCTGGCCTGCCCTGCAGCCAGTGTATTGTCTGAACCTGTGTTTAGCACGGCAGGGGGCGTTATCACAGACAAGCGCAGCCGTCTGTCCACAGCCAACGTGGACAAGCTAACCTTTATTAAAATGAACCAGGCATGGATCCCACAAGACTTGCCTGTACCTTGTGCAGAATAAACATTTATACCGGACTCACACAGCCATTCGTATACTTGTTTTTTTGAATAGTCCTCAATATTTTGGGGGCTACCCCAATTATAAACAAACAAAAAAAACAGTGTTGGCTACCTCCTCCTCCTCCTCCACCACCGACACTTCCACCTACACTGCCACGGTCACGGCCTAGTCAACCTCTAGGCTCCTACTCCACAAACAACCCCCCTTCCAATTTTTTTAAATTTGATTTTAATTTATTTTCCCTATCCCCATTTTTTTGTAGGGCACTTGCTCTACTCTTACCCCCATTTTACTTCCTTTTGCAGCCCTCTAGCACTTGCCAGGACTTTGTTACAGCCATTTTTGTGCCTAAAATTTCAGGTCCCCATTGACTTCAATGGGGTTTGGGGTTCCGTGCCGAACCCAGACTTTTTACCAAAGTTCATTCGGACCCTCCGAACCCGAACGTCCAGGTGTTCGCTCAATTCTAATTGTGGCCTAACCCTCATCCACTTCCATCTGGCCCACAAGAGGGGTCTTCAGGGGAAGAGATGGGACTTAGTATTACTGCTCAGTGGTTAACCGCTGAAATAGATTTACCTACTGGCCAGTGCATAGTCAGGGCTAGGAAATTCTCACTAGGTCCCAGTAGTTACTTGTGCCCTTTACACTATATACCCCAATATAACTGTACGGTGTCATTCCCTACACGCCTAGAATATTTAAGGCAAGGCCTCTCACAGGTGGCAAAGAGTATGAACCCTCATCATGCTCACTTAAAATTGTGGTTATATTGCACTGCTATCATTGTACCATTAAATGTATCATTTCTCCTATTGGTATGCTCTGGTTTGTGGCTGCGTTAGATTATTTGCAGAACATATCTCTTTACTTGCAGCATGTTTTCCCTCTCTACATTGGTGAACAGTGTTCATAAGGAAAACGTCCCCAAGCATGGAGGGGCCGCAACTATGTTTTTGGAGAACAAGCACAGGGAAGAGTTTGATTGGATGTTGCCACAGCCTTACACACCATTACCACATCTAGCAACCGACCAGGAGGAGAGGTGTGCAGCTGGATAGAGGGAGAGGAGCTACACAGAACAACCTCCCAGGACTATGTTGCTGCACCTGTAGGAGAGTTGCTGAATGATCCAGAGGACAGAGAATGAGTGGTTGTTTGTGAGTACTTCAGAAGCACTATAGAGACTGGGTTTGCTACCTGTGAGTACTGTACTCACACTGTGCAGCACATTCCAGGTTCTGTATAGTGGTCTTAGAGTATTGGTCTGGAAACATCATAAACTGTGTGCATCCATGTTCCCTAGCCATGGCTTCAGAGTCACTCTTCCCAGCAGCAGTACCAGAGACCGGCTGTTCCAGGCAAAATGGACTGCTATGCCAGACACCAAGGGAGGGATGGAGAGACACTGCCATCTGGAACTCCAGGAAAGGAGATCGCAACCATGTTAACCACCAGCTTAAGGGAGGAAAGAACAATGGAATCTGTCATTGAGGACATAATGTTTCCTGTTGGGCAGGTGAATTGAGCTACCCTCATCACAATATCAGCTTTGGTAGGGGTAGCCGAAAGGTAAGACTCTGGCAGAGAAGTTCTACCTAAAAATACCACGAACTTGCCAGAATTAGTGGAATGACTCCAAGAGCTGAGGAGGACTGGGATAATCTGAGTGTCTAGAAGTGTCACCCTTTTGAATAAAAAATGCACTACATGTCTGTCAGAGGCCAAGTGGTTCAGTGTGTTGAACTTAAGGAGCAGGTATCACAAGATTTCTACCCCCCTTGCAAATAGAGAGAAAACATTATCTGCCCACTGGGGTCCTACAAATTTTATTAGCTGTCCAAGTTCTGACAGGAGCTCCTGTGACTTTCCAGCGTCTGATGGAGCAACCAATGGAGGACATGCATCTGACTGAGGTGTTGCAGTACTTGGATGACATAGTTGTCTTCAGGAAAGACACTAGAAGAGCATGAAGAGTGACTGGAGAAGGTGTTGAAGAGACATCTTGAAGAGGGGTTTAAGCTTTACCTTGATAAGTGTCAGTCCTGTTAGCCTTCTGTCTCTTATCCTGGGCATGTTGTTTCCACCAAAGGAGTAGCCACTGAAGTTGGAGGTGAGGTCCTGAAATGTTGCTGAAATTAGGTAATTTCTGGGATTCTGTTCTTATTACCAAATATTTGTGCAGAGGATCACCAAGGTAGCCCTATTCCCTCCACGAGCTTCTGAAAAATAAAGGAGAGTAACATGGTTTAGAGCCAATAGATAGGGTCAGGTAAGTCAAAGGGGCCAGAAAATCAAGAGGGTCAATACAGGAGGGGTAGTCCAACCAGTGTGACACAAGAGGAGATACAGGTTCCTTTTGAATTCTGTATGTCTCTGGACAGATTTTTGGGTGATTTTACAGAAGTAGACAGTGAGGAGGTACAGTTACGGATTCTGTTTTGTAACTCTGGTAATTCACCAATTGTACTTGCAGGGTTGGGACATTTGAAGGCTAGTAAGTTAACCACTGTTGCAGGTGTCCCCCCATTCCTAAGAGTGAAGGTGTCTCTTCATTGTGAGTAGAGTTTTGAAGAGGGTGTAGTTGTCTCTTTGAGGCCCTCTGCCCGAATGAAGGGCTGAACTTTAAGCCTGGGAGGAGCGTGAAGGTGCCTTATATTTAGATGAGGTAGAAGCACCTGAAGATGAGCATTATGTTTTCTATGAGGAAGGAGAACTTTTCCACCTGCGACTTCTTTAACCACTTAAGGACTGAGCCTCTTTTTGAGATTTGATGTTTACAAGTTAAAATCAGTTTTTTTTTGCTAGAAAATTACTTAGAACCCCCAAACATTATATATTTTTTTCAGACACCCTAGGGAATAAAATGGCGGCCTTTGCAATACTTTATGTCACACCATATTTGAGCAGCAGTCTTATAAACTATTTTTTTTGGGAAAAATACACTTTCTTGAATTAAAAAATAAGACAACAATAAAGTTATTCCAATTTTTTTCTATATTGTGAAAGATAATGTTACGCTGAGTAAATTGGTACCCAACATGTCATGCTTCAAATTTGCTCCCGCTTGTGGAATGGCGACAAACTTTGGCACTTTAAAATCTCCATTGGCGACGTTTAAAAATTTCTACATGTTACTAGTTTTGAATTACAGAGGAAGTCTTTTTCTAGAATTATTGCTCTCGGTCGATATCTCACATGTGTGATTTGAAACCGTTTTCATATGCAGGCGCGACATACGTATGTGCTTGCTCCTGTGCGAAAGCTCGGTGGGACGGGGCGCTTTAAAAATGTTTTCTTCTTATTTATTTTACTTTTTGTTTTTTATTTTTACACTGTCCATTAAAAAAAAATTTGGTCACTTTTATTCCTATTACAAGAAATGTAAACATCCCTTGTAGTAGAAAAAAAGCATGACAGGACCTCTTTAATGTGAGATCTGGGGTCAAAAAGCCTTGCAGTTGAAAGGACCCAATCATCCCTGCTGCTCCATAAGTGGTTAATGATTTGGTCAAGTGCCTCACCAAACAGGCATCTTTCTTGAAAAGGCATACACATGAGGTATCTTTTGCAGGTAGGTTCAGCTATCCAAGCTTTTAGCCAGAGAATCCTGCATATATGAACAGAGATAAGAGCCATCCTGGACATTTGTCTCACAACGTGTTCTAGGCCATCCACACAAAAAATAACAGTAGACAGAAGAAGCTGTAATTGCTCTTCAACTGCACAATCCTGAAAGACAGGGTCATGTTAATTGCTCATTGCCTTGGTCCAGCTAGCTGCGGTTTGAAATATTGAAATAGCAGCCAAAAGTGGTTGCAGGGCTGGGTCTGCAAGGGTAAAGAGCGCTTTTAAGAGCATCTCAAATATTCTTCCCTACAGAGCCTTTAATGAAACATGGGTGGGTACAGTTTGTTTTGTTTGTTTAGGACAGACAGCAGGGCCAACCACAGGGATAGACCATTTCATTCTAAACTTTCTCAACTGGATAGAGATCTTTGGTAGCGTATGTAGTACCCTGGTACTAAACGGGGCTGCTCATAAATTTAGTTCTGCTAGGTGGTAGCTAGCCTGGCTAATTGCTAGGGTGATCCACTGACTTTGGCCCTAAACCTGACTTTGGTGCACCTCTCTCTTCTGTCACTAGGTGGCATTGTTGCCTGTGGCATTAGAATGACAAGGGCATAGTGAATTCAGGTTAGAGGTGGATAGGTTGTCTCAGCCACTTGGTAGAAGCCTTTTTGGCCCCATGGCTTGCTGGGAGAGCCTATTCATTTGGGAGGAGTCAGGTGATCGGGGTTCTGTGCCACTGTGGACGTGTGTTGTATTGCTCTGGGTTGCTAGGTAAGAAGCCTGAGGCCATCAGGGAAGACCACTCCTGTTGCCAGAGGTAAGCAAGGATTAAAGCCAGAGGTAAAGGGGAAAGAGTTGCCAAGAAGGGACCACCACTCCTGTTATCAGAGGCCAATGTATGGAAGTATGAAGAAGTACCAGAGCAGCCTTTTCACTAGCCGGGGACAGTGAAGAAGTGAAAAAGCTTCAGCAGAGTACCAAATCAGGGACCCAGTGGGCTAGCGTGGGTGAAGCTTGAGGAGTAGACAGCGGGTTAGCTGTGGAAGAGCTCAGGGGATTCAGCGGCGGCTGGGATCTTGGAAGTCTAGAGAGAGGCTGGGAGGTCAGTGAGGGAAGATCTACAGTAGGATACTGTGAGATGTGAGAGAAGATCTACAACGGGATACTGTGAGTTACGTGTACAGATCTGTATTTGACTGTAAAAGTAAAAATCTTTTCAGGAGTCTCCCAATCCTCATTGACTGCCCAGTCTATCTGTTTGTGAATAGGGAATGTTTTACAAGGCAAAGTATGGGTGTGTGCCCGAATGGATGTGGTGTGATGGAGGCGAGTCTACCTGTACCAGATGCAAAAAGCTTTTCAACATTAGCAAGCAGTGAGGAAAGCTCCTTCTTCAATATGGTGACAGTGTACTGGAGAGAAATCTTCTGCAGCTTCCTTCAACACTGCCTACATGTATATGTCTTCTTCATTCCCCACTGATTCAGTGTCATTTAGGACCAGCATATCAGGGTCTAGCTGTGGTTGAGAAAGGGGAGAGGAAGAAGAGGAAGGAGTTGGTGTATGTGATAACCCAAGTGTAGACCGTCCTGCAATGCATCCTTGTGATGAAATGGTGGAAGAAAGCACCTAAGTACCTTATAAGGGCTGTAGTCAGAAGTAGCGTTAAAGTGTGTGATCTTTGTTGTGATGTAACACCTAGTCATCCATTTAAGCCTTTCCGGTGGGAGTTGGTGATGACCCAGGTGTAGACCGTCCTGCAAAGGTGGCAAAAGGACAGGAAGAAGTGCCTGAGTACCTTATTAAGGCTCTAGACGATAGTAGCAATAAAGTGTGTGACCAGTGGTGTGATGTAACACCTGGTCATGCATCTGAGACAGAGTTCTGAGTGGAGGATTTTAAGCACCAAAGTAGAAAATTTACACTATAGCTAAATACATTCCAAACTTAGCCCCATTTTATACAGTAATGGTGAAAGATACAGGGTGACCCTGTCTTTCCTCACTGGACACTGGACTGTATAAGTCCAGCCTTTGTCTGTCACAGTGGGCATACCCCCAAAGAGGTCTGCAGAGACCGGGTTCCATTGTAACACACCATGGCTCTGGACCTGTATAGCATCCTGCAGCTACCTAAATGTATTGCACCAAGTCCCAAGGTGTGCTCCCCATGCAGGCTACAGTGGCCGAAGCAACATTACAAGCCGTCCCCATAGCTTGGGGTCTGAGTATGGATTCCAAGGTTCTACTGAGGTTTCACCAATCCAGGTATACTGCTTCGATAGACAGTGAGGTTGACTGAAGAAATCTTTAGAAAACAATAATGTAGTGCAGCTCAGTTAACTGGAAAGAAGATGTTCATCACCTACAGATACTAGGGAAAAACTGAGGACTCTCAGAGTGAGAGGTGCCCTAGAGGTGTGTATCCTCAAAAGCTTGCTAATGTCCAATCACCTGAAGGTACGAGCCTATAACCTATGATGTATGAATAAATTGCCTGTGCCCTGTACTATTCGATTAAGATAAAACTTTACCTGAGAGAAAACATTTAAAGTAAACCTGTATTATTTTCAATTAAAGCAAAGTATATTGTTAACTTGATGAACTTGATGATCTTCTGGCTGCTGATACTTAGTTATCAACTATGGCCTGCTATTCCCTTTGCCCACCAAAGCCAAAGAAATACCTGATACTCCCAAGTTTGGTGGAACATGTGACTGTCTCCCCTTTTCAGCCAATAAAGTGTCCAATTGCCAAGTTCTATCTTGTTGGAGCTAGCCCCGTGTGTGCTCCACTTTAGCGTGATTGGAGAGATTTTTCCATTGGCCCAGTGGGAAAATGGGATGTTGGGGAAGTGCGGATATGACAGCTGTCAGAAATGTGTATGTGGGGAAAGCTGTTAAGTGAGCCTGTTACTTTGCTCAGAATGGGTAAGGTATTGGTTCACTTTAGAACAAAAGCAAAAGAGAAGAACTATTCCTTGAACTTCAAATTAACAGAGAGAGTTATCCTTTGAACCTGTCACTTATAACCTATTAAAAGCAAGCCAAAAGCGAATAAGCCTGCACAAATTGAATTATTAACACCTCTAGCCAGATAACAAAATGGCTGCCACTCTGTCTTTATCAGAGTGTATATATGAACAATAACCTTTGCTCAGAAGCTTTAGACACAAGTCAAATGCAATTAGTTACCTCTCTGCCCTGTCAGGCATGGTCTGTATTCCTCAGAACTGATCATTTTTTTTTCTCCCTGTATTTCTGGATGTTTTTAACCACTTTTTACTTACCGGGGGAAGGCAAACCTGCAACTAAAAACACAGGCTAGCTGTCTTCCCACACCCATGCCATTGCTTCCTTAATACTAGCTAATTATGTGCCCTTTTCTTCCAAGCAAAACCCACAACCGTGCTGCACAAAAGCCTCCTCTGATGTCACCAGTCAGCCATGTTGTATTCCTTTATTCCTCAGGAATCTCTTAGCCATTTCCAAGACAAGCCAGGAACAGCCATGTTGGCTGCTGCTAATCTTTTTTCCCTATATATACTACCGCCAAGAAAGAGATTGTATGAGATGCTGAGTTATTTGTGGTCTTAGGAACAAACCATTCTTTCTTTACCACTAACAAATGATTCTTTAACTGTATATATTTCCCTGAATACCAGGAAAGACTTAAAAAATGGATTCAGCAGTCCCCCTGCTGGACTTAAACCCAGAAGCCAAGTTTTCAAAAACCAGAGGTGCCAAAAAAAACCTAATTTGCTATTTCATGCTGAATAAGCCTTGCAAAAGCTCATTTAAGGATTGCATGCTCGTGTTTGTGTTAGTTAAATGGCTTATTGCTGGTCAGAGTCGGGCCTGGGCCAAATTGGAATTTGATCTGCTTTGCTTCCCCCTATGTAGCTCTCAAGTTGGAAAGACGGTGTGATCGCAACTTTGATTGGGCTAGAAAGAGTTCTTTAATCATACAAAAGCACATTGGTTTACATTCCATCTGCTCTCAGTAAACAGAAAGTGAACTGAAATGCAAAGTTAGAGTCCTTCAGTGCCTCCAGTGCATCTTAGCTGTTAAGAGCTAAGAATTCAGAATATAGTGGATGTGCGTACTAAAGGGGAACAGCTAGAATGGTTTTGGTTAGATTTTATTTTATTTATTTTAAATTTACAATTTTTTGTTCCAACAATAATAATTTATTTAAAGAAGTTCTTTGGTCACAGCATACACTGATTTTAAGCATTGTAATACAACATATTAATACAAACAATAGTTATTTTTAATTTAAAAAAACCCATCTCCCATGGGACTTTGCTGCAGACAGACAAAACGATGTATAAAAATAGTCATAAGTACACAGTTTCATTAAATCAATAAAGTTTTTATGGAAAAAAAAAAATAGTCATAAAAGGTAAATGTTTATTAGACAAATCAATAAAATTACCATATTAAAATCTTTATGCTAAATACATGGTAACATACATTGTCTTCCTATAAAACAGGAAAAGGACATGTAAATGCACAATGAATGCTGAATACATAATAGTACAATCACCAATCTCCTGCCTTCCTATACAGAGAGGAGAAGAACATGTGGATGCATATTAATTGCTGAATGCACATTAATTCCATCATCAATCTTCCAACGCGTTTCATTTGTTAAACAACCTTCCTCAGGATGTTGGGGAAAGTGCATCATACATCAGATTGTGCACTTAAGGTGTTCTTGCAGCTAGTTCTGCAGAAATCCACAGTAAAAGCAGCCAGGCCCCATATCCCACAGAAAATCGGAGTAAGAGGTCAAGGAAGGGAGGGCCACCTGATTTGACCAGTACCCTCACTGGTCGATGGAGGTTAGAAAAAAGAGTCTAGACAAAGGAACGCCACCAAGGGTGTCCATAAAGTCAGACCTGTGTAGTAGACCTGGTGAGTATAGTGTCCTGCTCTCAGCATCCTGGGCAGGACACTATACTCACCAGACCTACTATACAGGCCTAAAAAACGCATATTACAGCGCACACACATGATACATACTCCTACCAGGCTGTTTAAAAGCATCTAAACATATATAGCAAAAAATGCAAAAATACGGGGGTTTGGTCACACTAAATGGCCATGACGTGCTTAAGCCCACTGACTGCTGCAAAGTACCCTGTTTTACCAGTGGGTCCTACACTAACCTTAGAGTGAATGCTCCTATCTCAAACCATGGAAGCCAACGCCTTTCTTTATGGGAGACCAGAGGACACATCCCATGGATCAGGTGGACACTGATTGGGGGTAATTAAGGAGGATGGGGTTCTCCAGCCCAAAAGGTCTGGTCAGGACCTCTCAGCATACAAAAAAATACATATTTGGGGGGGAACACCCTGCCAAACGCATGGTGCTGCTTGTAAAGACCAATAGACAAAAAAACGCATATTACAGCGCACACATGATACATACTCCTACCAGGCTGTTTAAAAGCATCTAAACGTATATAGCAAAAAATGCAAAAATACGGGGGTTTGGTCACACTAAATGGCCATGAAGTGCTTAAGCCCACTGACTGCTGCAAAGTACCCCGTTTTACCAGTGGGTCCTACACTAACCTTAGAGTGAATGCTCCTATCTCAAACCATGGAAGCCAACGCCTCTCTTTATGGGAGACCGAGGTTCGTTTTTGGCAAGTGCCAACAGCAAAAGTGGAATTGTGGGCAACTTGAGGCTCATCTGTTCATAGTTCTGTTGTGAATGACTGCGTGCATGCTGGAAAATATTTACAATCAGCTTGTTTCATGTTCCACCAGACTGCACCTGCTGGCATGACCCATGATTATTTATGAGGTGCCTACCCCCTGCCATCCCATTTTGCTGGGGATTGGCTGGGGCCCTCAACAATACTCCTAGCAGCTCCTCCTAGACTCCACCCTCTACTTCTGTAAGCTTATCCAAGGTTCCAGAGAGCAGGGGGAGTTACCAGAGGTGCTGCTTGCTGAGTCATCCAGCCTCCCTGAGTCACTCAGCCCTTGGCTCTTAGCCAAGCCCAATTTTGCTATTCTACAACTAACAATGTACACATATTCTAGCACACTAGAAGGTGCTACATAAATAATATAGAAAAACTAGTTCGGTGAAGTATTCCTGATGAATTTTTCTAGGTTGGGTAGGCATGATCCCAAAATTCACAAACTGTGCTCTAAGTACATATGAGAGCTGTGGGTAATCAAAGTAAGCTGTATGTGGGACTCCATAATTATTCTGAATGTAGGAGAAAGTTACTAGTTGCCCATCTCCAAATATGTGATGTAAAGATTCAACTTACTTTGTAGACCAATAATGTGCTGTTGGAAGGAGAAGGAGCATTGAGTAAGAGGGGTTACCCCAAAGGGGCAGGTTAGGAGATTTGCTCCAATCCTCTTTGTATGTTATTTGTAGTGAAGATCATTTACCTGGGTTTGAGTGGTTAGGGCTTTTATATATAGATGTCAGAGAAATAAGAATGGCAGCGCTGAATGGAACTTTCCCGCACGCATGCGTGGAAGAAGGGGGCATCTGCGCATGTGGATACGCGCCGGAACGCACAGCACGACTAATGAGAGCTCTTGCTGGCCTATAAAAGGCAGCCTCTGTCTTGTGCAAATTGCTGTATTGTCTTTCAGCTCTTCTGTTTTCGTAAACCTGTACCTTGCTCTTGTGGACTTCACGCTGTGACCCGGCTTGCTTCCTGACCTGTTCCCGATCTGATCCTCTGGCTTCAATCCCTGGCTTGTCTTCTGACCTTCCACCTGCTTGATCTCAGGTCTTTGACCCTCAGCCTGTCTCACGGACTCTGCTTACCTGTCTGATCTTTTGCCTCTCGGAAAATGAGTATAACGGAGAGGAATTATGACGTTGGTGATCGAGAACTACTGGCCATTAAGTTTGCCCTAGAATAATGGAGGTACTTATTGGAAGGAGCGGCCCATCCCATTATGATCTTCACGGATCATAAAAACCTGGAATACCTAAGAACAGCAAGACATCTAAGACCTCGACAAGCTCGGTGGGCACTGTTTTTCTCCAGGTTTAATTTTCATATTTCATATCGGGCAGGTTCTAAGAACGGAAAAGCTGATGCTTTGTCCCGAATGTTTCCAGACACTCCTAAGACCCCTGAACCAGAGACCGTTCTGTCAGCACAAAATGTTTTGTTAATTCATACTGATCTAAAGACAGCAATCAGGCAAACCTCCAGCCAGTGCATGGAACCAGAGGCATCTTCTCTGAAGAATCAGGAAGGGTTACTGTGGTTCCAGAATAACATTTTTGTTCCTCAACAAGTGAGATTGCAAGTCTTAAGGACCTTTCATGATCACAAACTTGCCGGACATTTGGAATACATGGAATACATGGAATACAGAAAACTTCTGAGCTCATACAACGTTCTTTCTGGTGGCCTAATTGGAGGCAAGACTGTAAGAACTATGTCAGCTCCTGCACTGTTTGCCAACATAACAAGGGAGCCAATACCAAGTCCTGGGGTCTATTGAGACCACTGCCTATTCCTGAACAACTCTGGAAAAAGATCTCTATGGACTTTATTGTTGATTTGCCTCCCTCAGAAGAATTCACTGCCATTCTGGTGGTGGTGGATCGCCTCTCCAATATGGCTCATTTCCTACCCATGGTGGGCACTCCCTCCACTTTGAACACAGCGAACATATTTATCAAAGAAATTGTCAGGTTACATGGGGTACCAGGCAATATCATGTCCGACAGAGGTGTACAATTTACCTCCAGATTCTGGAGAGACCTTTGCTGGTCCCTGACCATTGAAGTATGCCTCTCCTCAGCATACCATCCACAAAGCAATGGCCAAATGGAAAGAACAAATTAGACCTTGGAACAGTACCTACAGTGCTTCTGTACCTGCTCTCAAGATAACTGGATCTCACTTCTTCCATGTGCAGAGTTTGCGTACAACAAATCCATACATACTGTCACTAATCAGTCTCCGTTCTGGGCCAATAATGGATTTCACCCTTCCTTTCTGCCTAACACCATACCAGAGGCACCTGTCTCTGCGGTCCTGGATTGGGTAAACTTTATCCAATCAAATTATCAACAACTTCGGGAGACCATGCAGGAGGCACAAGAAAGCTACAAAAAGTACCATGATAAAGGAAGAAGAGACAACCCTGTGTTCAAGGTAGGAGACAAAGTATGGTTGTCTGCTGTGAATCTCAGACTTGCTTGTCCATCACGGAAACTATGCCCAAGGTTCTTTGAAATCAAGAGATGTATCCAGTGGCCTTTGAACTAGCACTACCCAGCTCCTACAAAATACATCCAGTTTTCCATGTGTCCTCGCTCAAACCAGCAGTGCCAAGTCCCTTTTCCGGAAGAGGAGAACTACCACCACCTCCAGTCCTGTTAGAGGGTGAACCTGAATTTGAAGTCGAGGCCATCTTGGACTGCAGAAAAAGAGGCAGACAACTCTAGTACCTCCTCAAATGGAAAGGGTACCCTCCAGAAGATAATTCCTGGGAGCCCTCAAGCAATGTGCATGCTCCACGGTTGGTACAAGCTTTCCATAACAGGCACCCAGAAAAGTTGGCCAGTTTGGGCATCCGGAGGCTTCCCCTTGGGGGGGGGGGGCACTGTCAGAGAAATAACAATGGCAGTGCAGAACAGAACATTCCTGCAAGCATGCAGGGGAGAAGGGTGCATCTGCGGATGCGCGACGGAACGAGATGTGCAATAAGCACGCATATCGTGATTAACGAGAGCTCTTGCTGGCCTATGAAAGGTAGCCTCTGTCTTCTGCAAATTGCTGGATTGTCTTTCAGCTCTCCTGCAATCCTGAACCTGTACCTTGCTCTTGTGCACTTCCCATTGTGACCAGATTCGCTTCCTGACCTGTTCCCGATCTGTTCCTCTGGCTTCGATCCCTGGCTTGTCTTCTGACCTTCCACCTGCTTGATCTCTGGTGTTTGACCCTCAGCCTGTCTCATGGACTCTGCTTACCTGCCTGATCCTCTGTGTTTGACCCCTGGCTGGCCTTACGGACTTTGCTATTATTCTCCTGAGTTTGACCCCCGGCTAGCTTCACGGACCCTGCTCTTATCCACCTACTGATTTTTGTGCAAGACCCTGGTTTGTCTCACGGACTCTCCTGCAACCAGTTATCAGCCTGTTTTACCCACGTGTGTGTGGTAACCCCAGCCGTACCTTTACTGCTGTCCTGCACTCAGAAAACTGTTCCAAGCAGCTGCAGTTGTACGAACTCTGCTTATTCCATCTTGCAATTTCAACAGTTCCCGAGAAATCACCTTCACAAGCCTCCATCTTCCTGCTGGTAAACCGTGCTTCTTTATGCATGATACTCCCTGTGCCACCTTCAGAGATATACTGCGTTTAACTGCAAGGGGAGCCTCTCTCAGCATCTCGGCTTCGGATCAGGTATGTGACAATGGAGTTACAGAGATATTTATATTATAAGTAACCACTGCTGTCTCAGAGGCTATTTTTACATGCCTATGATTGAGAAGTAATGGGATTCTTAGTGAAAAGTAGTGGGGATCAGTTCAGTAGTAAGTTCAGGCACCAAAGGTTTTCTTTACAGTGCAAAATAGAGAAAGTGCTTATATTGATTCAGGAACTGTTTCAGAATGGGATTCTTCTTTCTCTCTCTCCTGATGTAATGGAGATTACTGAACAAGGCAACATGGCGCAGCTCTTTCCTCATCTTGCAACACAGAATTACTTTTGGGTCAAAAGAAAGACAATGACAAAGACAGTGCAGCCCACATAAGCTTGATAGTACCTCTAACTTACACATGGGTTGGAGGCATCCAACATGTCTTGCACACCTACCTAAAATAGAGCTACCATGCTCAGTGGTTCCACCTTTGATACCACCTAACTTGTAAAATTGGGACTTGGGTCAAACTATCACCAGCTGTCCAGGAAGTTACGGGCTGGAGTTTTGATTCTGCACATCACTAAACTATTTACATATTAATTTGACTTCCAACAGATGAAGCAAGCCGCCTTTTAAAGGTTATATAGCATTTATCCCAACACCTAGTTTCCAGCTATGGTGTCAAGAGCATCCTAGTTGCCAGTCCAAGCAGAAAATGATATCCTGCTTAACAAAGACCTTCAGCCAAAAGCTTTTTATTTCGTTTTTAGAGTGGAAAGTGGGGAATACTTACAACACCTATCCAGTTTAACAGCTCGCTGTGTCGCATTGGGGAGATTTCCCTTCACTTCTGTCCTGAAGACACAACAGGAAGCAAGAAAAATCTTTCCAATGAAATCAGAAATACCCTCTAAGACAGTTGTCATCGTAACAGGTCTTCCTATAGGTAAGTTTCCCCCTCACCTCCTATACCAGTGACAGCTGTATAATTTTGAATTTTCCTTCACATTTCTTCTTGGCCACAGAGGGCAAGAAAGCAATAAAACCCAGACAGAATTTTAAATTGAGCCTGCTAGGACACTGGTCTTGAGTAAATCAAGCTGTAGGGCAGACTATGAGTTAGAGACCAAGGCTAGCATTTCAGAGAACTGCCAATTAACTTTATTTTTGCTAAAACTAGTCTCCCAGCTCCACAGGGTGGCATTTGTCAATCAACTCAATTCTCTTTGCTTCCTTCCTACTGGCCAAACCATCTGATGGGTAGGTGATCCTGAAGAGAGAGGAATTAGCCACTCCAGTTGTGGATGAAGGCATCCAACCGGAATTCAGGTGCAGGTCTGATCCGTGATCCAAGTAATCAGCAAACAAGCAGTGTGACCTCACTCCGAAGCTTGAAGGATAACTAGTGAATTTTTATTGCAGGTACAAAATTATTGATAACAAAAAGCAGACATGGACTTAGCCACAAGACATAAGGCAGGTTGACGCGTTTCACGGACTACATGTCCGCTTACTCATAATCTCTGATGGGTAGCCTTCCTTTGCACTACACGTAGCTGAAATTTTATCTTAGCAGTTGTTGATCAGGAAAAATATAGTCAAATAGAGATAGTGACTAGAGGTAAAATATTTGAAACATAGTACAGCAAGCATGAAAATATATTGAAGTCACATGTAAATTTTTATTTCAGTTAGCCATTACAATAATAAATCAAGAAATGAAATCAATGAAAATACTCCAGCCTTTCTTTAAGTGAATAGCTAGCGTCAAGTTATTTTTTTAACATCTTAAAAGTCTATCCAATTCAATGTATATACATGTCTGCAAAAAATAGACAGTTTTCTTTGTATATCCCCCAAACGCACCCCTCTCTCATTGCCAAACAGCTTTTTCCTTCCAGTCCCCTGCTTCGAGATTGCTATAATTTATTTTTATTCCAACTCTGGCTCTCTTTCTCTCGCTCTCTTGTTTTTTGGGGGAAAGTGATGTTGCTTTAACAGCTTCTAAGGTCACTAATTGCGCTGAACTATTCCACTTGTGACTTGAGTGGTTGAGGCATAAAGTGGAGTGCGAGATTAAAAGCTGCTTTTTACGGTGCAAGCTAGTGTTACATTGTATTACTTTTATGATGGGAGGGGAGGTAAGAGGCGAATTAATCTGTCAGCACACCGAGCTTGGAAACCAGAGGAAGGCAGGATGAAAAAGGTACACGCGCCGCAGTCGTGTCTCATCGGCGACCCCTTAAATAGGCACTTATCAGACAAATTATGTAAGAATATTAAAAGTGTGTGGTTGAATAGAAACGTGGCCTTCAGAAGTAAAGCAGCACATACAAAAGATTAAATAGTCATGTTGACGGTGCAGTCATGTGACAGACCTAAGTTAAAGAGAACGGGCATTTGTAACAATTTAAATCTCCACATTTACGCTGTTATTATACTACAGCTTTGGCTCTAAGGGATTGCTGTGTGTGCTGTAATTCACTTTTGTCTCTCAGAACAATGTTAGTCCCAAGTCTTAATCTCAAAAATCCAAACTGCTGCAGGACGTAGCCTGGGGTACTGGTTAATTATGCTGCCTGGAAGCTGAAGTAAGAAATAGCCAGGGCTCAGAAGATGTAGTTAGTGTGCAATGCTTCCCCCTTTACATCACATAATCAGGCTTTACAGATGCCTCATTGTTTTGAAGGGAAAACAAAAGTAAATGGTGGGAAAAATCTATCTTGGTCAGAGAACATTGGGGAAGGCCTTGTGAACATTTTTTTATGCAACACAGCCGGAGTGGGACATTTGTTTAGCTTAAAAGTGAATAGATCTTGTCCAGACGACCAAGTGCCCTTTTAATTTTATGTGCTGTCCATGGGTCTAATACAAACAAGGAATATTCCCAATTCCAACATAGCTTGCAGCAAATGGGTCATATCTGAAGTATTCAAGGGCAATGACAAGTACTGATATTTGAAGTGTTCTTTATAACTCAGGGAGATTGGAGATGAGTGAAGGCCATAGTACCACACTTCCAGGGAGGATTTTGTCAGTACAGTTTTGAGGGCAAATAGTTACCTCCTTGGCCCCTGTTCTTGGAGGCATGTTTACCACTCTATGGACACCCTATATGTTCAGGGAACATATAGATTGCTTCCTATATGTTCAGGGAATCTGTTCTAATGTGATTGGTGGTGCAAATGGGAGAAACCTGGGGTTGTGGACGCACAAGGGAAAAGGATGGCAAAGAGCTGTGTTGGGAGGAGGTTCTAAGCACATGTGGTGCTGCCAACCAATGATGCTAAGGTGCCTCTTTTTCTCCAAAGATACTAAAAAGCAGAGTGTACTCCTCTAGAAAGAGGGAAACTTGCTGCAGATAAACCCCCTTGAAAAATGTGAGGAGCCATATACAATCACTGGTTAGCGACACTGCCTTTGTCAAGAGAACCTGTAAATAAGGAACGGATAGAGTTTGTAAAAGCCTTATCTGTTATAATTTCAATACTGCTTCTGTTGCTTACTCTGGTGGTCTGTTACCTTGTACTAGATTGTTGGGCTGTGTACATATAAGCTAAAGCTTAGGTGTACAGCAAGCTTTTACAGAGCTTTAAACAAACTTGGTACAGCCTTCTTGAAGTCTTCAATTATCAAGATGCTTGAAGCAAAGCTCAAGTAGGAATCGGGCTGTTTAGGGTTACCCAGTGGCATATCATCCATGGCAGTGCTCTGGCCAACACTGCACGTAAGGATGATCTGTCCCTGGTTGACATTGGGATTGGTTGGGATTATCGGTGCGGTGTGAGCTTGCACACGGGCACACTAATTTCATGATACACCCCTGGGGCTACCCTAAGGAGTGAATATTTTCCAACTTTCTGAAAAATTTCTGTGAAACAAGGCTGATCCTTCCCAAATCAGGGATAGGAAGATGTTAAAGTGTGTATCATTTTAATGCTTTGGGTTAGTCGATAGAGGATTGGATAATATATAGGTAAAAGGAAAATCTCTTTAGTATAATCTAACAATTAAAATAAGTCACAGAGACCTCTGGTCTCTCGCATGGAGAAGAGAAATATCTGTGGCCTTAATACTAGCGCCTCACTTGTGTCAACCAAACCTTAATGACCAGCCTGACACAACAGTGAAAAAATATATTTTTGACGGAGTATGATTATGGACGGCTGGCGGTCTGTTCACCCCTCCCTCCCCTCGCAGCGTACGTGCCTCGGCTGGTTAGAGCCAACTTGCACCCTAGCTCAGACTAAATTCTCTCCTTTCTTCTGACAAGCCTTAAATCCCGCTCTGTCAAACCCCTGTCATTAGAGCCATGGAAAAACGAGCAGGAAATTACCGCAAATTATATCCATGTCAATTCGACGGCCCATTGTCAAAGCGTATTATTTGCTCAGCCAGCAAAAGTGTCCGCTGAATACTAAGGATTCATTATCTGTACATCGCTCTCTCCATTAAAGGAACATTTTAAATGTGTTCAAATAAAAAAGCACTTGTGAGTTATGTGGGGTTGGGGAAGGGGGGTAGTTGCGCGTGTAAATGTGTGAGTGTGTATGTGCGCGCCTCACTTTGCTGTGCAGATGGCTTACGAGCGCTCTATAAAATCCCATCTCCTTATTGCTGTGCAGGGTGGAGGGGTTAGTCAATGCAGCTGGTAGTAATGAGTTTAAATTGAAATTACATGGAGATTTCACTCTTAAATGGTTAAGATAATAAGAGGGATTTAAACACCGGAGTTTAAGTGCCTCATTTAAGCTGCTTTAGATTCTGTTAAAGAGAAGGCAAAAGTGGGAGATGAGGAGGAGGAGGAGCGGTGAGCGGTGGAGAGACGAAAGAGGTAGAAAAGAGAGAAGGGAGAGCGAGAAAGAGGTGCATAATGGGATAAAAGAGATCGATAACGTCAGACTTAGGGGGTCTGCCATTATGCCGCTACTGCAGTGGTCAAACTCAATTGCTCCTGATGTGCGGCCTTGGTGAATCTTCGTCTGGATGGAAATAAATAGAATGTCTAAAATTTTCTTTTAAAAAAGAAAAACCCCAAAGGTACAGAGTTCCATTGTGTATACATAAAACACCAGTCAGGACAAAACCATAAAAGGATTACAAAATGCCACATTATTTTTTTTAAACTGGCTGAATACATTTGTTTAACCACTTGACCACTGGACACTTAAACCCCCTTCCTAACCAGACCAAATTTCAGCTTCTCTCACATTTTGAATGACAATTACTCACTCATACTACACTTAGGGTTGCCACATCATCCCTTTAACCACTTCCCGACCAGCGCCGTAAATAGGCGGCGGTCGGGTTTGAGCGGCTCTCCCGGGACATAGCCTGCACCTGCAGGCTATATCCCGGTATCATTTTTTTAGAGCTGGCGGTCGGCTATCCAGGGGTAACGACCGATCCGGCTCGGGAGCCACTCGGTTGTTACCCCAGGGGGCGGGAGGGGACAACCCCCCCCTTCCGCCGCCTTCCGCCGCTCTTCTCCGGCCTCCCGTCCCATCGACGGTCCCAGCGACTATCCGGCGCGTCCGCCGGCTGGAAAGAGACCTGACAGAAGCCGTAATCGGCTCCGATCGGGTCTCCTTCTGCAAATTACGGAAGCGACGTCACAACGTCACTTCCGGCTTACTCGGCGGCTAACGGCGCCAATTTTAAAAAAGTGACAGTATTCAGAATCGCCGTTTTTGGCAATCTGAATACTGTGAAGTGCAAAGGAGGGATGGGGGGGTCTTTTAGACCCCCCAGCCCTCCAAAAAATGTACCTGTCACCATATATTACTATCACAAGGGATGTTTACATTCCTTGTGATAGCAATAAAAGTGATCAAATTTTTTTTTTAAAGGAACAGTGCTAAAAATAAATAAATAAATAAAATAAAAAAAAAAAAAAGATTTAAATCGCCACCATCCCCGTGAGCTCGCGCAGCAAAGAAAACGCATACGTAAGTCGCGCCCACATATGAAAACGGTGTTCAAACCACACATGTGAGGTATCGCCGCGATCGCCAGAGTGTGAGCAATAATTCTAGCAAAAGACCTCCTCTGTAACTCTAACCTGGTAACCGTTAAAAATGTTTAAAGTGTCGCCTATGGAGCTTTTTAAATACCAGACTTTTCTCGCCATTCCACGAGTGCTCGCAATTTTCAACCATGTCATGTATGGTATCTATTTACTCGGCGTAACATCATCTTTCACAATATGCAAAAAAATTGGGCTAACTTTACTGTTGTCTTATTTTTTAACTCAAAAAAGTAAAATTGTTCCAAAAAAATCGCACTTGAAAGACCGCTGCGCAAATACCGTGTGACAAAAAGTATTGAAACAATCGCCATTTTATTCTCTAGGGTGTTTGAAAAAAAAATATATAATGTTTGGGGGTTCTAAGTAATTCTCTAGCAAAAAAAATGTTTTTAGCTTGTGACCACCAAATGTAAAAAAGTGGCCCGGTAGGTAAGTGGTTAATCCAGGACACATATGCATTACACAGGTTGTTCTGAGGCTAATTTAATGCAGATAAGGCACCAAGTGAGTTTAATTATCACCTTAATCAACCACAGAACCTGTGTAATTAGTATATGTCCTGGATTAAAGGGATGATGTGGCAACCCTAACTACACTGTACCCATATGAAATTTGCATCCTTTTTTTCACACAAATAGAGCTTTCTTTTGGTGGTATTTAATCACCATTGGGGTGTTTATTTTTTTGAGCAATAAATGGAAAAATACAGAAAATTTTGTAAAAAAATGCATTTTCTTTATTTCTGTTATAACATTTTGCAAATTAGTAATTTTTCTTCATACATTTTGGTCAAAATTTATACTGCTATATATCTGGTAAAAATAACCCAAATTAGTGTATATTATTTGGTCTTTGTGAAAGTTATAGAGTGTACAATCTATGGTGCCAATCATTGAAAATTGATCACACCTGATGCACTTATGGGCTATCTCATTTCTTGAGGCCCTAACAAGACAGAAAAGTACAAATACCCCCCAAATGACCCCTTTTTGGAAAGTAGACAGTCCAACGTATGTAGTAAGAGGCATGGCGAGTTTTTTGAAGTTGTCATTTCTTCCCACAATTCTTTGCAAAATAAAGATTTTTTTTTTCAGTTTTTTTTTCACAAAATTGTCATATTAACAGATTATTTCTCACACCCAGCATATGCATGCCACCAATTACACCCCAAAACACATTCTGCTACTCCTTCTGAGTATGGTGATACCACATGTGTGAGACTTTTACACAGCCTGTCCACATACAGAGGCCTAACATGCAGTGAGCACCATCAGGCGTTCTAAGGACATAAATTACACACATAATTTCAAGACTACCTCTTGCACTTTTGAAGGTCCTGGAGCACCAGGGCAATGGAAATGCCCAAAAAATGACCCCATTTTGGAAAATAAACACCCCAATGTATATTCTATGAGGCATAATGAGTCTTTTGAATGGTTAATTTTTTCCACAAGTTTTTGGAAAATGTGGAAAGAAAATGAAAACGCATTTTTTTTTTACACAAGGGTGTCCATTTATACAATATTTCTAACACACAGCATGTACCCAGCAAATATTTCACCCTAAAATATATTCTACTACTTGTCCCGAGTATGGCGATACCACATGTATGACACTTTTACACAGCCTGGCCACATACAGAGGCCCAACATGCAGGGTGCACCATCAGGCGTTCTAGGTGCATACATTTCAAATCTAATTTGACTACCTATTACATTATTGTAAGGCACTGTGGTGGCACTGATGGGCGATGTAGTGGCATGGATGTGTCATGGATGAGAACTGATGTGGTATGGATGAGCATGAATGAGGCATAAATGAGCACGAATGGGGGTGAATAAGCCATAGATGGGGATGACTGAGCATGGATGGATGGGTGAGCACGGATGCATTGGTGAGCATGCATGCATGGGTGAGTACAGATGGATGGCTGAACACGGATGGATGGCTGAGCACGGATGGATGGGTGAGCACGGATGGATGGCGCATAGATGCATGGGTGAACACGGATGAGGCTGGATGGGTGAGCACGGCTGGATTGGTGAGCATGGATGAGGCTGCATGGGTGAGCATGACTGGATTGGTGAGCACGGATGCATGGGTGAGCATAGATGGATGGCAGAGCACGGATGCATGGGTGAGCATGGATGAGGCTGCATGGGTGAGCATGACTGGATTGGTGAGCACGGATGCATGAGGTACGAGTG
>BLSH010022043.1:1729053-1741811 GCA_018402905.1 Glandirana rugosa
ACGTAGACACGAGTGGGTAGGCACGAGTGGGCATGGATGCATGGGTAACGGATGGGTGAGCACGGATGGGTGAGCACAGATGCATGGGTGATGGATGAGTGAGCACGGACGCATGGGTAACGGACGTGTGAGCACGGATGGGTAAGCACGGATGCATGGGTGACGGATGGGCGAACACAGATGCATGGGTGACGGATGGGTGGGCACGGATGGGTGAGCACGGATGCATGGGTGACGGATGGGTGAGCACAGATGCATGGGTGACAGATGGGTGAGCATGGATGGGTGAGCACGGATGGGTGAGCACGGATGTATGGGTGATGGATGGGTGAGCATGGGTGACGGATGGGTGGACACGGATGGGTGAGCACGGATGCATGGGTGACGGATGGGTGAGCAAGGATGCATGGGTGACGGATGGGTGGGCATGGATGCATGGGTGACGGATGGGTGGGCATGGATGAGGCTGCATGGGTGAAGCTGGATGGGTGGGTGTCCCTGCCTGGCACATAGCGGTGCTGTGGGCACTTCAGATCCTGCCCACAGCAACGCTGCATCTCCTCTCTCCCCTCTCCTGTCACACTGCACCGATTCGGTGCGGAGAGGGGAGAGACAAGCCGGCACTTCCGCGATCATTTCACGAAGCGATCACGTGGTAAACGGCCACTGCAAGCGGCCATTTACAGTGATCCGTGATGCGCCAGGTCTCACGGACTCGGCGGTCACGGATGCTCCCAGGGGGCGTGCGGGAGCGCGATTCTGGCAGGACGTATTAGTACGCCCTCCCAGAATAATGGATGCCACTTGCTGCCGTGTATATACATTACATGGTCGGCAAGTGGTTAAAAATACATGCAAAAGCATTAATTTTAAATCATTTTAACAATGAGGCCTCATGCACACAGGACATTTTTTGACTGTTTTTCAGCAGCTGTTTTCAGCTGCAGATGTTTTTTTCTACAGTCAATAAACCCTCCATCATGTTATCCTATGTGTTCATGCACACATAGGCTGTTATCAACTGTTTTTACCCAAGACCAGAGGGTTCTTTTGGATGTTTTTCAGCTGTAAAAATACTCAAATGCTCAAAAACGCTCAAAAACGTTGATCCCCAATGTTTTTGGACGTTTTAGATCAACTGGAAAAAAAAACGCTGGCCCTTTAAAAAAATGTGAAAAAACGTCGGTAATATAACGCTGATAAAAGCTGAAAAAATCACCGATAAGCTACTGACGTTTTTTGGACTTTTTTTTAAGTCCCGTGTGCATGAAGCCTGATAGTTTATAGAACCTTTGTTTCTTTCTGCTTAGTTCTGCACAGTGAGTCTGCTTCACTGCTCCTCTGTCAGTGTTAGGCCTCATGCACACAGGACATTTTTTGACGGTTTTACGGCAGCTGTTTTTAGCCGCAGACCTTTTTTTTCTACAGTCATTAAACCCTCCATCATGTTGTCCTATGTGTTCATGCACACATAGGCTGTCATCAACTGTTTTTAGCAGTGACGTTTTGGAGCTGTAAAAAAAAACCCCAAGACCAAAGGGTTCCGAGAGACGTTTTCAGCTGTAAAAACGTTTAAACGCTCAAAAACATCGACCCCCAACATTTTTGGACGTTTTAGATCAATTGGAAAATAAAAACAAAAAAAAAGGAAAATGCTGGCCCTTTAAAAACGTGAAAAAACGCCGGTAATATAATGCTGGTAAAAGCTGAAAAAATCACTGATAAGCTACTGACATTTTTTGGATGTTTTTTTTTAAGTCCTGTGTGCATGAAGCCTTAAGCCCCGTACACACAGTACAACGGTTGTACAACAACGGTCGTACAACCAGCTTGTTGTACGATCATCTGACTGTTAGTACATGCAATTACAACAGCCATCGTACAACGGTTGTACAACAGAAGTTGGATGAGCAGACTAGAAAACTTTGGTTGTACAACAAGCGGTTGTACAGCTGTTGTACCGTGTGTACAGAGAAGTGGATCCAACAAAGTTATACGTGCAAAACACGCATGCTCAGAAGTCAGGAACGCCCAGAAGTGTCCATTCTGGGAAACCTACATTCCTAATTCACAAATCACATTCACCTGAACTTCCTCGTTATACGCTCGTAGCACGTCACTATGTTAGGCTTGATTGTACAATCGCTTAGTGCATGTCATTACGCGAGACACAGCAGCCAACATCCAACTTTGGACGCTTGGTTGTACAACCGTTGCACCGTGTGTACGAGGCTTCAGTCTTTAACTACTGCCTTACTGATTAAAACATTTTCTAGATGGTTTGTCCTCTCACCAATTTTCATGCAGCAGCTTTTCTGCAAAGATGTTGGTTTATGGGAGACTGGCCATACAGCACAGGTCAAGCCTTTTCTAGGTGGCAATCATAATAAAACAGAGTAGGAATTTGTCTCCAGATTATTTTCCCCAGGTACCCCGGTGCAGCCAAACTCACCACTTGTTATGACTTTTCATGCTTTCCTTCGTCATAGACAGGACCTTACTAGCCTCTCCTCTAGGGACTCTGCAGACTGTCATGGACAAGACATCCCTACAAGTCAGGTGTTTGGGCATTCTGTTGGCACCTTTTGTATGCAAACAACAGATCACCATCCCTCTTTGGCTTCCAGCCGCTTCTCCAGTGACCCCCAACCAGCTACACTCTTGACCCCTCTGAGCTCTTAAGCCTCGTACACACAGGACGACGATCGTACGACCGATCGTCTCAAATCGTATGTTGGCTGTTGTATCTAGCATACTGACTGCACTACACGATCGTACGACCAAAGAAAGAACGTTCAGGTGCATGTAATTAGCATCCGGCCGTTCCTGACTTCTGAGCATGCGTGTTTTGCACAATACAACTTGTTGTACCAACTTCTCTGTACACATGATACAGCGGTCGTATGAGCGCTTGTTGGTACTACCAAGTTTTCTAGTTTGCTCATACAACTCCCTTGTACGACCTTCGTACGACGGCTGTTCTAATCGCGCGTACTAACGATCGATTTTGCATACAACGGTCGTTCGTACGACCTGTTGTATATGATCGTCGTCCCGTGTCAAAGCCTTTCCCCTGCTCAAGTAATTGCATTACCTCTAGATGTGGTATCCTTTTATTGTGTGTTAGGGGGTGATTGACATTTTTTTACTTTACATTATTTGTTTATTAATGTTCAGCATCAGTCTAACATCATGATCAAGGTTTCCACAGCAAGACTTTATTTAGCGAAATCTACTTTTCACAGAGGGTCAATGACTCTCCCTCCTCAACTCAACAGAAGGAGACACAGCCAACAGTATCGTTCTACCCTAAGTTGAGATAACCCAGAGCCTAAAGCCTCGTACACACGGGACAACGATCGTATACAACAGGTCGTACGAATGACCGTTGTATGGAAATCGATCGTTAGTACACGCGATTAGAACAGCCGACGTACGACGGTCGTACAACTGTGTACAGAGCAGTTGGTCCAACAAGTTGTATTGTGCAAAACACGCATGCTCAGAAGTCAGGAACGGCCGGATGCTAATTACATGCACCTGAACATTCTTTCTTTGGTCGTACGATCGTGTAGTGCAGTCAGTATGCTAGATACAACAGCCAACATACGATTTGAGACGATCGGTCGTACGATCGTCGTCCCGTGTGTACGAGGCTTTACTGCACAGATGCCTCTCATACGCTCACTACCCAGTAGAAACTGAAAACACCACTTTTCTCCCTCCAGGTCTCCAAAATACTATGCCACACATGTTATTTCTTGACCAGTAAGATCCACCGATTACAGAAAGGGCATGTTACAGAAGAAATTCCTTAAAGCGGAGTTCCACCCAAAAATGGACTCCTCACCCCCTTACATGCCACATTTTGCATGTAGTTTTTTTGGGGGGGGGGGAGTGTGTCCCCAGGTTTCAGAGGGACTTCCTGTCCCTCTTCCACCTTCCGCCTCGGGGCCGCCTAGGTGACTCCTCCTCTCCTCCTAGGTGGCCCCTCCCTCCTGGCAATCTTCTGGGACACGTCACAGGTCCCAGAAAATTGCCTGGCCACTAGGAATGTGCAGCGCGACTCGCGCATGCGCAGTGGGTGCCCGGCCGTGAAGCCGGGCTGGGTGCCCACACTAGGAATGGCAGGGCCGTCGGGTGGAGGGAGGAGATGAGCGAGGCTTCGGGAGCAGGAACCGGGAGACAGGTAAGTTACTGTTTATTAAAAGTCAGCAGCTACACTTTTTGTAGCTGCTGACTTTTAACCACTTGCCGACCACCAACCACAGGTTGACGGCGACAAGGTGGCTCGATATCGCAAGCCGCCGTCATATCACGGCGGCTGCGATATCATGCACTGTGAGCGCGCGCGCTCACTGTGTTCGGGGGGGCCAGGGAGCGGATGCGGTGGACTTGATCTCCGCCGGCTACCCGCGATGCCCCCCCCCCCGCAGTGGAAGAACGGAAGTCCGTGTAAGTAAACACGGATCTCTGTTCTGTGTGAGGGGAAAGGGCTGTGATCATTCCCCTTCCCCTGCCAGTCAAACACTGCCACAGTTAGAACACACCCAGGGAACACAGTTAACCCTTACCGCCCCCCCCCCTGGTTAACACCTTCAGTGCCAATAGCATTTACAAAGTAATCAATGCATTTTCATAGCACTGATCGCTGTATAAATGCCAATGGTCCCAAAAAAGTGTCAAAATGGTCTGACATGTCCGCCCCAATGGGAAAAGGAAAAGGTGAAACGGCACTCCACGAACAATGATAAGCTTGCTGTTTATTGGTCAGGCAAATAAAGGTAAGACGTAGACGCGTAAGCTCGTATTGTATGAGTGAAACGCGTCTACGTCTTACCTGTATTTGCCTGACCAATAAACAGCAAGCTTATCATTGTTCGTGGAGTGCCGTTTCACCTTTTCCTTTTCCCATGGACATGGCGGCGAGCCAAGAACGGCACCCGGACACACAACAGATTTTCTCCCCACCAGCTTGAGCGGTGCACTCCTCTTGTTTGTTCACATGTCTGCCCCAATATCGCAGTAACGCTAAAAATCGCAGATCGCCGCCATTACTAATAAAAAATTAAAAAAAACTAAAAACCCTAGAAATGAATTCTCATCATCTGTAAACGCGGCCACTTTTGCGCAAACCAATCAATAAACTCCGATTGCGATTTTTTTTATCACAAATATGAGGAAGAATATAAATCAGCCAAAAGCGATGGAAAAAAATGTTTTTTTATAATTTTTTTTTTGGATTTGTATTTTAGCAAAAAGTGAGAAATGTGCGGTTTTTTTGCAAAAGTGTCGCTCTTCTTTTGTTTATAGCGGCAATCAGAAATGATGCAGCGGTGATCAAATACCACCAAAAGAAAGCTCTATTTGTGGGAAAAAAAGGACGCAAATTTTGTTTGGGTACAACATCGCACGACCAGTCAGTTAAAGCGACGCAGCGCCGAATCGCAAAAAGTGCTCTGGTCCTAAAGTGTGAAATCCTTCCGGGGCTGAAGTGGTTAATAAGCAAAAAAATGAGTGGAACTCCGCTTTAAAGATGAACTCTAGGCTAATTTTGGTGTTGTAAAAAAACAAACAAACAAAAAAACCTCAGGTTTCAATACTAATCTTTACGCCAGAGTTGAGCCGTCCCTCACAGTACTTCTTCTTCGCCACAAGATGTCCTGTAATTTGGATTCATTTACATTCAACATCACTCCATCTGGAGCACTGAGAAAAGCCATTGGATTTAGTAGGGCATCCTTGCCCACTCCCTGGACTCCATGGCCAGCAGAAAAATATATGCAAGTAAATAAATCAATAAAAAATATAAAATACCACTGGGGGACCTCAAGGGGGAAGAAGACTTTTGAAGAGGGATAACACAGAATGTGGAGTTGGCCTTTGTGCCCAGATGTGGCATATTAAAATAAGTTGCATATTCTGAACAAACAGCAAAGCCACTTTAAATCAAACCTCGAGTGACCTATATAGCTGTAGGCTTTGTGGAGAAATGAATCTTTACAAGTTCACAACAGAAGCAACTGAAATAATCTCCTTTTCTTCTTTTCTCCAGCAGCAGAATCTTGGCAGCCTGACAGCCTTCTAATATAAACAAACAGCAGATGTTTGTCAACTGTTAGGGCCGGTTCACACTTGCGCAGCGCGACTTCGCGGCCCGTTCACATCTAGGCGAATTGTCGCCTGACAATTCGCCTCAATGCTGTGCAAATGGAACCGTTCTAATAGGAGCGAATCTCTTCGCTCCGCCTTAGAAAAATGGTCCCTGCACTATTTTCAGGGCGATCTCAGGCGGCTTGCATTGACTTCTATGATAGAAGTCTCCTCGCAAGCCTCGTTGAGATCGCCTCGAGCGCCGCATTGTGCCGCGCAAGTGTGAACCGGCCCTTAGAAACAGACTGAAACATGACTTCTGAGTAGAGTTGCGCGAACCCGAACTGTAAAGTTCGGGTTCGTACCGAACTTTGGACCTGGACCCGAACCCGGACTTTTCAAAAAAAGTTCGGGTTAGAGGTTCTGGTATTTGATTCAACGTGCTGAATAGCTGCCAAGTGCAGCCAATCAACAAGTGTTTCACTGGTTTGCCCTTAGAAGCCATCACAGCCATGCCTACTAATGGCATGGCTGTGATTAGCCAGTGCACCATGTGACCCAGCCTCTATGTGGGGCTGGAGTCACCGTTCTGCATGTCACATGCTCTCAGGATAGTTTAGGGAGAGGATGCTGCTGGCTCTGTGAGGGACAGATTGCAGATATTATAGAACATCTCATCCTGCATTACTGAACGATCTGATTGAGGACTAGGTAGAGATACTAGTACTGCTGCTTTGAGGGACACATTGCAGATCTCATCCTGCTGCACAGAATGATCTGACTGGACTTGGTAGAATCTACTGCTTAGAGGGACAGATTATTGTTCTAAAATCATCTCCAAGTTCTATAGGGAAAGGTTCTTCCAGCTGTTGCTTTAAGGGACAGATTATTGTTCTAAAATCATCTCCAAGTTCTATAGGGAAAGGTTCTTTCAGTTGTTGCTTAGAGGGACAGATTATTGTTCGAAAATCATCTGCAAGTTCTATAGGGAAAGGTTCTTTCAGCTGTTGCTTAGAGGGACAGATTATTGTTCTAAAATCATCTCCTAGTTCTATAGGGAGAGGTTCCTGCTGTTGCTTAAAAGGACAGATTATTGTTTCTTGTACAAAATTAAAAAGTGCATCTACATTGCTGGTTTAAAAAAAAAAAAAATCTAAAAACTACATTTGCGGCCAGCGGTGCATTTCTTGTACAAAAATAAAAAGAAATGTCTACATTGCTGGTTTAAAAAAAAAAAAATATTCTAAAAACTACATTTGTGGCCAGCAGTGCATTTCTTGCACAAAAATAAAAAAAATGTCTACATTGCTGGTTTAAAAAAAAAAAAAATCTAAAAACTACATTTGCGGCCAGCGGTGCATTTCTTGTACAAAAATAAAAAGAAATGTCTACATTGCTGGTTTAAAAAAAAAAAATATTCTAAAAACTACATTTGTGGCCAGCGGTGCATTTCTTGCACAAAAAAAAAAAAAAATGTCTACATTGCTGGTTTAAAAATTAAAACTAATTCTAAAAACTACATTTGCGGCCAGTGGTGCATTTCTTGCACAACAATAAAAAAAAACAGTGTGGGCTACCTCCTCCTCCTCCACCGCCACTCCTCAACCTCCAACTCCACATCCACCTCCATTTTTAATTTTTTTATGTGATTTTAGCTTAAAAATTATTTTAAGTTATTTCCCTATCCCCATTTCTTTGTAGAGCACTTGTCCGACTCTTACCCCCATTTTCCTTCCTTTTGCAGACCTCTAGGACTTGCCAGGACTTTGCTACAGCCATTTTTGTGGCTAAAAGTTCGGGTCCCCATTGATTTCAATGGGGTTCGGGGTCCGGGATAATGTTCGGGTCAAGTTCGGTCCCGAACCCGGACTTTTTCCCGAAGTTCTGCCGAACCCGAACTTCCAGAGGTTCGATCAACTCTACTTCTGAGATCAGAGTTTCTGTTGTGACCTTTGAGGTTGATTTACTTCACAGTGCATGCATCTGCAAAGGTGAATAAGGGTTTCATTTGAAATTCTTTTTCTGCTTGTTAAGAATATGTAATACCTTAATACCCATAGTTTGGGCACAAGCATGCTTTAATGGAGAGTAAAAACACCTAAATTCTGGAAGATATCCCTTAAAAAGGCCAGCTGAAGGTCTTGCTGCAACACCACATTTTACCAGAGGATGGAGCTGCACGTCACATACACTATATTGCCAAAAGTTTTGGGACACCTTCCTTTACATGTAAATAAACTTTAATAGCATCCCAGTCTTAGTCCATAAGGTTCAATATTGAGTTGACTTACCCTTTGCAGCAATAACAGCTTCATCTTTTCTGGGAAGGCTGTCCACATTGTTTAGAAGTGTGTCTATGGGAATGTTTGACCATTCTTCCAGGTGCATATTCGTGAGGTCAGGGAATGATGTTGGACGAGAAGGCCTGGCTCGCAGTCTCCGCTATAATTCATCCCAAAGGTGTTCTATCAGGTTGATGTCAGCACTCTGTGCAGGCCAGTCAAGTTCCTCCACCCTAAACTCGCTCATCTTTGTCTGTATGGACCTTGCTTTGTGCACTGGTGTGCAGTCATGTTGGAACAGGAAGGGGCCATCCCCAAACTGTTCCCACAAAGTTGGGAGCATGAAATTGTTCAAAATGTCTTGGTATGCTTGGACGCCTTAAGAGTTCCCTTCACTGGAACTAAGGGGCTAAGCCTAACCCCAGAAAAACAACACCACAACATAATCCCCCCTCCACCAAATTATTTGGACCGGTGCACAAAGCAAGGTCCATAAAGACATGGATGAGCGAGTTTGGGGTGGAGGAACTTGACTGGCCTGCACAGAGTGCTGACATCAACCCAATAGAACACCTTTGAGATGTATTCGTGTGGAGACTGCGAGCCAGGACTTCTCGTCCAACATCAGTGCTTGACCTCACAAATGCGCTTCTGGAAGAATGGTCAAACATTCCCATAGACACTCCTAAACCTCATGGACAGAATTCCTAGAAGAGTTGAAGCTGTTATAGCTGCAAAGAGTGGGCCAACTCCATATTGAACCCTATGGACTAAGGCCTGGTTCACATCTATGCAGGTTGCAGTTGATGCATATTCCAGGTGCATTTTGTGTTTTTCAACTCATGTTTTTGATCCATTGAAGTCTATGGAATGAAAAACACAACCTGCTGGTCCCTGTCCCTTTCCAAATAATGCACAGATGTGAATGTGACCCATAGGAAACCACGTTAAATGGACTGTAGTGTGTTTTTGTAAAACTGAAACACACTAAAAAAAATGCGTAAGTGTGAACCAAGCCTAAGACTGGGATGCTAGTAAAGTTCATGTGCGAGTAAAGGCAGGTGTCCCAATACTTTTGACAATATAGTGTATGTAACTATAACTTTTGATTCCTAGAAAACCTGGGAAATGTGGGTGTAACTTTACCCCTTCAGTACATGCCAGCGTGTCTGAATTCAGCAGATAAATTTGCATTCATATAAAGCCTCTCCTTTACAAGTCAGCTGTCTCTTTATGTAAAAGTTCCAGGTACTCTTTAGCGTTTTGACTCTTCTTGGCCAAAGGACCAATGAAAGAAAAACGAAATGTTTTCAGCTCAAATCTAAATACAGCTGTTGTTTCTACAACAAGGAAAGCAAATTCCTGCACCCCACGTAATGGATTTAACCAACGTTGAGAATAAGATATGCCTTGTGCTGTCCGCACTACACAGAACGCAAACTCCCTGAGTCACAGGAGAAAGTTCCACCTCGTGTGCCGGCCGGCTGTGAAGACGTTAACTTGTGATACTCAATATGTTTCATCTTTGATTCAAACCAGATTGTTAGGACTATAAACAAAGTAGGGATCGGCAGCATGCAGCTTTTAATCCTTTCTTCTCTGTTTAGTGAAAATTGTAGCCTGGGGCTGGGAGATTTAAAGCAGGCCCATATCATTAGTCACAAAGAACAGGGAGCCAATGAGTCAGGTACAGCGTTGTGTCATGCAGGTTATGTGGGTCCATTCAGCGGCCACAGTCTGAACATGAACAACCAAAGCAAGGGAAAGACCAGTTGCACAGGTGGCTGTACATAAGGGCTGCTAAGTGTTATTGTAGGATGGAGAATTACTTTACAATGCACCTTGCTAAAGAATAAATTACATTTTATAAAATTGCTCTTTAGTACAACAGATTGCTGAGGAAATCCCAAATAATGAACACTGAACAAGCAGATAAGAAGAATAGCTTGGAGCCTAGTGGTTCGTGGAGTGTGATGTGCAGGGTGTGAGCTCCACATTTGATTATCCAATAAGCCTATCCTGAAACTGCCATCTGGGCTTCTGTCATCCTGATTCTATTGTTCTGAAATTCTAACCTTCATCCACAGGACCCCCCAAAAGGAACAATGGGAAAATTAGAACGTTTCCGCCCAGATAACCAAGATGGCGATTCTCTCCAAACTACAGACCCGCTACCGCAGCCTGATGAGGCAGAGGCTTTGCCATTACAAAGCCTCACTATTGCTGGGTTACATATAAATCCTAGAGGCTCTATCTTCCAGATAGTCAAGTCTCACTTTAAACATTGATGACATTAAACTGAATGTCTCCCTGCTTTATCGGGACTTTCAAAATCTACGTAGGTGCGTGACAGAGATAAAGTCTTGTATAAGTCAGCTAGAGGATTCCTGTCAACCAGCAGCCAAGAATACCAATGAGGCATTACAACAATTGGAAGTGTTTCTTTAAATAAAATAACATTCAAGAAAATCATCTTCAAATGTCTAATCTGCATGTGGTTGTTCTCCTGGAGAGGGATCAAAACCCTAAGTCTTTGCAGAATCCCTGCTGGCCCTTCTGTTTGGTGAAGAGGTGTTCTCACAGGGACGTGCAGTGAGGTCAGTGGCTGGTGAGGCACTAGCAGAGGCGGCTCTCTAATTAGGCAAATTAGGCGGTCGGCTAAGGCCTCACACTCACAGGGGCCTCGCAACCGCCTAATTTGACACTGACACCAGCACCGAGATAGAGGGTACTGACACCAGCACTTTAAAGCTCTTAACATATGCAATTTATAAAGTTAATTTTTTTATCGCTTGAATTATTTTTCCCATTATTGGCATGAGTGGGGCCTCATGTCTAGGTTTTGCCTAAGGCCTCACAAAGCCTAGAGACTCCTCTGGGCACTAGAGCCAGATACACACAGGTTACATACGCCGAGGACGTTACAGCAAGAGCAATAATTCTAGCACTAGACCTCCTCTGTAACTCTAAACATGTAACCTCTAAAAAAATGTAAAGCGTTGTCTATGGAGATTCTTAAGTACTGAAGTTTGGCGCCATTCTACAAGTGTGCGCAATTTTAAAGTGTGACATGTTAGGTATCTATTTATTTGGTGTAACATCATCTTTTACATTATACAAAAAAATCGGACTAATTTTACTTTTTTTATAATCCTTGAAACAGTTTCTTTAAAAAAAAAAAGCGTTTGAAAAGTTGCTGCGCATATACTTTGTAACATAAAAAGTTGCAACGATGCCCATTTTATTCCCTAGGGTGTCTGCTAAAACAATATATATAATGTTTGGGGGTTCTGAGTAATTTTCAAGCAAAACAATGATGATTTTTACATGTAGGAGAGAAGTGTCAGAATTGGCCTGGATGGCAAGGGGTTAATTACCATAAGTAAGTAATATACAAATAATTATTATATATTGTTTTTAAGGTAATTTATTATATTTTCAAAAACTGTGCTCAAGTAGATGGCTTAACAGACAAATTACTGAAGTTTGAAGTTATAACTTCCAACCAGTAATTTCACAGTAAATAGATAAATAATAAATTATCTTATAACATATAGCATAATAATATATGATTCTAATTCTCCCTCTTAACTGTGTGAGAAAAACATGGGATTATGGGTAAATCGTATACACATAAACCCATGTATTTCCCTGTAGTTAAGAGGGCTGGGATTGAAGGGAGTATTTGTCTTTTAGACACATGCCCCCTTTTATGACACTGCAGTGAGAGGACAGCCTCCACTGCAGCATTTTTATTGGACAGCTTGGGCCAATGGTGCTTTACTATTGGATAAGGCTTCAAGCTGTCCATTGAACTCAGTGCCTCTAACAAGAAGTGAGGCGAGGCACTGTGAGCTCATCCTCTAAGGCTGGATTCACATCATAGCGGTGCAAATTCCAGCCTGTTTGCCTGTGAGAAGGACCAGAGCCGCTGTTAGACAGCTCCTGTCCATTCTCACAGCGTAGCAGCTGGCCAGGGAGGGAGGGGGGATGTGCAGTGAGCAGGGGAAAGATCCCCGCCCAGTGCGGAACACATCTACGTGTCAGATGCATTCCCATTGAACATAATGCACAGGTTTTCTGTGCAATGCGGAGTGCGAATGCACCACACATATGTGAACTGGACACATTGAAAACAATGTGTTTTCAGGTGTCCTGCGAATTGGATGCAGTGTAAGCATAGGTGTGAACCCAGACTCAGTCTGCTGCAAACACAGTGTGTCAGCTTGTATTTAAACTGGCTGCTCTGTATGTAGCTTCTGACAGGCTGTGCAAAGAGCACCGTATCTCCGGGAACCATAGATGGTAGAAGCCCCAATTTTTTACCAGTGGTGGGGTAGGACTTCAGCTACATACCTACCAGGTGACCCTAGGTTGTCCTCG
>BLSH010022043.1:1741821-1757374 GCA_018402905.1 Glandirana rugosa
TTTTTTCATTTCAATCAGGCTAAAAAAACATATTACATTTTCTACTACAATGCGGTTTATTTATCTATGGATTGTACAGTGTGAAATTTTAACGCGTGTGAACATCTTACCGCGGTTTGAAGTCATGAATTCTTAGAGGTATCTGTTGCGAAATTTAAAAGAATCTCCAATGTACAAATCTCAATGTCTCCTCCAGATCACGATCTTAATAACGAGAACGACATTGCAGGAGCCGCATACATTGGACACACATAGACCGAGATCACGGGTCTCCTCAGAGATCCGAAACACTCCGGAATCCGTTTTGGATCTGTACTCCGGGGTGCACTGACACCAGCACCGAGATAGAGAGTACTGACACCAGCACTTTAAAGCTCTTAATATATGCAATTTATAAAGTTAATTTTTTTATCGCTTGAATTATTTTTCCCATTATTGGCGTGAGTGGGGCCTCATGTCTAGGTTTTGCCTAAGGCCTCACAAAGCCTAGAGACTCCTCTGGGCACTAGAGCCAGATACACACAGGTTACATACGCCGAGGACGTTACAGCAAGAGCAATAATTCTAGCACTAGACCTCCTCTGTAACTCTAAACATGTAACCTCTAAGAAAATTTAAAGCGTTGTCTATGGAGATTCTTAAGTACTGAAGTTTGGCGCCATTCTACAAGTGTGCGCAATTTTAAAGTGTGACATGTTAGGTATCTATTTATTTGGCGTAACATCATCTTTTACATTATACAAAAAAATCGGACTAACTTTACTTTTTTTATAATCCTTGAAACAGTTTCTTTTAAAAAAAAAAGCGTTTGAAAACTTGCTGTGCAAATACTTTGTAACATAAAAAGTTGCAACGACGGCCATTTTATTCCCTAGGGTGTCTGCTAAAACAATATATATAATGTTTGGGGGTTCTGAGTAATTTTCAAGCAAAACAATGATGATTTTTACATGTAGGAGAGAAGTGTCAGAATTGGCCTGGATGGCAAGGGGTTAATTACCATAAGTAAGTAATATACAAATAATTATTATATATTGTTTTTAAGGTAATTTATTATATTTTCAAAAACTGTGCTCAAGTAGATGGCTTAACAGACAAATTACTGAAGTTTGAAGTTATAACTTCCAACCAGTAATTTCACAGTAAATAGATAAATATAAAATTATCTTATAACAAATAGCATAATAATATATGATTCTAATTCTCCCTCTTAACTGTGTGAGAAAAACATGGGATTATGGGTAAATCATATACACATAAACCCATGTATTTCCCTGTAGTTAAGAGGGCTGGGCTGGAAGGGAGTATTTGTCTTTTAGACACACGCCCCCTTCTATGACACTGCAGTGAGAGGACAGCCTCCACTGCAGCATTTTTATTGGACAGCTTGGGCCAGTGGTGCTTTACTATTGGATAAGGCTTCAAGCTGTCCATTGAACTCAGTGCCTCTAACAAGAAGTGAGGCGAGGCACTGTGAGCTCATCCTCTAAGGCTGGATTCACACCATAGCGGTGCGAATTCCAGCCTGTTTGCCTGTGAGAAGGACCAGAGCCCCTGTTAGACAGCTCCTGTCCATTCTTACAGCGTAACAGCTGGCCAGGGAGGGAGGGGGGATGTGCAGTGAGCAGGGGAAAGATCCCCGCCCAGTGCGGAACACATCTACGTGTCAGATGCATTCCCATTGAACATAATGCACAGGTTTTCTGTGCAATGCGGAGTGCGAATGCACCACACATATGTGAACTGGACACATTGAAAACAATGTGTTTTCAGGTGTCCTGCGAATTGGATGCAGTGTAAGCATAGGTGTGAACCCAGACTCAGTCTGCTGCAAACACAGTGTGTCAGCTTGTATTTAAACTGGCTGCTCTGTATGTAGCTTCTGACAGGCTGTGCAAAGAGCACCGTATCTCCGGGAACCATAGATGGTAGAAGCCCCAATTTTTTACCAGTGGTGGGGTAGGACTTCAGCTACATACCTACCAGGTGACCCTAGGTCACTGACTTACGACCCTCAAAGTCGATCTTTTTTTTTTTTACTTTTTTATGTTCATGGCAGGCTCTGCCTCACCTGCCTCCCCTGACTGCACGTCCCTGTGTTCTCATCAGTCTTTTTCATGGATAGGACAGGTAGAGCCTCTACCAAGCTACCCCTTTCGCCCAGGGCACCACCTAGGTCCTTCATCTTGAAGCAGCTCAACTACAGGGACAGTGTTGGGGCCCTTCATGTAGCTGGGCACAAGGGTTCCCTTACCTGCGAGGACTCTCCCGTCTCCATTTTATCCAGATTATTCCCTGAAAGTTCAAAGACAGGGCTCTAAGTTTCAATCTACAAGAAGAGAGATGAAGAAAAGTAAATAAGATACACCATGTTTTACCCCTATAATTTGTGGATTGCAGAAAAAAAATTATTAACTCACTACTGCTGGGCCAAGGACCAAGCTACCTTATTAGCAATGAGTACAGTGAGTACTTGTGTCTCGCAAACAAACAAAGATTTCCCAGCACGCTTACCAGCTAGCCTGCAAGAAAACCAAATTTACCCTGTCTAACAATTAATGTTAGAATCAGAGGGTTTTGTTCGCACACATTTACAAATATATGTGTAAGCCACAGTGCCTTTGTAAAGGCTCCTCTATGTACTGCAGTCTTAACTCTATATTTTTGAGAGTCTCCCAAGCTGTAACGCATATAGCAGTGGATAGATTAAGGGTAGGTTTGCCTGAAAGGAGCCCACCCCTCCTTAAAGGCACATGAATGCACAGGACGCCCAGCAAAAACACAATGGCAGCTGAATGGCATCAAATTCAACCAACTGTACAAAAAATTGACAACCACTCCAACCTATATCTAGCCTTTGCAAACCTGCCCTTAATTTATCCACTCCTATATATGCTCCAACTTGGGAGATTTTGAAAATTATAGCGTGAGGACCACAGTACACAGAGGAGCCTTGATGTTGGCACTGTGGCTTGCGCATATATTTGCAAAAGTGTGCAAACAAAACCCTCTGTTTTTAATGTTATTAGCCAGGGTCAATTTGGTTTTCTTGCAGACTACCTGTGATGTGTGTTGCCCTTCCATATGCACCTTACTGCAAAGGCCAGTTATAAGTTGGGGTGGTTTCCACTTTTTTGTACAGTTGAGTACTTGTGTCTGCCTTGTCTCTGCCACTATTTCTGTTGCCCCCATAAGCTGTTCCATACATTTCCCATTTAAAGAAGAACTACTTTGCATCAATTATACTGTACCCAATATATATGAAAATACCCAGTCTGGATTGGCTCAACCTGGAAGTCAGCGTGAATGACAAAACATTAGTCAGATCTCACCATATGTTCGGCAATGTTTTTTCTTTCCTTGTTTGCTCCCTATCTCTTTATGCATCACAAATTTTTCTCCCTGTTTTTATGCTCTGGGACTCCACAAAACTGTCTACCCAAGCAAACTTAAACACCTCACAAATGTACCAAGTTAGCTTGATTTATTCCAATGCAATCTTACAGCCATAGTGTGGAAAAACTGACTATTGAGCACTACAGTTTTGAGTAAATGATCATTGATACGCGCCCTATATTGCTCTACTCACCCTTCCCATTGAGTACAGACCTTAGCCACATGTGTCAAAATACCCAATTTCAGGTTGACGCAATACAAGTTCTGATTTTGTGTGAAAGCTTGTCTAGATATCTCTGCACAGTATGGTGTTTGATTTGGGTTGTTTTGTCATGTAAGTTTACGCATGTTAAGATTATACAGTATCTCCCAAAAGTGAGTACACCCCTAACATTTTTGTAAATGTTTTATTAGATCTTTTCATGTGACAACACTGAAGAAATGACACTTTGCTACAATGTAAAGTAGTGAGTGAACAGCTTGTATAACAGTGTAAATTTGCTGTCCCCTCAAAATAACTCTAATAATAATGTCTAAACCGCTGGCAACAAAAGTGAGTACACCTCTAAGTGAAAATGTCCAAATTGAGCTCAATTAGCCATTTTCCCTCCCCGGTGTCATGTGACTCGTTAGTTTTACAAGGTCTCAGGTGTGAATGGGGAGCAGGTGTGTTAAATTTGGTGTTATCGCTCTCACTCTCTCATACTGGTCACTGGAAGTTCAACATGGCACCTCATGGCAAAGAAATCTCTGAGGATCTGAAAAAAAGAATTGTTGCTCTACATAAAGATGGACTAGACTATAAGAAGATTGCCAAGACCTTGAAACTGAGCTTCAGCACGGTGGCCAAGACCATACAGCAGTTTAATAGGGCAGGTTCCACTAAGAACAAGCCTCGCCATGGTTGACCAAAGAAGTTGAGTGCACGTGCTCAGCGTCATATCCAGAGGTTGTCTTTGGTAAATTGACGTATGAGTGCTGCCAGCATTGCTGCAGAGGTTAAAGGGGTTGGGGGTCACCCTGTCAGTGCTCAGACCATTCGCTGCACACTGCATCAAATTGGTCTGCATGGCTGTAGACCCAGAAGGAAGCCTCTTCTAAAAAAGATGCTCAAGAAAGCTTGCAGACAGTTTGCTGAAGACAAGCAGACTAAGGACATGGATTACTGGAACCATGTACTGTGGTCTGCTGAGACCAAGATAAACTTATTTGGTTCAGATGTGTCAAGCGTGTGTGGCGGCAACCAGGTGAGGAGTACAAAGACAAGTGTGTCTTGCCTACAGTCAGGCATGGTGGTGGGAATGTCATGGTCTGGGGCTGCATGAGTGCTGCCGGCACTGCGGAGCTACAGTTAACTAAGGGAACCATGTATGCCAACATGTACTGTGACATACTGAAGCAGAGCATGATACCCTCCCTTCGGAGACTGGGCAACAGGGCGGTATTCCAAAATGATAATGACCCCAAACACACCTCCAAGTTGACCACTGCCTTGCTAAAGAAGATGAGGGTAAAGGTGATGGACTGGCCAAGCATGTCTCCAGACCTAAACCCTATTTAGCATCTGTAGGGCATCCTCAAATGGAAGGTGGAGGAGCGCAAGGTCTCTAACATCCACCAGCTCTGTGATGTCATCATGGAGGAGTGGAAGAGGACTCCAGTGGCAACCAGTGAAGCTCTGGTGAACTCCATGCCCAAGAGGGTTAAAGTATAACTAAAGCAAAACTTTTTTTTTAGTTTTGGACAGAGTGGAGAGGGATTAGAGCCCCTGTCAATTTTTATTGCTGTCTGTGCCCCCGTTAGGGAGATTCCCCCTCTGTATTAGTCTTGTTTACCATTATCATTGAAAGTAAAAGTAAATCGAAAACCCCACATTTTGGGTTGTCTCCAGAAAAGTAATAGATGGGAAATCTTCCAATGGGGACTCTACTTCTGGTGAGCTAGAGGTCCCCAAGAAATTCCTTTAATTTGCAGAGATTTCCTCTCACTTCCTGTTTGGCTATGGGATAGGAAGTGAAGGGAAATCTTTGCAATGGGACAGAGATGGCGAAAGAAAAATCTGACCACGGTTATAACCCTCCCTTACTCTATTAAACATGAAAAAAAAGTTTTGCCTGTAGTTCTACTTTAAGGCAGTGCTGGAAAATAATGTTGGCCACACAAAATATTGACACTTTGGGCCCAATTTGGACATTTTCACTTAGGGGTGTACTCACTTTTGTTGCCAGTGGTTTAGACATTAATGGCTGTGCGTTGAGTTATTTTGAGGGGACAGCAAATTTACACTGTTATACAAAAATGTGAGGGGTGTACTCACTTTTGTGAGATACTGTATATGTACTGTCTATGCTTTTGGCGTTCAAACAACTGTCTGTGCTTCCCCCGCCTCTTTGCTGTTCCCAATTACGCCAGCGTCGGAAATAAGCATTTAACTATAATGAGTTGGAAAATATAAGGTCTCAGTAAATACTGTACATTAAGAGGTCTACTATACTGGCATACTGTATATTGAAACCCTTTACAACAATCTCACCTCACAAAGAGCAAGGTGTTGTGCAGAGGATAAGTAGTATGGCCATATAATTCCTCTTATTTTCAATATTCCATTTCAGGAGTGTGTAATAGTACTGTTCCCTGGCAGCTGGTTTTGGCTGAGCTGCACTCTTGTTGTCTGACGGTACACCTGCAGGGTGATTGATGTAGACACAGCCTCAGGGTGAAGACAAAACTTGTTTTAAGCCTGCCAGGCCCTTAGTGTCTTGCTTGTGATAGTGTTTGCAACAAGTGTTTGAAGCTCCCTGTTTGCCTGCCTTATTCCTATGCCTTGACCTTTACCTATGCCCGATACCTGCCCTGCCAGATAGTTTGGAATCCCTTGTGATTGACCTCAGATTGGACTTAGGAATACTCTCTGAACTCAGACTGCCTTTTGACCATGGATTTGATCATGACTACTTTCTGAATGTGCTTGCCCTGAACCCGGGCTGCCATTGGACCACTCTGCCTGTCTGCCAAGGACAAGTTCCTGTTTGCTGTGCTTAGCTCACGCCTGTCACAGTGTGGCATTATAGCATTGTGTATAGGACCTGGGGGCCTTATGGGAAAGGGGGCTGCTATAGGTGAAGAACACAGAGCTAGCTATAGTGCCTGACCTCCAATGCTAGAAGTAGGCATGGCACTCCAGAGGCGTTTCACTTTTGAAAAAGTAAACACTTACCTTTCACCTACTCTACATAAAACTTGACTCTGGTGAACATTACATGTTCATTAAACATTTGTAATAGCAGATTTCTCATTAGTACATTCGATGACATGAATGTTGTTCAAAAGTACTTAAAAATGTTTGCTTTCAACATTCAGTTTTGGAGTGAATGGTCTTTTACAAATGAAAACCATTCTCACTGTTAGAAATTTGCTCATTCGAGAAAAAAATTCCATCCATCCTGCTCTTTTGAATTTTCTCATTACTGTGGTCAAAAACAAACATCAATTTGACCCCACTGACAATTTGAAAAATTAACAAACGTTCTTCAATTGAACGTTTTCCACAAAATTCTGCTAGTGTATGGTCATCTTTTAGGCATTTGCCAGAGGCGCTTTGGCAAATACAGTTGCTACGACTAAGCAAGTATTTAGGCCCATTTCACACTGGGACCACCCGAGTGTCAGCGGTAAACCGCTGCTAATTTAGTGGTGCTCAACCACTGTAATATCAGCGCTATGGCGCCGCTATTCGGGCGGCAGTAGGGCACTTTTAACAAGGGGTTAAAAAGGGGTTAAAAATGCCGGCGCTCTGCGCTCCTGGAGCGGTGTACAGCCGATTCGGGAGCACTGGCCATTCATTCCAATGGGCAGGGGAGGTGGAGGAGCGGTGAATACACTGCTCCTTCACCGACCCAAAAATCTTGCTTGCAGGAGTTTGTTTTTTCTCCCGCAAGTGCACCGCCCGAGCCGCCCCAGTGTGAAAAGACACACTAGGTTTAATGGAGAGTCGCTTTACAGGCTCGATTTTTAGCTAAATAGCGCATGTAAAGCGCCCCAATGTGAAAGGGGCCTTACAGATGAGGAGGAGTGTTTCCTCTAGTTAGTAAACACCAGGCAAAGTATAGCTATATTCCTACCATGAATTCTAAACAAGCTTGGCTTGATGCTCCTGCCCAGCACAATGTATATTATAGTGAGAATGATAAGGCTAAAGCTTTTATCTCCAAACAGAAAATCTATGAGCAAGGAGAGAAAACAAGTAAAACACAGGCTTTGCTTTCTTAAACCTGAAATGACCCCCTAGGAAAGTCTTTGACGAAGCCTGCAATCTTAAAACCACTTTCCATGTTAACCAAGCATCTTGTTATTTTTACAAAGCACTCTACACCTCATCCTGGGTGCCCAGTCAATTTGAGGATGAAATATATCTATTGTATATTATACTTGAAAAGCTGAATTCTGGCCAAAGAACATTATTGAGCTCCCCACTTACGATAGAAGAAATCGTCAATTCCATTGCCTCCTTCCAAAATAATAAAGCACCAGGTTTAGTTGGCTTACCCATTGAATTTTACAAGCACTACTCCTCCATCCATGTACTTAGCCTCCTGCTAAGATCCAATAGGACCACTGCTGGGGAGAGCTACCCAAAACTTTGAGCCATTGATAATTGTTCTCTATATGTTAATCATATAGATCAATCTATTATTACTATTTTACAGAATTTATATAGTGCCAATAGTTTGCTCAGCATTTTACAAAATAAAGAGAGACAGTACAATTATAATACAATTCAAGACAAGAAGGTTTGGAGGCCCTGCTCATAAGAGCTTACAATCTAAAGGATTAGTAACAACTGATGTTAAAATTCTGGAACAAAATTGAACTACCTGATTGAACCAATTTATAAGTAGAGTCGAGTGAACCTGGATGTTCGGGTTCGGTGGGTTCGGCCAAACTTCTTGAAAAAGTTCGGGTTCGGTAACGAACTTGACCTGAACTTGACCCCGAACCCCATTGAAGTCAATGGGGACCCAAACTTTTCGGCACAAAAATGACTGTAAAAAAGTCCTGGAAAGTGCTAGAGGGCTGCAAAAGGAAGTAAAATGATTTTAGAACAATAATCTGTCCCTTACAGCAACAGCAGGAACCTGACCCTCTAGGAGTAGGAGATGATTTTAGAACAATAATCTGTCCCTTACAGCAACAGCAGGAACCTGACCCTATAGAACTAGAAGATGATTTTAGAACAATAATCTGTCCCTTACAGCAACAGCAGGAACCTCTCCCTATAGAACTAGAAGATAATTTTAGAAAAACAATCTGTCCCTCTAAGCAGTAGACTATACCTAGTCCAGTCAGATCGTTCTGTAATGCAGGATGAGTTGTTATTAGATCTGCAATATGTCCCTAAAAGCAGTAGTAGTAGTAATCTCTACCTAGTCCACAATCAGATCGTTCTGTAATGCAGGATGAGATGTTATTATATCTGCAATCTGTCCCTCACAGCACCGGCAGCATCCTCTCCCTAGACTAGCCTGAGAGCATGTGACATGCAGCACTACGTGACTCCAGCTTATACAGAGGCTGGGTCACATGATGCACTGGCCAATCACAGCCATGCCATTAGTAGGCATGGCTTTGATGGCTTCTAAGGGCAAACCAGTGAAACACTTGTTGATTGGCTGCCCTGCAGCTATTCAACAGGCGGGATCAAATACCCAAACTTTTTTCAAATGTTCGGGTCAGGGTTACGGACACCCCAAAGTTCGGTACAAACCCGAACTTTACAGTTCGGATTCGCTCAACTCTATTTATAAGCCATTTGGTGCATCTCAATCAAACTGGTTTCATGCCTGAACAAAAGCAGCTCTATCAACATCAGAGGAGTATTTGCAAACTTTCATTGCCAACACAACAATGCAGTTGAAAGAATATTGGTTAAAATTGATGAGCAAAAAGAATTTAGTTTAGTTGAATTGCCTTACATCTATGCTACCCTTTCCAGGTTTGGGATAGTGCCTAAAGGCTGGATCTTGCCTTTATATACTCTTCAATGGGGAACCAACCTTTGAAACGTTCTAACGCTTACCGTTATTTACAATTGAGGAATGCGATAACACAATTTTGCTTTAACTCTGAATCACTGCTTGTAACACTTCAAAAAGAGATCACCTACTTTGCCACATGTATGTATTTTACATACTCCACAGATTCTACCTGCAGTTGCTAAATCCCTGCAGGCCAGGATAGTAAATATTCCTAAGCTGGAGAAGTGGGAAAAGGGCCTGGAGACACAAGCCAGAATCTCTCCTTGTCTAACAGAACATTTGACTCAGTCAAACATATATACTACATGTGGTCTATGTGATGCATTTTGCTCCAAATGTGAGGCTAATGACCCATCATTTCTGTAAGAAATTCTGTATATAGGCCTACAGAACTGACAGTGCACAGTATACACATGGGCTTTGCTGCTAAAAGCGGAGCTCCAGCTCCCCCCCACCAAAAAATTAAAAGTCAGGGTGGCACAGTGGTGTAGGGGATAGCACTTTCGCCTAACAGCAAAGGGGACGCAGGTTCAAGTCCCGAACACAGCACTACCTGCCTGGAGTTCTCCCTTTGCCTGCGTGGGTTTACTCTGGTTTCCTCCCACACTCCAAAGACATGCTGGTAGGTTAATTAGATCCTGTCTAAAAAATTGCCCCTAGTATGTGTTTGTATGCATGTGAGTTAGGGAACTTAGATTGTAAGCTCCTTGAGGGTAAGGATTGATGTGAATGTACAATGTATATGTATAGTGCTGAGTAAATTGACGGTGCTATATAAGTACCTAAAATAATTATTTTTAAAAATAAGCTAAACATATTGTAGCTGCTGACTTATTATTAGGGTGTTACATGTCCAGGGATCCCGCGGTGTCCTCACCCAAGCCGATTCTTAAATCTGGTTTCCTACTGCGCATTCACGAATTGCGCTGCACTTTCTCAATGGGTCGGCTGCAGTGAGGGCCAAACTTCCGCCTGAGTTTGCCGCGGCGAGCTCAGCAGGAAGTGGGAGCAGGTACCTGTCAAAACCAGGTACCCACTCCCCCCTCTGCCCCAAAAGGTGCCAAACCTGGCACCGAAGGGAGGGGGGCAGACAAGCGTAGCTTCCCCTTTTGGGTGGAGTTCCACTTTAACTGCAGACAGGAAACAGGAAACTTTTTTCAGGAAAAAGACATAGAGCACACCATAGATGCAGCTACACACTTAGAAACACTGCCATCTGCTGCCTAAAGAATGTACTGTATCTTTACTGAACGGTAACGCGCAGTAGTTGTTGAACAAAATACAATTCTGTATTCCAATACCCCCATTCAACAACTGTTCCTTATATTAGTCTCATTTCGGGAATCCCAGTTCTATAAATCTGTTTCTTGTAAGCGGTTTTGTCAAAGCATCTGATCCACTTTTGTTTCTCATGAGCTGGAAGTCTTTGCATCTTCTCCCGTGAATCTGGCTCTGGTTTTAATGCTACACGAGCAACATAGGACAGATTTTATTGCTTCTGGCGGATTTCTTGATTGAAGCCTCTTGTGGCCTGGTTTCTTCTTTTACAGCATTTGGATTGTCTGCGTTAAAGTGGCTGTCAAGCCAGATAAAGAAAAACCCCGCAAGACGAAGGCATAATGAGCTAGTATACATCACATACTAGCTCATTATGAAATACTTACCTTAGATCGACGCTGTTGCAGCGGTCCCCGAGCACCGCTGTGGTCGGCGTCATGTTTTCTGTGTCTTCTTCTGGGATCACGGGCACAGGATCTTCCAGGATCACGGGCTCCGGCCAATCACATTGTGGGCTCCAGCACTGGGATTAGCCAGAGCCGTGATTACGTCACTCACGGCACATTTGGGGCCATTTGTTCAGTGCGCATGTGCTGATGACGTCGGCACATGCTGATACACTGAATATCTCCTAAACCGTACAGGTTTAGGAGATATTCTCAGTACCTACAGGTAAGTCTGATTATAGGCTTACCTGTAGTTTAAAGTGGTTGTAAAGGGTTTACAACCCCCTTCATTTCTATTTCTGTGTCACTTTGTTGCTTATCTTCATGCGACACTGATGTGGAATTTCCCTCAGTTTGAAGTGTTTGGGTTAGTTCATGAAATTTTGAATACCCTGATGTTTCGTTGACAATTACACTTCTACAGATGTGTCTTGGTGTAGAATCCTGTATCCCTTTTCAGATTAACTGTACCCCACAAGTACACCTTCCTTTGCACAACCATCCCATTTTGTATGTTTTTCTTTTGGGATGTGCTCATAGGCTTTGCTTACAAAAAAATGTAGATGGTTCAAATTTGAGGGCCTTCCATTCTACAGTTCATATGAAGTTTTCTCGGTTGATTTTCCTGGTACTCAATTTTGGAGATAGCATGCAGACATGATTGTCTCCCCCCAGTATGTGGTTGGCATATCAACATCACACAGCATGGTCCTTCCACTCTCACATACATACAGTTCATTCTTTCTGCAATCCTGTTTTGTTGTAAGATGTATGGTACAGTTGTTTGAAATATTATGCCATGCTTTCTGAGAATCGCCTGTGTATTATCACCAGTATATTCACTTCCATTCTCTGTGCGCAATACACTCAGCATTTTGCCAAATGTGTTGCTTATTTGAGCCAAATACTGTTCACATTTCTCTGGTACTTGACTTTGTTGTGTAACAGATTTAGTGTAGTATACCTGGAGTAATTATCTATAAAAGTGAGAAAATGCTTTCCTGGAGTTAATTTTTCCATTGATCTGCAAAGATCTGAATGCATTAAGTCCAGAGCTTTCTCACCTCATTGCAGTTCAGCTGATACAGTTCATCTGTAATTTTTGCCTTTGCAAGTAAGATAACCCCTTTTGTGATGGCACAACTGTAATCTTGGTAGGTCACTACATTGCCTTGTTTTGCGAGCTTCTTCCCTGACAAAATATTTGTTTCAAGAGCAGGGACATAGAGGACATTTTTCACGAGTATCTTTCTGGTGACACTCTGGGACATAGGAAAGTAAAGAAAACCGTCTCCTATTCCTTCTGATTCTATTATTTGCCCAATAGCTGTGGTGATTTTTTCTGTTTCACTCTGGTCAAGGTGAATAAAGACATTTCTGTCATTTGTCATGTGACTCTTAGCTCCCAAATCAACACACTATGCCTGCAAAGATAAGGTGCAACATTTGGATTGAAAAACATATTCATTACCTGAAGCAAAATCCGTTTCTTCCTTCACACTTTTGGCCTTTTGAAGTTTAGTTTGTTTTTGCAACCTAGCTTTCTAGAGTCTGCAATCTGCTTTTAAATGACCTTGTTTCTTGCACACAAAACATTAATATGTTTCATGTTGCATGTTACTGTTCTTATTCCTATTTCTCGTCTGTAAAGCAGACTCTGCAACAGAAACACTGTTATTATTAATGCTTTCTGTTTTACGCTTATATTCATCCACTAGTTTGCCCTCAAGGTATAACTAAAGACAAAACTTCTTTTTTTTAGACTTGGACAGAGTGGAGCGGGATTAGAACATCTGTCAGTTTTTATTGTTGTTTGTGCCCCTATTAAGGAGATTCTCCCTCTCTATTTGTCTTGTTTACCATTATCATTGAAAATGAAAGTAAAAGAAAATACCAAATTTCAGGTTGTCCCCAGGAAAGTAATAGAGGGGAAATCTTCCAATGGTGTCAGAGAAGTGGCAATGAAGATCCGAACGTTTCTTTCCGATAGAAATCGGAACGTTCGTTCCAATCGGAATGATCGTACGCAAGTGCGCATACGCATGAAACGGGACGACACACACGCAGGCACAATCGAGGCACACGGCACGTCCAATGAGCACTGTGGCTGGCCTATTTAAGGCAACCCCTGGCTGCAGCAAATCGCTGGATCGTCTTCAATCTTCCTGCATCTGCACCAGTGCCTTGTTCCTGTGATTCCTGTTGTGACCCGGCTTGCCCTTTGGACCTGCTTCTGCTCTGCTCCCTTGGCTTTTTAGAAAAATGAGATGGGTAAGGGGGAGGGGGAAGAGATGTGTACTTGAGGGGAAACATGTAAATTGGGGGAGGATCTGTGCTGGGGGATAGATGTGTACTGAGAGGAGATTTGACCCCTGCACTCAGTGTAATTCATGCTGTTCTGTGCATTACATACTCCCGACCCCGGAACACTGTGTGTTACGCATTCCTGACCCTTGCACTTTTGTGTGATAAGCCTTCCTCACTCCTGCACCTAGTGCATTACATATTTTTGACACCTGCACTTTGTGCATTACATACTTCTGATCCCTGCAGTTTGTGCATTACATCCTCCTTACCCCTGCTCTGTGTGCTTAAAGCAATCCAGACCTTTTGCACTTTGTACATTACATACTCCTAACCCCTGTTCTGTGTGTTACATACTTATTATATCCGCACTCTGCAGTTTAGGCACTCTTGACTTCTTCATTCTGTGTGATAAGCAATTCTGACCTCTTTACCCTCTGCATTACGCATTCCTGATTCCTACATTCTTTGTAGTACACATGGTCATGTGGTACACACAAGTCATGCACTTGGTGCATTACCTACTCCTGACCGCTGCACCCTGTGTTACACTCTCTTAGCAGAGTGCAAAACCCTAATGAAACCTTCAAACTGTATGTAAATGATTTTGGTCTCTAAAGTATCTGCATATCTCACAGGTGCAAGAATATATTATGTATCAGTTTACAAAGGTAATAGAACAAATAATATGAAGATGTGCATAGGCAGGGTCGTAATGGGTGACAATCTTTTGTTTAATGGAGAAAAAGGTGCAGAAAACAGTGCAAGATAGTCACTCATTTCCAACCATTCTGTACATTCTATGGCCAGCTTTTTGTCATTGTCTCAAGGAAGCCCAATATAATGTTACCATTATTGTCTTACAAACACAAACCCATACAGTTCGCCTTATCGATTACCCCACAATATGGTTTAGATTGTTAATGGCAGTGGTAGAACTACCAGGGTCACACTTGCGACCGGGCCTTGGCGTTCCGCCACCGTGGGGGAAAACAGCAGAAATGCTTAGTTCACATTGCTGCAACCCCAAAGTCGTGCGACTTGCTTGGGATTTCCTTGTGATATTCTTGCAATTTTCTTGCGACTTTTGTGATTTAACATTGCAGTCTATGGCACTCAAATCTCTCTGAAGTCACAGAAAAATAAAGGGCCCTGCAACGGGGTAAAGGGCCCAGGGATTAGTTGGAAGGGCCTCAGGCTCAGAAAATGGCCCAGGGACTGATGGAAAGGGCCCTGGTGGTCAGGGGGGCCCTTCATGATTTCTTGCACCGGGGCCCTGAAGGTTCTAGCTATGCCTCTGGTTGGAGAAAAACATGCTAACAACTAAGCCACCTTGCTGTCTACATATACCAACTACATAAACCCCTAAACATTAGCTGAAAGTCAGCCTGACAGTGGGAGAGCCAATTATAGCTGCCAAAATTAAATTTGTGTAAGTACATTGGTGCCTTTCTCACCTTATCAGCGAAATGTGTCAGTTCTTTATAAGATGACAATAACAAAATATTTTACTGCTCCACATCCTAGGCATGTAGCTTGGGTGTCTTGTTACTGAGGAACTTAATTTAAATTGAACTGTGTAAAAATGCATGAGTCAAAGTTTTATCCCACACGGATGAGCCATGCTCCAGATTTCCATCTGTCTCTGGAATCCTGCTCACTGCAAAGTGCTGTAAGGTTGCGGAACGAGAACAGCTCAGAGGAAATGACTTTTCACATTGTTTGAAAATTTTCCTTTCCCAAAACCTTAACAAAGGCAGAGGTAGCCAGGATGCCCTTATTAATGAAAGTCTGTGCAATCCATCAAACCGATTTTGGAGCATACCATGCCAGAATGTGGAGAGAAAAAAGAAAGAGAGAGAGAAAAGCAAAGAGTGAGAAACATGGAGGGAGAAAAGAAAGAGACAGAGACGTGGGTCTACAACACTAAAGGTGATAACAAAAAGAAAGAATAAAGGAAAGAGGATGGGAGGGGAGGAAGGATAGAAGGATGGGAGGGGAGGAAGGAAAAAAGCCTGGGAGGGGAGGAAGGAAAGAAGCCTGGGAGGGGAGGAAGGAAAGAAGGATGGGGGAAAGGAAGGATTGGAGGAAGGG
>BLSH010022043.1:1758089-1771495 GCA_018402905.1 Glandirana rugosa
AGGAAAGGAGGGTAGGAAGAAGGGAGGAAGGAAAGAAGAATGGCAGGAAAGGAGGGAAAGAAGGATGGGAGGAAAGGAAGGATGGGAGGAAAGGAAGGAAATGAAGATGGGAAGAAAGGAGGGAAAGAAGGATGGGGAGAAAGGAAGGAAAGAAGGATGGGAGGGTAGGAAGGAAAGAAGGATGGGAGGAAAAGAGGGAAAAGGGAAGGAAAGAAATGAGGGAAATAAGGATGGGAGGAAAGGAAGATGGGAGAAAAGGAGGAAAAGAAGGATGGGGGGAAAGGAAGGAAAAAAGGATGGGAGGGTAGGAAAGAAAGAAGGATGGGTGGAAAAGAGGGATAGAAGGATGGGAGGAAAGGAAGGAAGGATGTGAGGAAAAGAGGGAACGAAGTGTGGGAGGGGAGGAAGGACGGAAGGGATGAGAAAGATACAAACACCGCTCAGGTTGCCTGAAGGAGAACCTGTATGTAGATCCGGGTGCTTGCCTCGGCTCGCCGCCATGCACAGTAGAGACAGACAAATTGGGCAGCACTCCACGGATAAATATGAAGAAGCTTGCAGTTTATTGTATCAGGCAATGCAGGTACAGGTAAATGCAGGTAGACGCGTTTCACTCGTCAATGGCGAGCTTAATCATTACTCTAGTCTCTAGGTGCACAGCAAACATTGTAGAACGGACAACACACACTAGTGTTGTCTGCTTAAATAGCCCGCCTATCATTGATGACAGCGCGCCCCTGCACGTGCACCGACCGTGCGTGCGCGCTCCTGTGCTTGCCCGCATACGGGAATGTGCACTGCGGCTCGATCGCTCTGCAAAGCGGGAGCCATCCTCTGACATATCCCCCCTCAATCTCCTCTTCTCAAGAGAGAATAAATTCAGTTCCTCTAATCTTTCCTCATAGCTGAGCTCCTCCATGCCTCTTATTAGTTTGGTTGCCCTTCTCTGTACTTTCTCCAGTTTCCCGATATCCTTTTTGAGAACTGGTGCCCAAAACTGAACTGCATATTCCAGATGAAGTCTTACTAATGATTTGTACAGGGGCAAAATAATGTCTCTATCTCTGGAGTCCATACCTCTCTTAATACAAGAAAGGATTTTGCTTGCTTTGGAAGCTGCAGCTTGGCATTGCATGCCATTATTAATCTTATGATCTACCAAAACCCCCAGATCCTTCTCCACTATGGATTTCCCCAGTTGTACTCCCCCTAGTATGCACGATGCATGCATAGTCTTAGCCCCCAAATGCATAACTTTACATTTATCAATATTAAACCTCATTTGCCACATAGTCGTCCAATTAGACAGTGCATTGATGTCTGCTTGTAAGTTGGAGACATCCTGTAAGGACGTTATTCCACTGCATAGCTTGGTGTCATCTGCAAACACTGAAACGGTACTTTTAATCCCAGACCCTATATCATTTATAAATATATTGAAAAGTAAGGGTCCCAACACTGAACCTTGGGGTACACCACTGATAACCTTAGACCATTCAGAGTAAGAATCATTAACCACTACTCTCTGAATTCGGTCTTTTAGCCAGTTTTCTATCCATTTACAAATTGATCTTTCCAAGCCTGTAGACTTTACCTTACACATTAGCCGTGTGTGGGGAACGGTGTCAATTGCTTTTGCAAAATCCAAGTATACCACGTCCACAGCCACCCCTCTGTCCAAGGTTTTACTTACCGCCTCATAAAAAGAAATCAGGTTTGTTTGACAACTTCTGTCTTTCATGAATCCAGGCTGTCTGTTGCTTAACCACTTCAGCCCCGGAAGGATTTCCCAGGTTAGGACCAGAGCACTTTTTGCGATTCGGCGCTGCGTCGCTTTAACTGACAATTGCGCGGTCGTGCAACGTTGTACCCAAACAAAATTTGTGTCCTTTTTTCCCACAAATAGAGCTTTCTTTTGGTGGTATTTGATCACTGCTGCGTCATTTCTGATCGCCGCTATAAACAAAAGAAGAGCGACAATTTTGCAAAAAAAAAAACAAATTTCTTACTTTTTGCTAAAATAAAAATCCAAAAAAAAATATAAAAAAGCATTTTTTTTTCATCGGTTTTGGCCGATTTATATTCTTCCTCATATTTGTGATAAAAAAAAATCGAATCGTCGTTTATTGATTGGTTTGCGCAAAAGTGGCCGCGTTTACGGATGATGAGAATTAGTTTCTGGGCTTTTTATTTTTTACTAGTAATGGCGGCGATCTGCGATTTTTAGTGGTACTGCGATATTGCGGCGGACATGTCAGACCATTTTGACAATTTCTGGGACCATTGGCATTTATACAGCGATCAGTGCTATAAAAATGCACTGATTACTGTGTAAATGCCATTGGCAGTGAAGGGGTTAACCTGGGGGGGGCGCTCTAAGGGTTAACTGTGTTCCCTGGGCGTGTTCTAACTGTAGGGGAAGGGGAGTGATCACAGCTTCCATATAGAGGAAGGCTGTGATTACAGCCCTTCCCCCTCTCACAGAACGGAGATCCTTGTTTACTTACACGGACCTCCATTCTTTCACTGCGGGGGGGGGGCGGAGATCGAGTCCGCCGCACCCGCTCCCTGGCCCCCCCGGCCTCCAGCGGCGCGCGCGCACAGTGCATGATATCGCAGCCGCCGTCGTCTGACGGCGGTTTGCGATATCGAGCCACCTTGTCGCCTGCGGTTGGCGGTCGGCAAGTGGTTAAAACATATTTTTCCAACAAGAACTCATCTATGTGTTCTTTTATTAAACTCTCCAGTATCTTCCCAACTATAGAAGTTAAACTAACAGGTCTATAGTTACTTGGTAAAGACTTTGATCCCTTTTTAAATATGGGCACCACATTGGCCCTACGCCAATCCAGTGGTTCTATTCCAGTCATTAAGGAGTCCCTAAAAATTAGATACAATGGCTTTGAAATTACAGAGCTCAATTCCTTTAGGATCCGTGGATGAATGCCATCTGGTCCAGGTGCTTTATCTACCTTTATTCTGTCTAAATACTTCTGGACCATTTCACTTTTGAGCCATTGTGGATCATCTGTGGCTGTGTCACTACCACCCCCATCGTGGACATGAGCTCCCCCATGTCCCTTTGTATACACAGAGCTGAAGAATGTATTTAATACATTTGCCTTCTCTTTGTCCCCAGTCACGCACTCTAGATTATTTTGTAAAGGGCCTACATGCTCAGACCTGACCTTTTTACTATTATTATATTTGAATATTTATTGGGGGTTTGTCCTACTATCTTTGGCAATCTGTCGTTCGTTTTGAATTTTTGCGTCCTTGGTTTCCTTTTTACATATCCTGTTATATTCTTTGTAACATTTAAAAGATGATAGTGTTCCCTCATTTTTATATTTCTTAAATGCTCTTTTCTTCATTTATAACTTTTTTAACTTTGGCTGTGAGCCACATAGGTTTTATTTTTAGCCTTTTAAACTTATTGCCCATGGGAATATACTGTACAGTGAGTCTGCGTACAGTTTTTTTGAAAAATTCCCATTTCTGTTGTGTTCATCAATGCCAATATTCCCTCCCAGTCTAAGTCCTAGAGAGCAGCCCTCATCCTTGTAAAATTTGCTCTCTTAAAATTAAGTGTTTTTATCTTTCCCGTGTGTGTTTGTTGCTTGCAGCTTACATTAAATGAAATCATGTTGTGGTCACTGTTACCCAGATGTTCTTTTATATGAATATTGGTAATAAGCTCTGCATGGCTTCAGATTACCAGGTCTAGCAAAGCGTCATTCCTAGTTGGGGCTTCAATAAACTGGACCATAAAATTGTCCTGTAATAGGTTTATACATTTTTGCTCTTTAACTGTCCCAGCAGTGCCATTACTCCAGTTAATTTCTGGGTAGTTAAAACCCCCCATTATTATCACTGTCCCAGCCCTTGCAGCTCTTTCCATCTGTGCAAGGAGCAGAGACTCCACCTCCTCTTTAACACTGGGAGGTCTATAACAAACTCCAATGATAACCTTTGTAGTGTGCACACTCATATGCAGATCTACCCATAATGCTTCAGACTCATCACACTCTCCATCAACTAGGTCCTCGTTCACACTCACTTTGAGATCACTTCTCACATAGAGACAGACACCCCCACCCTTCCGTTTTACCCCGTCTTTCCGAAAGAGAGTATACCCAGGAATATTAATAGCCCAGTCATGTGAAGAATGAAGCCAAGATTCAGCTACACCAATCAAATCATAGTTCTCCTCATGCACCAGAGCTTCCAACTCACCTATTTTGCTTGGCAGACTCCTGGCATTGGTGAACAAACACTTTAATTCACTGTCACATTTTGCACATGTATGTTACATATTTTTAATTTTAGTACAAACAGTACCATTTCCAATGGCTGATTGTAACATGGTTCATTCACACTTCCTCCAGCTTTGTAACTGAAAGCCCATACAGAGGTACAGGCACAAAGCTGGAGGATGTGTCTGCAGGAGCCTGATATCCATTTACCGATCGAGGGTACAATGCTCTGCAGACTCCTCTGAAAAAAATAATAAATGCACAACATTTATCTGCAAAAATATGTGCATGTATTATTTTTTTCAACAAAGTGAATTTAGCCTTTAAGATAATCCTTATTCCTGCTAACAAGTAAACATTTGGATGATCTAATTCAATAATGTTTTAAAATAGGAAAAAATGAATGTTCCTTACATCAGAGGTATAGCTAAGGAAGGACAGCTGCTGGGAATTTACTAGGGGTGCAATATTACATCAGGGAAAAATGTATTAACACCAAAATTGAGAGAGACCAACCTGCTTATAGGTCTTCCTTAGATGTCCTATTAGCAGGTTGACAAAAAATGCATATTACAGCGCACACATGATACTTTCTCCTGCCAGGCTGTTTAAAAGCATCTAAACGTATATAGCAAAAATGCACTGGACCTACAGAGGTTTGAGACCATTATTGTAACAGGATATAAAAATTAATGAAAAGTCAATTAGATTCCTACAATTACATTTATAGAATTGTCATTGCCCTGGGATGTATGGCGTGTAAAAGAATGTAGAAAATGGATGCAATGCAGCAATTATAAGGAGTGGTCTAATAGCAGATTTGAATATAATCTCTTCAAAGAATCCCAAGAATCCAATGGATGGTCATGCTTGCCCTGATTATGTATGGACTGCAATATCACTTTAGGTGAATGGAGAGGATGGGGGCATACAGGGGTTAAATATAGGGCAATATTATGCGCTACCTATAATCAGAAACACTTCTTATCACCAAAGCTGGGAATTTGTCAAAGTCTTTAGCTAATCTACAATGTCTGTAAAAAGATAGTCCCCATGCCTCTCCTAATGGGGAGACTAAAAATAAAAAAACAACGTATCAAAGCACATAAAACGACAATGTTTTTATTTATACAAAATTTTAAAAACCCTCCATAAAAGGTATCATAGTCATAGACATATAATACAAATGTTTGTGCAACAATAGATGTCACGGAGTATATGGATAGACGTGTTTCACCCAACTAAGGGGCCTCTTCAGGATCCAGTTTTTGAAGCTTATAGCTCAAAATGATGCCAAAAAGCACATGAGGTTCAATGTGCAAATATATATTGAGAGAAAGCAGGACACTATGGTCCAAAACTTGGAATATGTCCGAGATATATGAGTAATCACTGGAAATAAGAGATCACCACCACATAGCAGCCATCAAGTGAACATAGTTTATAGATGGCTGATTTCATTGAGCCTTGATAATACTGGTACAAACCTGAACCTCTAGATAGAAGGTGATAGGTACGTCCCAAAATAGTTGGAACAGGACACTGAATATGCCAGCATGTTAACATGCCACATGGGCGGCAAGGAAACACTTTTTATCACCAAAGGCGGGAACTTGTTAAGTCTTTAGCTAATCTACAATGTCATGCTTTGGAAAAAGTAGATAGAAAATAATTAGGAACCCAACATTTTACAGTTCTCACTGTAAATGGAAATGAAGATAAAACATTAAATGAGGACACCTGTTCCAGAGACAGCTGTCTAAAAGACCATTTCTCCTTACTCTGAAGAGATTTCATCCTAGTTCCTGTTGTATTTCTAGGACAGTAAAATAGGAAAAATCACCCCACTGGAAGACAGACTGAAAAAAATGACATTTTAATCCACCCAGTTCCCCATCAAAAGCTAAGAAAAATTGTTGAATATACTGTAGATATATTTTAAATTCTGTCTGTAGGTTTTATACTTGTCTGTGTTCTTATTGGAGAAGAGAGAGGACAGGTCTGATGCTACCCGTAACAGACCTCCATCTCTAATTATTTGCAATAAAGGAGGAAATATAGCCCATGGGACTTTGAGTGAGGTGGGAACGGGGGTCCAGAAAAGCAAGTATAAATATGTGTATTTAAGTTCATCGGCAAATACATGAACATTTGAGCCAAGCTTAATGAAAGAGACATAGAATCCAAAATATTGTTGAGACATTGATACATTGTTTAAAATTGTAAAATATACAAAATATATCTATACAAGCATCCATAACTCAATGCATTTCACAGGTCCGTGCTCGCTTCCTCAGGAGTAGATCTTAAGGTGCAGTAATATCTATGAAACAAAAAAAAAGCATCCATTTGAGAGCAGGAGCCCAGATGCAACAGCCCCATACTCACAAAAATAGCTTGGCCAAGGTTCCAAAATGGATGTGGTCCCCCAAAAAGAGCAGCCGCGGAATATGTCTCCCCTGGGAGCTGAAGAGATGAAGCAAGCAGCATGGCACCGGGGAAGCAGGAGGAGGGTGGGCATGGCTGAATAAAGTGTATCCAGAGGGTGTCCCACAAATCCAGGATTGACAGCTGTAATGAAAATTTGAATGTATATGTCTGAGTATCTTTACAAATGCTGCATTGACAGACTAAAGGTAAGTTGGTAACTTCAATGTAAATATATATATATATGTATCTGATGTATTACATTGTATGCTGCTGTAGCAGACTGCAGATAATAATACACATGTCTCTGTGCTATAAGGCAAATGTGAGATGCAATATTACCAGTGAGCCACCTTAAACTGTAAACAAAGTGTATGAGAGTGCATAAGAATATCCCAATGAATGGTATGTGATGTGCTTACCAGATAGGTGTTAATAATGTGTTAAGTAACGAGGCAGTATGGGAACCAAGAGCCTCCATGTGAATCCTCCTGCTTAGATCCCCAGCAGGTACCACCGGCTGCACCTCTAACGCCATGAACAGGTGACTGATTGTGTGAGCATAGAGTATGTTCACCACCTATAAAGGAGATGCCCACGCACGCGCGGCGTCTCCCTGTCATCTGTGATGAAAAGCCTCAGCATGGCGCACAGCTGCCACTAGAAAGTGGAAGCTATACGACAGGCTGGAACCATGCTTTCATGCACTCTCATACACTTTGTAGGACATACTTTTAGGCCTCATACACACGGGCGTTTTGGCCGCCGGCGTTTGTAGGCGTTTTTTTCCAGCTCTCCATGTTATTCAATGGCCCTCTAAAAACGCCGGCGTTTGTGGGCAGTAGAGGGCGTCGGCGTTAGTGAGCTGTAGCTAGAACGCGGGACCAGTGCGTTCTGAAGCTGCAGCGTCATGGCGTTTCTTGACGCCGGGCCGGCAAAACGCTCAATAACGTTGCTTAACGTTATATACACAGCGTTAAGCCTCGTTAGGCGTTCTATTCAAAATCAATGGTTCCCTATGGGAGCCCATTGATTTGAATAGAAGCCGCACCAGAAGTCGGATTGCGGTGATCCGACTTGCGGCGCGACTTGTGTGCCGTGTCTTAAAGGGGAACCCCCGCAAAAAAATTTGCGTGGGGTCCCCCCCCAGGGTATACCAGGCTCTTCGATCTGGGATGGATTTAATAGGAGCACCCACGCCGAAAAAAAAAGGCGTAGGGTTCCCCCAAAATCCATACCAGACCCTTATCCGAGCACGCAGCCTGGCAGGCCAGGAAAGGGGGTGGGGACGAGCAAGCGCCCCCCCCTCCTGGACCGTACCAGGCCGCATGCCCTCAACATGGGGAGTATGGGTGCTTTGAGGCAGGGGGGGCTCTGCGCCCCCCACCCCAAAGCACCTTGTCCCCATGTTGATGGGGACAAGAGCCTCTTCCCGACAACCCTGGCCGTTGGTTGTCGGGGTCTGCGGGCGGGGGCTTATCGGAATCTGGACGCCCCCTTTAACAAGGGGGCCCCCAGATGCCGGCCCCCCACCCTATGTAAATGAGTATGGGGTACATCGTACCCCTACCCATTTACCTGGGGGGAAAAAGTGTACAAAAAGAAAACACGACACAGCTTTTTAAAATATTTTATTAAATCCGCTCCGGCATCTTCTCCCCTCTCTTCTTTCTTCGGCTCTTTTGCGGGGTCTTCTGAGGGGTCTTCTGCGGGGTTCTTCTGCGGGGTTCTTCAGCTCTTTTGCTCTTTTGCTGCTGTCTCCCCGGCTTCCTTCTCCCGCCGCTGCTTCTTCTCCCTCTTCTTCTTCTTCTTCCCCTTCTTCTGGAGCTGTTGACTCGTCGCTCTCTTCCACTCGAATACCGGGTCCGTGCTGCGCGGTTGCCTTATATTGGAATGGGGGCGGGGCCACACAATGACGTCATCATTAGCCCCACCCACATGATGTCACATCCTGGGCGGGGCATCACATCACAGCCCCGCCCCAGGATGTGACAGGCCTAAAAGTTTATGGTGGCTCACTGGTAATCGTGCATCTCACATTTGCTTCATAGCACGGTCCTTTGTTACGCATATCACTTCTTTCCTCACCAATTGACCACATATCCCCAGATTACACTGCATGAGACATGTTTATTATTATCTGCAATCTGCTACAGCAGCATACATTGCAATACCTCTGATACAAATATACAGTATCTCACAAAAGTGAGTACACCCCTCACATTTTTGTAAATATTTTATTCTATCTTTTCATGTGACAACACTGAAGAAATGACACTTTTCTACAATGTAAAGTAGTGAGTGTACAGCTTGTATAACAGTGTAAATTTGCTGTCCCCTCAAAATAACTCAACACACAGCCATTAATGTCTAAACTACTGGCAACAAAAGTGAGTACACCCCCTAAGTGAAAATGTCCAAACTGGGCCCAAAGTGTCAATATTTTGTGTGGCCACCATTATTTTCCAGCACTGCCATAACCCTCTTGGGCATGGAGTTCACCAGAGCTTCACAGGTTGCCACTGGAGTCCTCTTCCACTCCTCCATGATGACATCACGGAGCTGGTGGATGTTAGAGACCTTGCGCTCCTCCACCTTCCATTTGAGGATGCCCCACAGATGCTCAATAGTGTTTAGGTTTGGAGACATGCTTGGTCAGTTTATCACCTTTATTATCAGCTTCTTTAGCAAGGCAATAGTCGTCTTGGAGGTGTGTTTGGGGTCGTTATCATGTTGGAATACTGCCCTGCGACCCAGTCTCCGGAAGGGAGGGGATCATGCTCTGCTTCAGTATGTCACAGTACATGTTGTCATTCATGGTTCCCTCAATGAACTGTAGCTCCCCAGGGTCGGCAGCACTCATGCAGCCCCAGACCATGACACTCTCACCACCATGCTTGACTGTAGGCAAGACACACTTGTCTTTGTACTCCTCACCTGGTTGCCGCCACACACACTTGACACCATCTGAACCAAATAAGTTAATCTTGGTCTCATCAGACCACAGGACATGGTTCCAGCAATAATGTCCTTAGTCTGCTTGTCTTCTGCAAACTGTTTGCGGGCTTTCTTGTGCATCATCTTTAGAAGAGCAATGCTGGCAGCACTCATACGTCTATTTCCCAAAGACAGCCTCTGGATATGACGCTGGGCACGTGCACTCAACTTTTTTGATCGGCTATGGCGAGGCCTGTTCTGAGTGGAACCTGTCCTATTAAACCGCTGTATGGTCTTGGCCACCATGCTGCAACTCACTTTTAGGGTCTTGGCAATCTTCTTATAGCCTAGGCCATCTTTAAGTAGAGCAACAATTCTTTTTTTTCAGATCCTCAGAGAGTTCTTTGCCATGAGGTGCCATCATAGGTGTGCGCAGCATTAGGGTGTGTACCACAACGAGCAAACAAACATGAGTGTGTGTGTGTGTGTATATATGTCAGAAGGCCAGAGATCGGCGTCAGTAGTTTATTTTTATTTTATTTATTTTTTTACAATTTTGTTTTTTTATTATTTTTCACAATATTATATTTTATTATTTTTTTTTACAATTTTATTTAGGAGCCTTGCTGGGGGGCTTTGGTGAAATATCAGGGGTCAAAACAGACCCCTGATGTCTCACTTTTGAGACAGAGAAAGGGACTGAGAGCAGAGAGTCTACAGTCCCTTTCTCTGCTGCCAGGCAGCAGAGGTAATCTGCACAGTACATGGCGATTAGGGTGTGCTCAGGCACACCTGCCACCCTATGTGCGCATGCCTATGGGTGCCATGTTGAACTTCCAGTGACCAGCATGAGAGTGAGAGCCATGACACCAAATTTAACACACCAGCTCACACCTGACACCTTGTAAGACTAACGAGTCACATGACAACGGGGAGGGAAAATGTCTAATTGGGCCCAATGTGTTGAGTTATTTTTACACTGTTATACAAGCTGTACACTCACTACTTTACATTGTAGCAAAGTGTCATTTCTTCAGCGTTATCACATGAAAAGATAGAATAAAATATGTACAAAAATGTGAGGGGTGTACTCACTTTTGTGAGATACTGTATATATATATATATATATATATATATATATATACATATATTTACATTTTACATTGAAGTTACCAACTTACCTTTAGTCTGCCAATGCAGCATGTGTAAGACCTCATACACACGGGCGTATTTACAAAATGTCAAGACCGACGTCAGGAAAAAAAGCGATTTTGTCAGCGTTTTGCATTGGCGTTAATGCGCGTTAGTGAGCGTCAGCACTACATCGCGTTTTGATCCCTCTGCTATTTTTGAATCTGAAGACACTGGCGCTAAAAACGCCGGTTAACGTCGCTACGGCGTTAATGCACGTTAGTGAGCGTTTTGCTGGCTCAGCGTGAAAAACGCTGTAATGCTGCAGCTTCAGAATGCGCTGGCCGTGGGTTCTGCTTTCAGCTCACAAATGCTGACGCTATCTACTGGTCAAAAACATCAGCGTTTTTATGGGGCCATTGAATGACATGGAGAGCTGCAAAAAACACGGCGGTAAAAAAAGTCTGTGTGTATGAGTCCTTGAGATTTTCAAATTTTCATTACAGCTGTCAATCCTGGATTTGTGGGACACCCTTTGGATACACGTTATTCAGCCATACCCACCCTCCTCCTGCTTCCCTGGTGACTTGCTGCTTGCTCCATCTCTTCAGCTCCAGGGGGTAACATATTCTGCGGCCACTCTTTTTGGGGACCACACACGTTTTGGAACCTTGGCCAAGCTATTTTTTTGTGAGTATGGGGCTGTTGCATATTGGCTCATGCTGTTAAATAGATGCTTTTTTATGACATTTCCAATTGTTACTTTGTTTTATAGATATACTGCACCTTAAGATCTACTCCTGAGGAAGCGAGCACGGACTCGCGAAATGCATTGAGTTATGGATGCCTGTATAGATATATTTTGTATATTTTTCAATTTTTAATAATGTATCAACGTCTCGATAATATTTTGGATTGTATGTTTCTTTCATTAAGCTTGGCTCAAATGTTTATGTATTTGCTGATGAACTTAATAAATGATGTTTTTTAGACATATTTATACTTGTTTTTCTGGTCCCCGTTCCCGCCTCACTCAAAGACCCATGTGCTATTTTTTCTCCTTTAGTGTTCTTATTGGAGATATTTCTTTCCACATCTTGTTCTGACTCACTCTCTGAATGGTGCCCATGGTGAGCTGTTGACCTCCTGTATTCACAATACATCAGGCCGGCCACTCAGCATGAGGCAGCACTGTCTACTTCAGTGATATCCAGCTTCCAGAAAAATCGACCAGGTATGCTATATACATAGTTAGATTATTCCAAGCTGGTCCAATGTGACAATGTAAAAATATACCATACCTGAAATTCTTCTTAAAAGAGAGGTGCGGAACTTAAAAAAAAAAGAAAAAAACCTACATACTCACCAAGGTGGATTGGGCATCGGTTCCTTGAGTGATTAAAGAATGATGATCGCTCAGTTCCCTCACCGAGCAGAGAGCCGGTGACTGTCAGTCACCGACTCTCTGCTCTGCCCCTCCAGTGCTCACTGGAGCGCTGGGCTGCTGAGAAAGTGGGAGCAGCTGGCTCAGCTGGCTCAGCCTCTCAGCGGTCTGCTGAGAGGCTGAGCCAGCTGCTGGTCCAGGCATCTTGGTGGATGCCGATATTAAATTTGGGATCTCTCCAGAGCTTGGACTGGCTGAGTAATGTCAGCCATCAGCAGGCTTTAACCCATTGTCGCTTGAAAACAGGTCACAGGAGTGCAGAACAAGTTGTACTCCTGTGACCCACAGGAGAAGTTGGGCTACAAGAGCTTTGGCCCTACTTCTCCTTTAACCGACATCTGCAGCAATCATACTAATAAACCCCCAGGATATCGCTAATTGCAATAGTACAGTAAATGCTTCATTAACAATACCGCACCTTGATGAAGGGGGCCCTTTAAACCATTGAAACATTTTTTTATAATGCAAGATTCTGAATAAAATGAAATATGGACTTCTATCGAAGTGCTTTTGGTGCGTTCTTCCTTGCATACTCAGCAATGAAAAGCAGACAGCAGTTTTATACCTTGCCCACTGAATCAAAAACAAGTCATTTTGCAGTAGCTATACAGGAATCAAAGCCTCTATATAAGCAAAGATGGGTGTCCCAAAGATGGGTGTCCTCAAAGATGGGTGTCCTCATGTACGTATTCAATGATAAACTATACAAAGAAGAAAGCTTTTTACAACATGAATATATAGTAATACCGTTTCTTACTTTAAATTGGCCACATTCTTATGTACAGCTGTAAAAACTGTAAAAAGATTATAGCTTGACCTTTCCCTGACTATTGCCCTGAAACTGAAATTATCACAAGTGATGTGAAAATCAAGCCTTGTTCGGCCAGCCTAAGTCAAGAAGAATATTTGGCTCATTACTTCAGCACGTATGGTCTGCGTGATCTTCTAAATGCCAATGGTCAGAGAGGCGCACATATTACCCACAATGCCGTGTCCTGCAATTGTGTCCTTTTTGCATCAGCTGAGTGCACATATAGACAGGCACCGAAAATCCTCGTCTGCACTTGTCCAAAAAAGGAAGAATTTGAAGCGAACAGCAGCCTTCTCCCAGGGTAGCTCAAGCCTGTTAAAATGAATATTCCCTGCCAAACGGGGCTGTATTGTTCTTGGCTGTCATTACTGATGATCGCTCCCTAGGCCAAAATGGACAG
>BLSH010022043.1:1789137-1801326 GCA_018402905.1 Glandirana rugosa
TACTCGACCGCGCTCACCCCTAGGGATTCTGTAACCTCCTCGACTAGTGGGACCGGTAGAGGTAGCTGGACGCAGAGTCCCTTGCGGCGCGGCTTTCCAGATGGCCCGTTAGAGCGGGATGGACCTACGAAGAGGCCCAAGGGTCAATGGGCTGTGGAGGAAGAAAAGTGGGGCGTAGGCGGAGGAGGAGAGGCGTCCTACAGCGTCTTGGCTACGTCTAACCTGATGAAACCGGCAGAGAGTCAGGACTCCTTTCTGTCGCGGCCAAGGTCGACTTGGAAACGGAAATGATGTCTCTTGGGTCGGTGTACCAGTCCTGGACGGGGCGTTTCGCGCCATTCACGAACTGGTGACAGAGGTTAAAGACAGGGAAAGGGTGAGATGAGCAAGAGCCCTGGTCAGGTCATTGGAGACAGTGGTCAAGCACTTACCGCGCTTTGCGGGGCAGGTCCTGACCATGTGGCTGGGTTCTCTGTAGTAAAGGCAAAGGTTCAGCTGGAACCGGCGCTGTCTTTCCTCAGGACTGAGAGACGGCCAAAGTAGTCCAATCTGCATCGGTTCTGCGACATCCTGCGGAGAGGAGGAGGCGGATGCGGGGTGAAAAGAAGGAGGTGTCGGGTAACTGGGAACCCGGAGAAGCATCCAGGTAGGGCGAGATTGCCCGGTAGACCTTTCGGCGCGGCGTTCCCTGAGACGCAGGTCGATGGAGATGGCCAGGGTGATCAGCTCCTCCAATGTCTTAGGGATCCCCACTCGCGCCAGCTCATCCTTTAAAGGTTCCGAGAGTCCCATACAGAACTGAAACAGGAGAGCCGCGCTGCCCCAGGCCGTGTCCGAGCTCCAGCGCCGAAATTTGGCAGCATAGTCCTCCACTGGGCGGCAGCCCTGCTGGAGGTTGTGCAGAGTAGCTTCTGCGGTGGCAGCCAAGTGGGGGTCTTCGTACAGCTGCGCCATGGCTTGGAAGAAGGTTGCAGCGGTGGCCACTTCAGGGGCATTTTGCTCCCATAGTCGGAGGGCCCATGCCTGGGGCTCACCTTGAAGCAGAGAAATAATAAACCCGACCTTTGTGCTTTCCAGAGAGAACGTGCATTGCTGCAGGCCCAGGTATAGATCGCACGCACTCCGAAAGACTCGGAACTTGCGTCGGTCCCCGGAGAATTTGTCCGGCAGCGGGACCTTGGGTTCCGACGGCAGGGCCACGATGGTACGGGCCGCAGGAGCACCGGAGGTCGGGGCAGAGAGTTCCTGTACCCTTTCTTCCAACCGGGTGTATCCTTCCTGTAAGTTTTTAACGGCTTGGGTCAGGCCGGCAAGATGTGCACATAGGTCATCCATGGCGGAGCGGGTTCCCTGCGCAGACTCAGTCATGGCTGCTCGTTTATGTCACGTACCTGACGGTGGAGTCTGTCTTGTGCAGGGAACAACCGCTCTTGCGCACCCGATTCAAGGACCCCTGGTAGTGGAGACAGAGGCCCAAGAGTGCGGGATGGCACGAGGGCTGGAGGGTCACTGATGATGTAGCAATGCTCCAGGAGACGTGCAGGTAGAAGGATGGTCGTTCAGGCTGGGTCGGCAACAGGCAGGCAGGAAGGTACAAAGGATCAGGCAAAAGAGTAGTCAGAGTCCAAGCAAGGTTCGTTAACGGGCGGGCAGCAGAGGTACAAGGGAGCAGACAATCGGATGGTCGTGGGTAGCCGGGGTCGGTGCAGGTAGCAGACAGCAGATCAGGACAAGCCGGGTCAACAGGAGGCAGAACAACACGGGAACAGGTATCAGGAGCCGAGGCTTACAGGTCGGGAACGCTGTAGAACGAGCAGCACTTGTTCTCAGAAGTCTCCAGCTTTAAATAGGCCCATTTGGCGCCATTTCCGGCATGGGAGCGCGCGAACGCGCACAAATGTGCGCACCACCGCGGAAATGCCAGGATTTGGCCAGAAATCGTTTCTTTTCCTAACAGCTGGGTTCTGCAAGCGTGTGCTAGAGGAAGAAGAGGAGCTGTACATAGAGACTGTATATTAGGCAGAGTTGTCCCTGAAGTTTGTTTGAAGTCAAGTGGGCATCCCATATGTTCCCATCCCTATCCAAGTTATTACCCTCAATAAAACAAAAGAACAAAGTCACTGACTTTGAATGACTGAAATTCAGTGTGCCTGACTGTGCAGGGTAGGGGATCCCATTCTATTTGCAGCTCCTTAGGGGGTGTGTTACATTTGGCCTTCTTTGACCACTTGCCCACTGGGCACTTAAACCACCTTAATAACCAGACCAATTTTTAGCTTTCAGTGCGCTCACGTTTTGAATAACAATTGTGCAGTCATGCAACACTGTACCCATATGCAATTTTTGTCCTTTTTTTTCACACAAATAGAGCTTTCTTTTGGTGTTATTTAACTACTTCAAAACCAGGCACTTACCCCCCTTCCTGCCCAGACCAATTTTTAGCTTTCAGCGCTGTCGCATTTTGAATGACAATTGCGCGGTCATACTACACTGTACCCAAATGAAACTGATATTTTGTTCCCACATATAGAACTTTCTTTTAGTGGTATTTGATCACCTCTGGGGTTTTCATTTTTTGCGCTACAAATAAAAAAAGACCGGAAAAAAAAGGTTTTCTTTGTTACTGTCACAAAACTTTGTAAATAAGTACATTTTCTCCATTACCGATGGGCACTGATGAGGCTACACTGATGGGCACTGATGAGGCACTACTGATTGGCACTGATGAGGCGGCACTGATGAGGCACATATATGCAGCACTGATAGGCAGCACAGATAAGCAGCAATGACGGGCACTGATAGGTGGCACTGTTAAGCGGCACTGATGGGCGCTCATAGGCGGCACTGATGGGCACTCATAGACGGCTCTGATGGCAGTGATTGGTCACGGCTGATCACGTGGTAAAGAGCTTCCAATGGATGCTCTTTACTAAGATTGGTAATGCAGTGTGTCAGACTGACAAACCGTACCACCAATCACCCCCGCGGGCGCACAAACGCGGGTCATCCGGCCGGACATCATATGACATCCGGTCGGGATAACTGAACCATCGCCTGCCCGTCAATTGTCTATAGGCCAGGTGGGAAGTGGTTAATTAATTTTTTGCGCTATAAGACCCCTTTCACACCAGGGCCGCCCGAGCGTTAGCGGCAAAACACAGCTAATTTACCGCTGTTTATAGTGCTGCTTCGGCCACGCTACAGGGGGGTTAAAAGTGCCGGTTATCGGCGCTTCCAAATCGGTGTTCAGACGCTGCCCCATTGTTTTCAAAGGGCAGGGACGGTGGAGGATACACCGGAGAATACACCGCTCCCACACCGCCGCAAAGATGCGGCTTGCAGGACTTTTTTTACCGTCCCACAAGCACACCTAGGGCTTTCGCACTAGGGTGGATTGGGGGAGGTTTTCAGGCGCTTTTCAGTCGCTATTTCTAGCACAAAAGCACCTGAAAAACATTCTGGTATGAAAGGGGTCTAAATGAAAAAAGACCAAAAATTTGGTAAAAAAAAAATCATTTTTTCTTTGTTTCTGTTATAAAATTTTGCAAATTTCTTCATGAATTTTGGCCAAAATTTATACTGCTACATTTCTTTGGTAAAAAATAACCCAAATTAGTGGATATTATTTGGTCTTTGTGAAAGTTATAGAGTCTACAAGCTATGGTGCCAGTCTCTGAAAATTGATTGCACCTGATGTACTGATGGCCTATCTAATTTCTTAAGCCAAGAAAGTACAAATACCCCCCAAATTGCCCCTTTTTGGAAAGTAAATATTCCAAGGTATTTAGTAAGAGGCATGGTGAGTTTTTATAAGTAATTTTTTCCCACAATTCTTTGCAAAATGAAGATTTTTGTCTTTGTTTTTTCACAAAATTGTCATATTAACTGGTTATTTCTGACACACAGCATATGCATACCACAAATTACACCCCAAAACACATTTTACTACTCCTCCTGAGTATGGCGATATCACATGTGTGAAACTTTTACACAGTCTGGCCACATAGAGAGGCCCAAAATGCAGGGAGCACCATCAAGCGTTTTGGGACATAAAATACACATTTAAGTTCTTGACTACCTCTTGCACATTTGACGGTCCTGGAGCACCAGGACAATGGAAACGCCCAAAAAAATTACCCCATATTGGAACGTAAACACCCCAATGTATATTCTAGGAGGCATAATGAGTCTTTTGAACATGTAATTTTTTTCCACACATTTTTGGAAAATGTGGAAAGAAAATGAAAACACATTTTTTTTTTACACAAAGTTGTCCATTTATACAATATTTCTAACACGTAGCATGTGCATAGAAAAAATTACATCCCAAAATATATTCTGCTACTCCTCCTGAGAATGGCAATACCCCATGTGTGGGACTTTTACACATGCTGGCCACATACAGAGGCCCAACATGCAAGGAGCACCGTCAGGTGTTCTAGGGGCATACATTTCAAATCTAATTTGTCTACCTGTTACACTTTTCTGAGGCACTGTAGTGGCACTGATGGGCACTGTAGTGGTACTAATGGGCACTGTAGTGGTACTGATGGGCACTGTAGTGGCATGGATGTGGCACGGATGAGAACTGATGTGGCATGGATGAGTATGAATGAGACAAAAATGAGCCATGGATGAGGATGGATGAGCCGTGGATGGGGATGGACAAGCCATGGATGAGCATGAATGAGCCATGGATTGGGATGGGTGAGCCGTGGATAGGTATGGATGAGCTATGGATGAGGATGGATGAGCCATGAATGGGGATGGATGAGCCATGGATGGGGATGGATAAGTATGGATGGGATGGCTGAGTATGGATGGGATGGCTGAGCATGGATGGGATGGCTGAACATGGATGGGGATGGCTGAGTATGGATGAGGATGGCTGAGTATGGATGGGGATGGCTGAGTTTGGGTGAGATGGCTGACCATGGATGTGGGTGGCTGAGTATGGATGGGGATGGCTGAGCATGGATGGGGATGGCTGAGCATGGATGGGATGGCTGAGCATGGATGGGATGGCTGAGCATGAATGAGGATGGCTGAGCATGGATGGGGATGGCTGAGCATGAATGAGGATGGCTTAGCATGGATGGGATGGCTGAGTATGAATGAGGATGGCTGACCATGAATGGGGATGGCTGAGCATGTATGAGGATGGCTGAGCATGAATGGGGATGGCTGAGCATGTATGAGGATGGCTGAGCATGGATGGGATGGCTGAGTATGGATGGGATGAGTGCAGGAATGGGCACAGAGCAGCGCTGTGGGCTATACACATCCAGCCCACAGCGCTGCTTGCACCCAATCTCTCTCCTCTCATACTGTACTGATCGGTACGGAGAGGGGAGAGATGAATTGGGCATGCGCCAGCTTGTTTACTACTGTTCACTCCGTCATTGGGCGGAGCGATCACATGGTAAAGGGGGCTGTCATCGGATACTTCCAGGTGCTCGCCCCAGGGGGCGTGCGAGAGCGCGATTCTGGTAGGACGTCATTGTACACCCTCCCAGAATTAACAGACCGTGCTGTAGTCATCATTCGGCTATGGCCCGGTTGTCAAGTAGTTAAAGCTGATCTCTGGAATAAGCAAATACTGTATAAATACAAGAGGCATTGTATAAATACAAGAGGCATAGGTATTCCTATATGAATTCTTGGTGTGTTTGTGTATTTTTTCCAGATCTATGCAGTAATTCAGTGTGAATCGTTACCTTTGTGCAGGAGCTTCCTGTAATAAAGACCGGTCACTGTTGCTCTCTCTCTCTGTGTGCAGGGTGACTGGCCTCATCTCCGCCCCCTCCTGTAGTTTTCTGCAGGCAGCTTGTAGTGGGTGGACCTGCTAGGCCCCTCCCACAGCTCTGCTTTCTGCACAGGCTATGTATGATGATGTCACTGCTACTTTTAAAGATAACAACTGGGTTTGTAGAAACACTTTGTGCACATTAAGTGGATTTATATCCTTTGTGACTTTGCACACTATGCCCACAGTTCAACTTTAAACTAGGGGTGCACAGAATGGAAATTTTGATGCCGAAACCGAAAATGCAGGATACACTTAGCCGAAAACCAAAACTGAAAATGACAGTTTTTAAAAAATATATACTGGTATATTTTTTTTTCCAATTGTATTATATTCAACTTTTAATTAATATCATCAATGTAAATTAATATGAATGTATCGTTGGCCATTTTTGTCACCTTTAGTGCAAGAAAAGCTCACGAAAAAATGTAGTCTGCAATCTCTGACCATCTCCTGTAGTATCTCTGCAATCTCTTACTTAAACTTTTAAACACACTGCTAATAGTATTAGCAAAATTTCCATTCGGTGCACCTCTAGCAGACATGATACAGGAAATGGTCAGAGACTGCAGACATGATACAAGAGATGGTCAGAGACTGCAGCCATAGTACAAGAGATGGTCAGAGACTGCAGACATAATACAAGAGATGGTCAGAGCCAACCATACAGTCTTACCAGTGCTTATGCAGTCTCACCAGTGCCCATGTAGTCTCACCAGAGCCCATGCAATCTCACCAGAGCCCATGTAGTCTCACCAGTGCCCATGCAATCTCACCAGTGCCCATAAGATGCAATCTTACCAGTGCCCATGAGATGCAGTCTCACCAGTGCCCATGCAGTCTCACCAGTTGCTATGCTGTTTCACTAGTGTCTATACACTCTCGCCAGTGCCCATTAGATGCAGTCTCACCAGTGCCCATGAGATGCAGTCTCACCAGTGCCAATGCAGTCTCAACAGTGCCCATGCAGTCTCACCAGTGTCTATGCAGTCTCACCAGTGCCTATGCAGTCTCACCAGTGCCCATGAGATGCAGTCTTACCAGTGCTCATGAGATGCAGTCTGCAGTCTCACCAGTGCCCCTGAGATGCAGCCTCACCAGTGCTTGGTAGTGCGATCTCCCACTGTATCATGGAGCTGGATTGAATAGCCGGGTGGAGCTGTAATAATGTCATGCCTCCTAGACCGGCATTGGGTCAGTGTGCCGCCTATTACAAGAGCCGGTCTAGGAGGCGGGACATTGTTGCAGCGGCAACACGGAAATTCAATTCAGCTCCATGACACAGCGGGAGCTTGCGGCGCCAGGACACTCGCAATGAGAGGAGGAGGGAGGGGAGGACTGTAACAGGGGTACGCCAGGAGGACTAGTGTTGCACCTGGAGCAGACCAACCCCTTTTAGGACCGCCTGCTCCATTATCAGTTTGTCAGCCGCAATATCGCAGTACTGCAATAAGTCACTGATCACCCCCATTACTACTGTTTTTCCTTGAAAATAAGACCTAGCGTGAGTTTCTGGGATGCCTATAATATAAGCCCTACCCCAAAAGTAAGCCCTAGTTAAAGTCTTTGTAAAATCATGTAATCTGTTCTGTAAAAAGATTATATAATGTGCAGTGTGTCTCCATGTCACCGCTGGGTGCTCACGTGACCCGCAGGAGCTCTTCTCCTCTCCTCTACAGTGCTTGGAGCGGGCTGATGTCAGCGGGGATCTCGGCCCCTCCCTCTGCAGTGCTCGGAGCAAGGAAGAGGAGCTCCGGCAGGTCACGTGAGCGCCCAGCGGTAACAAAAGTTACAAAAGGAGACACACTGCACAGTATATGATCTTTTTACAGAACGGATTACATCATTTTACATCAAGGACTTTAACAAAGGTTTATTTTCGGGATTACAGCATTTCATAATGCTGACTCCTGAGCTGACAGGGGGAGAGGGGAGAGAAGACAGGGGTTACAGGAACTTTTTTGTACATACCGTAAATAAATAAGATATCCCCTAAAAATAAGCTCTAGTGTGTTTTTTTGAAGCCAAAATTAATATAAGACCCGATTTTATTTTCGGGGAAAAACGGTAGTAAAAAAAAAAATTCATAAATATATCCCATAGTGTGTATACGCCATATCTTTTGCGCAAACCAGTCAATATACGCTTATTGGGATTTTTTTTACCAAAAATATGTAGCAGAATACCTATTTACCTTAATTGATGAAGAGATTTGATTTTTTAATTTTTTTTATGAGATATGTTTTATAGCAGAAAGTAAAACCATTGTTTTTCTTCTAAATTGTCGGTCATTTTTTGTTATAGCGCAAAAAATAAAAACCACAGTGGTGATCAAATACCACCAAAAGAAAGCTCTATTTGTGGGAAAAGGACATCAATTTTATTTGGGTGCAGCATCGCATGCCCATGCAATTGTCAGTTAACCACTTCCCGCCCGCCATATAGCAGAATAACGGCAGGAAAGTGATTGTATTATCCTGACTGGGCGTCATATGACATCCAGCAGAATAAGCCGATATCGCGTGACCGCAAGGGCGCACAGCGCAGCGATTATTGGTGTGTTGTGTCACTCTGACACACCGCATCTCTGATCCTGGTAAGGAGCCTATGACAGAGTCTCTTTACCATGTGATCAGCTGTGTCCAATCACAGCTGATCACATGGTAACCAGGAAGTTCCATTTATTGGCTTTTCCTCTACTCACGCTGACAAGACATGAGTAGAGGAGAGCCGATCGGCTGCCCTCCTGACAGGCATTGAGGATGCCCACTGGGGACCACCAGTGATGCCCACTAGAGCCCACCAGGGATGCCCATCAGTGCTCATTAGGGATGGCCCTCTATACCCATTAGTGATGCCTGCCAGTGCCTCCTGATCAGTGTTGCCTATCAGTGCCATCTATCAGTGCCACCCATCAGTGCCGCCTATAAGCGCCCACTAGTGCCACCTATAAGTGCCCGGTGCCATCTATCAGTGTATTTTAGTGCCTCGATTTAAAGAGTGTAGAAAGTTAGTACCTTCGTCCGAAATATTTCTACAGAAGAATAGGAGGGGGAGAGTGGCCAGGGCTTGCCTCCTTATAAGGCATAAATTGGACTTTTATGGTACCGTATGAAATCATAAACAATAGGTATTTCTAAAATTATATATCTTTATTAGTACTCCTTTAGGAGAAGTAGTACAAAAGTACACATTAAAAAAGAGCAAAATTACTCTTTAACATTTCACACAGTGACATATATACAAGACTACATTGATTCCTGCAGACTCAACATGTTTTGCGGGTTTGATGGGGTGTCACCGCTTCCTCAGGAGTCTTTTACAGGAGGGTGCATGAATGCTGTGTAGTTACATTCTACGTGAGTACATATGTCACTGTGCAGGTAAATGGAGAGGCCTATGTCTCCCCTGGCGGAGGTGGAGGCGTCAAGGCGCCCAGAGCGAGGGGACCCTGGTCAACAGAAGTTGCTTAAATAAGCCCCTGTAAAGTGTACTTCAAAGGTGTTAATAATCAAGTAGGGATGCCAAGCTTTTTTGATTTCAAGGTAGAGCCATGTAGGAGGGATCGTTGCTTGAGTGGTGAGTAGTAATTAAGGTATCAAGGGTGGGTCCAGTCATACTTCCTCCCTAGGTCAGCATCTAGGTCCTGAAGTACTTCCAGCGGCTGCATCAGCATCTGATTTACAAAGTTTTGTAACAAAAACGGAGAAGAACATTTTTTATTTGTAGAGCAAAAAGTAAAAACCCTAGAGGTGACCAAATACCACCAAAAGAAAGCTCTATTTGTGGGGGAAAAGTGTTGCATGACCGCGCAATTGTCATTGAAATTGCAACAGCGCTGAAAGCTGAAAATTAGACTGGGCAGGAAGGGGGTGAAAGTGCCCAGTATTGAAGTGGTTAGTAACGCAGTGCTGTATCTCAAAAAAATGGCCTGGTCATGAAGGGGGGTAAATCTTCCAGAGCTGAAGTGGATAACAGGGGGAGCTTAAAAATACAAAGTAGCGTGGGAACACCTAGGACTGGAAATTGGGAATTATAGCAGGAACATCTCACTGTTAGTATGCAAGATATATAAAGAGCTAAAGACTGACTTACCCACCATACTCCATATATAAGTATGATATCACCAGACTGAGCCTTTAACAGTTGTCCTTACGTTATTTCAGAGTTTCAGTGGGAAAGGGCCTGACCAATAGTCATAGATGTTTGGACCAAAGAACATCTTCACTCATCTTTTTTTTATTGATATCATTATTATTTACTTATCAATATGTTTGTTGATTTGTGTATTTATTTTACAAACAGGACAAATAGAGAGGGTGAATCTCTTTAACGGGAACACAGACCGCAATAAAAGCTGACAGGTGTTCTAATCCTTCTCTACTCTATCCAAAAATAAAAATAAAAAGTTTTGCCTTTAGTTATACCTTAACCAGTATCCCAAACCCCGACCCTTAATCCTAACCCTAACCTAACCTAAAGGGCTCTTTCACACGAGCGGATCGTTCGGGTTCGTCTGTCAGTTTTTCAGGCGGACCCGAACGGACGCTCCATTGTTCTCTATGGAGCGACGGATGTCAGCGGTGACATGTCCGCTGACATCCGATCCGCTAAATACAGACGGATGGGAACCCTATTTTCCATCTGCCTGGCGGATCGGATGGGATGAACACGGACAGACCGTGTGTGTTCATCTGATCCCCCATAGAGGAGAATGGAGCTGTGGCAAGACAGTCTCTGCACGGAGTGCCCTGTCATCCGCTGGCTCAGCGGGGATCAACGGATGGATCCCCACTGAGCAGCTCATGTGAAAGGGGCCTAACTCTAACTCCTAACCCTAACAAAAAATAAAGAAAGAAATATTAATAATAATAAAAAAAAAAATAAAAGCTGATGGAAAAAGCTAAAAAAGCTAGAAAACCTAGCAACAAATGATTCAACAGATAATTGTCTAAGCTCAAAACGCTGTATAAAAACCCAACAAAATTGTGCATAAAACGCATGAAAAAATGCTGGAAAAACATGCCTCAGGGCCTGTTTACTGCTATTGCAGTAACATTGGTGCATTGTGCTGCCAGTCATATTGAATGGCAGCCCAATGCACCTCAACAACAATGCATGATGTGCGTTATGGTGCACTGCAAATAAATGCAGCAAGCTCTTTTTTCTCTCCGTTGAGGTGCACTGCAGCCCATTTATTTTAAGGCCCCATACACACGGGCGTATTAAAACAATAACCAGTAACGTCGGGACCAAGGTCAAGAAAAAAACGGCGTCAAAAACACGATTTGAACGCCGCTTTGCATCGGCGTTAATGTGCATTAGTGAGCGTCAGCGCTACGTCGCATTTTGTTTGAAAAACATTCCTCTGCTATTTTTTAACCTGAAACCGCTGGCGTTAAAAACGCAGGTTAACATTGGTACGGTGTTAATGCGCGTTAGTGAGCGTTTTGCTGGCTCAGCGTCAAAAACGCCATAAAGCTACAGCTTCAGAACACGCTGGCCGTGGGTTCTGCTTTCAGCTTACAAATGCCAACTACAGTTCAAAAACGTCAGTGTTTGTATGGGGCCATTGAATAACATGGAGAGCTGCAATAAACGCTCAAAAACGCAGCGGTAAAAAACGTCCATGTGTATGAGGCCTAAATGGGTTGCTCAATGCAACAATGTGCCTGAAAACCTGGTGTGCTGCAGTGTAGGTGTGAATGGGCCCTTAGACAATTGTCACAGAAACAGGTGTCCCCTTTGCATGAATTTTCAATGACTATAGTAAAGGTATTACTCACACAGGGTGCTTTAATCTGTGCCCAGTGCAGGGCCGTGTTTACTGACACAGGGATGCACAGGTGTTGCATCTCCATGCTGGCAGTCCCTTAGCTGTTGATTGGGATGCAGCGGCTGCAGGGACTCCTAATGTGACACCCATGCAGGTGTGGGTTCACAGCCCCGAATGTACCCCCCACCCACATGGATATCATATTCAGAGTAGTGGCTGTGTCCATGCAACCACTGCATCCCAATAGGCAGAAATGAGACAGGTGGTATATAATTTGCACCTGCTTTAACTAAGGCTGGCCATACATGGGTGGAATTTCAAAAATTTTATCTAAAAATTTTCGTTTGAATTTTGCACCATTAGTTGGCTGCAGCAACAACCGATTTTCGTGTGGCAATCGAATCTGAGTAATCAGGCATGTTGGAAATTGTTTGAAAAACTAACGATTTTCTAATCAATGATGGGAGAATCATGCGAGAAATGTAATAGAAAAAGGAATGCACATGAGTGCAAGAAAAGAAAATTCCCGGAAAAAAAAAAATTTACGGCCACGAAAATTCTTTTCTGTAGCAACATGAGGTGAAATTGAAGGCTTGGTTGGTCGTAT
>BLSH010022043.1:1801336-1823565 GCA_018402905.1 Glandirana rugosa
GTGACTCACGGTAGGGATAACCGTCAACAAACGGTTTGAACCACCAGGACCCACCCGAAGGGACCACCTGGACCCATCCGTGAGGACCACCAGGGACCCACCGCTAGGAACCCCCCCGACGTGACTATTTGTTAGTCGGGTCTGGGGGGGGGGGGACAGTCCTCTCGGTGGCTAGTCGAGAGTAGATGAGCACAGACGTCTGCGCTCATGTCCTTTTCCGTTATATATACCGAGAAGGATAAATGTGACACTAGTCGACACTCAGTGTCGGCTAGTGCACCATTTCTTGAAGCCTGTCTTCGAGAAATGGTGCTAGCCTCTACACCACACAGTCTGTGATGAGACTTATACTATAGGTACCCCCCCCCCCATGTGTGACACCCATGCAGGTGTGGGTTCACAGCCCCGAATGTACCCCCCCCCCCATGGATATCATATTCAGAGTAGTGTCTGACACACCACATCTCCGATCGTGGTAAAGAGCTTCTGTCCGAAGTTCTTTACCACGTGATCGGCTGTGACTCACAGCTGATCACAGTGTAAATAGGAAGAGCCATATATATTGCCTTTTCCTGTACTCGCGTCTGCAGACACGAGTAGATGAGAGCTGATCGGTGGCTCTCCTGACAGGGGGGGGGGGGTCTGGGCTGATTGTTTATCAGTGCAGCCCCCCCAAGGATCGCCACCCAGGGACCACCAGGAGTGCCTACCCAGGTCCACCAGGGAAGCCCACCCAGGACCACCAAGTTTGGCAAACAACTGCCAATAGGGATGGCACTCAGTGCCCATCTGTGATGACCGCCAGTGCCTCCTTAACAGTGCTGCCTAACAGTGCCATCTATCAGTGCCGCCCATCAGTGCCCACCAGTGCCACCTATCAGTGCCCATCAGTGCCCACCAGTGCCACCTATCAGTGTCCATCATTGCCCACCAGTGCCACCCATCAGTGCCCAGTGCCACCTGTGAGTGCCCATCAGTGCCGACTGTAAGTGCCTATCAGTGCAGCTTATTAGTGCCCATCAGTGCTGCACATCAGTGCCACCTATCAATGCCTGTCCGTGCTGCTTATCAGTGCCGCCTATCAGTGCCTCATCATCAGTGCCCATCAGTGCCACCTCATCAGTGCCAATCAGTCCCCGTCAGTGTAGCCTCATCAGTGCCCATCAGTAATGGAGAAAACATACTTATTTACAAAGTTTTGTAACAGAAACAAAGAAAACCTTATTTTTTTCAGTCTTTTTTTATTTGTAGCGCAAAAAATAACAACCCCAGAGCTGATCAAATACCACCAAAAGAAAACTCTATTTGTGGGGGAAAAATGATAAAAATATTGTTTGGATACAACTTTGCACGACCACGCAATTGTCATTCAAAATGCAACAGCGCTGAAAGCTGAAAATTGGTCTGGGCGGGAAAGAGGGTAAGTGTCTGGTATTGAAGTGGTTAATAAAATTGTCAAAAACTGTCTCTGTGTTTTTATTACTTTTTCACACATTTTTTGAATGGGCAGGGGTACTATGTACCTCATACTCTTTCACATGGGAGGGAGGGGGGCAGGATCTGATAAGCCCCCTGTCCATGTACCCCCACAACCACCGATCAGAATTGTGGGGATGAAGCCCTTGTAAACCCCCCCATGTTAAGGGCATGTGACCTGGTATGGTTCAGGAGGGGGGGTGCTCCCATGCTCAGATAAGGGTCTGGCATGTACTTTGGGGGGGCCCATGCCAATTTTTTTTTTTTACCAGCAATTTTTTTTTTTATTATTCAGCTGTCAGTGGGGAAGCCCATTGACAGCTGATGACTCATCGGTTGTTAAGGATGCTGCAGCCGGCTTCCCGGCCCCGCTCCTTAACAACCAGCTTTTACTGTGCCCTGATTGGGCAAAGTTTTGCCCAATCAGGGCGCAGAATACACTGTGCCGCATGTAGTGCATTGCAGGGCGTTCAGCGGGGGCAAAACCCCGCTGAACACCCTGGGAAAGGAATGACAGATTTCAACGTCGGCTCGTCTGTATTGTCCCAGAATGAAGGTGCCCCGGGACAGACCTGCAAAATGCGGGACTGTCCCGGGCAATCCAGGACACGTGGTCACCCTAGACTGCCGTCATGGGGATGCAACACCTGTAAAACACGCCTAGATTAAAACACCCCCTGTGAATGAGGCCAAATATATCACTTATGTCTCGTTGACAATGGCCACCAGAGCAAACAGAACAGGCGAATCTCCCCAACTGGGAAACAGATAGCAGTAAAAAGCTGACAGAGGATTTAGTCCCGTGCACTCCATCCAAAATGGAAACTATATACTTGCTATAGCCATACTGTAACATTTTGGCAAGTGAAAAGACGAACAGATGAGGAAGAAAGTAGGGACCAAATAATGTACAAATGGGACTTTGTATTTTGATAAAGCACATCCTAGTTTGACAAGTCTTGTTCCAAAAAATGTGTACAATCCCACTAAAATTGCACCTTCTTGGACACAGGAGTGGGAAGGGGGCAATGGCTTTTGTAGCTTGTACCCTACAGAGACCTCATGCTTACAAGTCGTTGGACCGCGCAGTAAGTGCAGCCGAGAAAGCTTCCGCATATACGACACCTTGACTGAATCTTATGCCTGCTTGGCACAAAGTTTTGTTTTTGCTTTATCTCGAGAAGCAATGCCACAGAGCACTTAATAACTCAGCCACCCTTAATGCAGTCCCATTTGTAACTCATCTTTCAAAGCAAAGTAGAAGCATTACTTACAATAGCTAAAGAAACACCATTCTCTCCAGCCAAGGCTTTAGAAAGTAAATGGATTTTCTGTGTCGCCAGGTCCCCTGACACTGAATCCATTAGCTCTTTTGTGACAGTTAAAACACGGAGAGTAACATCACTCACCAATATTAGGGATCGGGGGCATGTTAGGCCACTGGCTCAGTACTTTTCCCGGCCGTTCAACGCCGCTCTTCCTATAACTCCGGTAGAAGAGAATGACAGGAGATGCGGAAGACACCAAAGGCGTTTATCTAAAGTGCAAATGCTTGCATCCGTAAAATCACACTACATTAAAGGAAAAGAGACCATAAAATGTTAGGCTTGCTTAATGGTTCCCAGTATAATGGAGCCCGTGTTATTTTAAAGCAGATCTGTATTTAAAAAAATAGTCTGAGTTATTTTAGGAAACTAGCTGCATAATGGAAGTGGTCACCTAGCGCCAGAAACGGAATCTTGCTAACAGAAAAAAATAATGGGCTCCCCCTGCCAGTCTGTCACATAGCCTCTAGGGCACATGTGTCAAAACTCAAGGACTGGGGGCCGAATTCGGCCCTTCAGGCCATTTCATGTCCTTGCACATCTCCTGCAGCTATGGCATCTCCCTCATTGTTGTTTTCACCTTGGCTCAGCAGTCAGCAGCAGAGAGGTGAACAGAACTCCTCCACCAGATCCTGCACTTCTCCATGCAGCCACCGAGAGGCTTGAAGAGCCCCCCCCCCCCCCCCCAGGCAGAGAGGAAGGCAGAACTTTGTCTACAGATCCTGCACCTCTCTGTACAGCTGCAGTACCCCCTCCTCTCCACTTCCACTGGTCCTGCAGACTCCAGACCTCCTCTGGTCCTCCTCCAAACCCTGCACTTTCTGTTACCCAGCTCCGCCTCCAGCTTCTTCCTGGGCAGCAGCACACAAGGTAAGGTGATGCACTGTGATGTAAGGGAGGGTGAGGTACTGCTGACTTCTGATGGTGGGGGGGGGGGCTCTTCACAACTGATGTAAGGGGAGTGGGGTGCTCCAGACATCTAGTCTTACAGATACAACTGGCCCTTTGATGGCAACCATAATGCTGATACGGCCCGCAATGAAATTCATTTTGACAGCCCTGCACTAGGGGCATTCCGTCACAGCCAGGCAGTGAGCAGTTCTGACCAAAACAGCAATCCTCACTATTAGTAGGGACCATATGACTTATGGCTCAGCATGGGTCATGTGACCAGATCCTGGAGAGAACAAGAATTATTTTTTTTTTTTTATTCTTAATGTTGCAGACTGTACACTACCATTTACTCACATCAAATTAATAAACATGCCCTAAATCTGTTCTCGTTAGCATACACTGCAAGAAGCCCAGCCTTTATACGTTTAACCCTTTGTTAGGACAGACAGTGTTCAAATCTACTCTCAATTGTTAAACGCTTGTTGACCAGGCTTTTTCTGGTACTTTTTGCTTACAAGTTTAAATCAGTATTTATTGCTATAACATTACTTATAACCCCCAAACATTATACTTTTTTTTTTAGCAGAGGCCCTAGAGAATAAAATGCATATTGTTGCAATTTTTATGTCACACAGTATTTGAGCAGCAGATTTGCAAATGCATTTTTTTTTTTAAAATACACTTTAATAAAAAAACAAAAGACAATAGTTACCCCAACCTTATTGTATAATGTGAAAGATTATGTTAAGCCGAGTAAACAGATACCTAACATGTCATGCTATAAAATTGCTCACCATCGTGGAATGGCGACAAACTACAGTATTTAAAAATCTCCATTTTGTTTGGGTACAACGTCGCACGATCGCGCAATTGTCAGTTAAAGCAACGCAGTGCCGAATCGCAAAAAGTGCTCTGGTCCTAAAGGGGGAAATCCTTCGGGGGCTGAAGTGGTAAATGACTAAGCTCACCCAACTACCAACTCCATGGGCGGAAGTGCTGTCTCTGATCTCACCGTTGTATCTACATGCTGATGGATTGACATTGATTGCGATACACCCTTTGGACCTTTTGTAAGTGCAATCGTTTTTATTAAAGGATTATGTTTTAAACATTATTACACTATTGTGGTTCTCCTTCTGTGTCCTGATTGTACGGATTGACAGTATACTTGGGAATTGAAGTTGGGGACGTCTACTATCAAGGGCTGAGTGGAAGCCTGGTATCCACATAAGCGTTTCCAGACCCCTCGTAATAGGGGGTCCTGGGGCTCTGGTAAGGGCACATCTTGTTTGGTGGAGGATTTTATCACAAGAGGATTGGTGTGCTGGAGGATTTTTCAAGATACTGCTTATATACACACTTTCTTGCACTTGCTGCATTGATCTATATGGACTGAATTGTGACTTTTTATTAATTTTCACATATGCCTTTATGGTTTTTCACTACATTGTTTGATGTTTTGTTGATACATATTTTTTATATGAAGCAATATAAGTGATATTCATTCATATGTTTTTTCACTGTTGTTTTCAATTTTTCACACAAGGTATATATGGTGATATTTTGATATATCCACCCTTTTGAGTTATAGACACGAGCGCAGATAGATTTGTATATACCAACTCCATGTCTAGTAAGAGTGTCTTTACTACCCTGTAAGGCAGTCACAATGGATGCTAGGCTGGCATGGGTAAGGCAATGGGTTCAATTCAGTGGTGATCTTACCAGCAACATATACATCACTTCCCTTGCTTTTATGCCTTTGACTGGGAGAGAAAATAAATATTTCAGAATGTGACTCACTCTCCTTCCTCCCACATGACAGTGCTGAAGCTTGGTGATTGTCACATGGGGGGAGTAGAGTGTTCTCATCCCATGTGCAAGCTCCATGTCACTACTTTTCTTTTTCTATGTTCACTTTACTCCATATAAACACATTAGGTAAGTAAACATTACATCTATCCAGTGGTGGGCGCATCCATAAGGGGCGCCGCCTCCCTAATCCATGTGCACGGCCCCTAATCTACATGCAGGGCACCGGACAATTGGATTTCAAAGGGTTTTTTTTTTTTGAAGCACATGATTAGAGCCCGAGGCTCTAATTGGCTTAAAAAAAGGATGGGCTTGGGGCACAGAGCACTGCACCCTGAGCCCACCAATGATATGTTGTGGGAAAATAGCGAATTAATATTCGCTATTGTCTTCCTGATTCTCCTCCCGGCCAATCAGGAAGCAGGTCTTAAAACCTGATTGGCCGAGAGGAGAAGCGAATGTATTGAATGCTAAGGGAAGGAGGAGGGAAGCCGCTGAGGAGAAAGCTGTCGTGAAGCCAGAGAAGCAGAGTGAAGCCCACCGAGGAGGAGGAGACTCAGGAAGGAGCTAGATGGGGTAAATGTGGGGCTGGTGGGGGCATGAGCAAGCGATGGGGAGGGGGTGGGGGGTTTAACTGGACAACCGACAGACCAATCGACTGGGCGGCGGTGGGATTTCTTGTTTGCCCCCCCCCCTCAAAATATACAGCACCAGTTGGCACTGCTTCTATCTACACAGCTCTATACAGAGAGAGAATTATAAAAGAAAGAGGCTGAAAAGAAGAACAATCCCTCGAAACAAGGTACAAAAATTCTGACATAGGTTTTGGGTTTTGTTCAGTTGTTTAGCGGAATCCCTCCTTTACTAACAACACTAAAATTACGGTGGCAGTGAAGGTGTTAACCAATCTTCGACCAGCCTAGGTCTCCTTTGCAACGTCAGTTTCAATCTCAGAATGATGAAAGTGCACTTCTTGCGCCCAAAAAAAAAAAAAAAGCAACCAATTTCCAAAGCCACTAATTGGTGCCAATCTGTTTAATTAAGAATACCCAGGATTGTTAGGAAGTGTTCTTGATGCCAAATGTTGTGTTATCTTCTTGTTACAGGCCCTCTGCTGAAAGCAGATTGGGGGCCTTAGGTACAATCACATTCAGACAGGGAGTTAACCCCTCCTCCGCTTCACACGCCAACTGTTACTTTGTCACTTGTGTCTATGGGGTCTCTGCTTTGTCAAACGGAAAATATCCTTTGATGTTCTAAACTGTTTGGATACAAAATAACGAACATTTTCTTTCTCAGTATGGCTTTTGTTTGGAGCTCTGTGGCATCCAGAAACGGGTGCTTCAAGGGGGTAGTCACATGCTTCCTAACTGTCTATAAAAAAGAAAAAGAAAGTCTGCCCAATCCATACACTATTTTAACCAGCAATCGATTTACAGGTTTCAGTCGATAAACAGCAGTCAATCCGTCATCCACTATTTTGAGCAATGTTGTGTTCTACTGTGCTCATTTTTTGGCCTCTTCTTTTGATCGCACCAGTAAAGAAGATGTAAAGCACAAATGTATCAAAACTGCAAAACATAATGTTTAACCTCTATACATAATATAGAAATACGTTTCCTCAAAAATACATATTTACTATACTGTTTATGTGCATTCAAGGCTTTTGCCAAATACAGAAACAAACCACAATAAAAAATGTTAGCACTGATGTCTTGCATTGGCAAAAAAAAATTATAAAAATAAAATAAAAAATATTATTCATATGCACTGTCGAGAGATGTACATGTGTATGCATTTGTTGCAAAATATTAACAATTACTATATATTGTGAACACTGATATATATATTTTAATTTAATATAACAATTCTATTGTATGTACAATCCAAGGTTGGTTCAAAATAAAAAAATGGAATTTAATATTACTGATCAGAAGATTATAAACTATGTGTGGGTAGTCACATAGTTTGTAATATGCTGTCCCTGTTGAATTTTAATTATTTATTATGGAGAATGTACCAGGAGGAGCTGGAACTCACAAGACAAACAGGAACACCCTAAACTCCCAGGTGGACTCAGCAATGTGTTGCAGGGAGATCTCACTGTTGGGAGAATCCCAGACATTAAAGCCTCGTACACAGGGGTCGTCGATCGTACGACCGAACGGCTCAAATCGTATGTTGGCTGTTGTATCTAGCATACTGACATGCACTACACGACCGTACGACCAAGATGAACGTAGTGTCGTGTTATGAACGTATAAAGAGGAAGTTCAGGTGCATGTAATTAGCATCCGGACGTTCCTGACTTCTGAGCATGCGTGTTTTGCACAATACAACTTGTTGGACCAACTTCTCTGTACACACGATACAACAGTCATATGACCGCTTGTTGGTACGACCAAGTTTTCTAGTTTGCTCATACAACTCTCGTTGTAAGATCGTCGTACGTCGGCTGTTCTAATTGTGCGTACTAACGATCGATTTTGCATACAACAGCTTAAGGCTCCTTTCACACTGGGGCGCCGGGGGGCGGTAAAGCGCCGCTAGTTTTTGCTGCTTTTTACCACTGTTACAGCAGCACTATGGCGCCGCTTTTCGGATGGCAGCGGGGCACTTTTAACCCCTAAGAAGGGGTTAAAAGCGCCGGCGCGTGGTGCTTCAGAAGAGGTTTTCAGCCACTTCGGAACACTGCCCATTCACTTCAATGGGCAGGGGCGGTGGAGGAGCGGTGTATACACCGCTCCCCCACAGCCCCAAAGATGCTGCTAGCAGAACTTTTTTTTCTGTCCTGCAAGTGCACTCGGGCTTTTCACACTGGGGTGGGTTTGGGGGGTTTTCACGCGCTTTACATGAGCTATTTTTAGCGCTAAAGGGCCTGAAAAACTCCCCAGTGTGAAAAGGGTCTTATAGCAGGAATACACGGTTAGAAAATCGGCCGATCACTCAGCCGCCGACCAACAAAGCAGCGGTCGGTGGTCAAAAACGTTGCAGGAATACATGGTAGAAAACCGGCCAATCGCTCGACCACCGAGAGGTCGATGGTCGAAAACATTCCGCTCATGTTTGATATGTTCAAGAGATTTTTTTACTGCCAACCTTCACACCAACGCATAGAATATCGTTCGTTTGCAAACAATACCACACAAAATTTCAATTTTTTTCCATTAGTCTTTTTCGTTCATGATATCGATATCAGGTATTACTTGCTGGGCATCAACGGTTAGAATATCGGCCGATTGTTCGCAGAACGGAGATTTTCGGCCGATATTCTTATCGCTTATTCCTGCCATAAGGCTACTTTCACAAATAGAATGCATTAAGATAAAAAAAAAAACTTCTGCATTTAGAATCACTTTAAAATAAAAAGATGGTATATTTACCTGCTCTGTGCAATCGTATGGGACAGAGCAGTCCCATTCCTCCTCTTCTGGGGTCCCCCACCAGCGCTGTACATTCTTTCTCTTCTGTGGGTGCCTCATATAGTAAGCCACTTGCTATGGGGCACACGTGTGGATGTATTCTTGAGCTGGGCTGTGTGCATCCATAGACATACACAGTGTGTCTCGGCCCTGCCCCGTTCTCTCCCCTCAGGATTTAAATTACCAGTATGGCCTGTAAAAGCAGGGAGAGAGAAAAGAAGAACTGCAGCCAGGCCTGGAATGCTACAGAAAAGTGTTAGGGTGGGGGGAGCAGTCAGTGGAAGGTTTTTCACCTTAAAGAGGAAGTAAACCTTGATGGGGTTTACTTCCTCTACATTTCCCTGTAAAGTAGAAGCATAATGGGCTACTATGCATCGCATAGTAGCCCATTATGCACCAATTACCTGCAAACAAAGCCGGCGATGTCCCCTGTGCTGGCAGTGTCCATCTTCAGCCCCTCTTCCTTCCGGGGCCGCAATCTCCGGCTCTGTTACTGGCGCATGCGCACGGGAGCCGCCAGTCACGGCACAATCTCAGTGAAGGAACGGCACGGAGGCTGTTTCACATTAGTGCATTCTATGCATTAATGTGAAAAACAGGATTTTTTAACTTACCATAAAATCCTTTTCTCTGAGTTCACTGACAGACGCAGCCTTCATATTGACAAGTGGGTTTATGCACATCCTACTAGGAGTAGACTAGGCAAAAAGAAAAAAAGCAAGCTGACCCCTCCCAGGGGGCCATCCTCACCTTACCATATAACCCCCAGCTCTGCATAGCATATCAGTTCGTAACAAGCCATACAAATGCAACACAGAGGGGTGGGTGCTGCATCTGTCAGTGAACTCAGAGAAAAGGATTTTATGGTAAGTTAAAAAATCCTGTTTTCTCTTACGTTCACTGACAGACGCAGCCTTCATATTGACAAGTGGGGATGTCCCAATGCAGTGTCATCTAAAGAGGGGTGGGTGACACATCAACTTTGTAAAATTTAACAAAAGTGTGCACCGAGGCCCATGTAGCCGCCTTGCACACTTGAGACACCGAGGCTTGGTGTCTGAAAGCCCAGGAAGTGCTAATCGCCCTGGTGTAATGAGCCGTGACCAGAAAAGGGGGTTCTTGGCCCCGAACAGTATACGCATGGGTCACCGTCTGTCTGATCCAACGGGATATAGTAGCTGACGAGGCCGCCAAACCTTTGCGTGGGCTTTCTGTCAGTACAAACAAAGCATCAGACTTCCGAAAAGAAGCTGTAGCCGACAAATACACCCGCAAAGCCCTCACGACATCCAAAGAGTGCAAAGCAATCTCCTTGGGATGCGACGGGTGTGGACACAATGAAGGGAGAACAATGTCTTTATTAATGTGAAAAGAGGAAACCACCTTCGGTAGGAACGAAGGAGAAGGGCACAGCACCACCTTATCCTTATGAAGGACCAAGTAGGGAGACCTACATGACAAAGCCGCCAACTCAGACACCCACCTAGCGGATGTAATGGCCACCAAAAAAGCCAACTTTTGTGACAGCAATTGTAAGGGAATATCCCTGATTTTCTCATATGGCGGTTTTTGCAGTACAGAAAGTACTAAATTTAAATCCCACGGTGCCAACGGCGACCGTACCTGAGGAGCTACATGACGTACACCCTGTACAAATGTATGTATCAAAAAATGCGTAGCTAAAGGACATTGAAAAAGAATCGCCAGAGCCGAAATCTGACCCTTGAGTGTACTCAAAGCCAATTTGTTATCCAGACCTTGCTGCAAGAAGGCCAGCACCCGGGATATAGAGAAAGAGCGGGGGTTCCAACCCACCGCCTCACACCAGGCAATATAAGCCTTCCAGGTACGATGATATATCTTGCGCGAAGTACACTTACACACCTTAAGCATGGTAGGGATCACGGAGTTAGAAACGCCCCTATCCCTCAGCACCTGGGACTCAATAGCCAAGCCGTCAAAGCCAGCGAGGGTAAAGCAGGGTGCAGGATGGGCCCCTGTGACAGCAGATCTTCGCGAAGCGGGAGCCGCCAGGGAACATCTGTTACCATCTGCACCACGTCGGCGTACCAAGGGCGCCAAGGCCAATCCGGAGCCACCAGGATTGTCGGGATTCCCTCCGCTTCTATCCTGGGCAGGAGCCGTGGTAGAAGCTTGAGAGGGGGAAGGCGTAAAGAAGCCGGTACCGAAGCCAAAGTGCAACTAGTGTGTCCGTGGCGGCCGCCAACGGATCCCTTGTCCTGCACACAAAGGTCTGCACCTTGTGATTGAACCTGGACGCCATTAGGTCCACGTCTGGCGTGCGCCACCGTCTGCAAATCTGGATGAACACTTCTGGATGCAGAGACCATTCCTCCTGATCCAGAGTCTGGCGAATGAGAAAGTCCGCTTGCCAGTTTTCTACGCCCGGAATGTAGATGGCGGAGATTGCCGGCACGTGAAGTTCTGCCCACTTCACAATGTGGGCCACCTCCACAGCTGCTGCCGAGCTTCTTGTTCCGCCCTGATGGTTCACGTACGCCCCCGCCGTGGCGTTGTCCAACTGAACCCGAACCGGGAGGCCGCGCAGCCTTGCCGACCAGTGGGAGAGACAGAGCCTGATTGCCCTCAGCTCCAGCACATTTATTGGGAGGCGCAATTCCTGCGTCAATCAACGGCCCTGAGCAGACAACTGCCCCAGGACTCCTCCCGAGCCCGATAGGCTGGCGTCCGTCGTGACTATCGACCAATTCAGGAGAAGGAACGACTTTCCCAAAGTCAATGCCGGGGCCCGGAGCCACCAGGTCAATGACCCCCTGGTTTGATGATCCAATTTGATCAGCTGGTCCAGGGACAACGGAGACTTGTCCCACCGTAACAGGATCGTTCGCTGCAGGAGCCGAGTGTGACTCTGGGCGTACGGTATCGCCTCAAAGGCTGAGACCATGAGCCCCAACACCCGCATACAGAACCGTAAGGAGGACCATCGACATGACAGCAGGATTCGCACCGCTGCTTGTAGCGTCAGCAACTTGGCCGGAGGTAGGAACACCTTCGCCTGCTCCGTGTCCAATATTGGACCCAGATATTCCAGACGACAGGATGGGGTCAATGTCGACTTCTGCAGGTTGATCAGCCAGCCGAAGTCTCTCATCGAGGTCATGGTGATAGCAACATTGTCCTCCAGAGCCGAAGCTGACTCTGCTCACAGGATCAGATCGTCGAGGTATACTACCACAGCAATGCCTCTCTGCCTCAATAGAGCCAGCACCGGAGCCAACAGCTTGGTGAAGACCCGAGGAGCCGAGGCCAGACCGAAGGGAAGTGCCACAAATTGATAATGTAGATCCCCTACCTCAAAGCGCAGGAAATGCTGATGCCAGAGACAAATGGGAACATGAAGATAAGTGTCCCTGATGTCCAGAGACACCACGAAGTCCCCTTGGTGAAGGGCTGCCACGACCGAGCGGACTGATTCCATCCTGAATTTCCGTGCTCTCACAAAGTGATTGAGCGCTTTCAGGTCCAGAACTGGCCTGACCCCACCTTTTTTGGGCACCACAAAGAGGTTCCAATAGAAGCCGTGGAACCTTTCCAACAGTGGGACCGGCACAATTACCCCTTGTTCGGACAGCTTCTCAACAGCCCCCCGCAGAGTTTCCCAATGCCCCGGAGCGAGCCTCAAGTTTGATGGGAAAAATCTGTCTTGGGGTAAAGTACTGAACTCTATCCTGTACCCGGAGGACACCACTTCCCGCACCCACCGATCGGAGATGCAAGCGGTCCCCCGGTCTGCGAACCCCAGAAGCCGGCCCACCACCCGAGAGTCGGGCGGGGGCAACCCATCATGCGGAGGACTTGTCCTCCGTCTTTTCGGGCTTGCGCTGCCAGGGCCGCTTGCCGGACCCCGTGGAAGACTTGCCAGGCCGTGAGCCCTTGACGCTGAACCGGGCGGACGAAAAAAAACGCTTATGGCCCGAGGATGAAGGCCCCTGCTTACGGCGGTAGTCCCGCCGCTTGGGTTCTGGAAGAAAAGTACTCTTCCCCCCGGTGAAATCCTTAATGATTTCATCCAGTTGCGCCCCGAAAAGACGACCACCCTGAAAAGGGAAGTCTGTGAGGCCCTTTTTGGACGCGTGGTCACCAGACCAACGCCGCAACCACAATAACTGTCTGATAATGACTGCAAAAACAGACATCTTTGACAGCATAGATAGCAGGTCCAAAGCTGCGTTGCACAGGTAACGGAGGCCCTGTACCAGGTGGTCTGCCCGCTGCAAACCCTCAGGGGAGCACCTGCAGCCCAAATCATTGTGCAACTCCGTCGCACATTCTGTGAGCGACTGCGCCACCATGGCCGACACCAGAGCTGGCCTCATGGCCATCCCCGCCACCAAGAACAATGCCTTGGATACCGCCTCCGTCCGCCTATCGGCCGGATCCTTAACTGATGGTGACCCTTCCAACGGAACGGTCGTCGCCTTATTCAGGCGAGCCACTGGAGGGTCCACTGCCGGGGATGCCCACTTCTTCAAAAGGCTGTCCTCAAATGTATGGCGTACCGAAAAACGTTTGGGCAGTGAAAAGGAATTCTGCGGACGCTGCCATTCCTTGTAAACAAACTGGTCAAAAAATTGGACATAAGGAAACACCTTAGGGGTCCGTGTCGGTTTAAAAGACCCACAAACGTAGGTAGTCTCTTGTGACTCCCCAGTCTGGTCCAGCCACAACGACTCACGGATGTCGGTGATCAGGGAGGCCACTAACGCCCTTTCGCGCGCCACTGAGGCCCCCTAGTCCTCCTCGCCATCTGAGGGCTCCAATTCACCATCCGAAAAAGCTCCACGGGGGTCCCTGGGACCACAGAGCCCCCTTCCAGTTCAGATTCCTCCTCAGAAGAAGGAGGAGGGGGTGGACGCTTTTTAGTCACTTCCTTGGCGTGGCTCGATACCCCCCGGGCGAAAAACTCTCCCAAAATGGATGTTAACTGATCCAGGGGAACCAGAGGTCCCATCGCAGCTTGCGCTTCTGCGGACCCCTCCGGAGAAGAACCCGCAGGTTCAGCCGCCATTGAACCACCGGAACACTTTGAAGGCCTATGGGCCATGACACCCCCACAATGTTGCCCCACCAAACTGCCCCACAGAGCGACCAGTATATGCCCAGGAGAACTCTGCACCGCCGCCACCGACACCCCAGGGAAAAGTCAGCTATACTTGCTGTTCTGTATGCCCTCCACAGTCACCGTAGTTGTGCTGTCTGCCACTGCCAAGCTGCTGCCGCTGTGTGTGCACTGCTGAACAGAAAGAGAAAACGGCGCTGACACGCACGTTTTCTTTCAGTGGAACATACAAAAAAATGGGCACCGATCGGTCACAAGAGGCCAAAGCACATGTTAAAAACGGCCGAGACTATGGCAAAATGGCCGCCGAGCGGTCACAAGAGGCCAAACAAGCCATTAAAATGGCCGCGGTTACAGCAAAATGGCCGCCAGACGCGGATCAGGCAAAATGGCGATGTTACTCCGCAAAATGGCGGAGAAGCGCCGCATGGCGGTACCGCTAGCGCGGTACCGCCAGGAGGAGGGGGGTGTCACTCACCATTCCCGACAGGCGCAGCGGGTAGCCACCTGGTAGCAGACCTTCCTCCCTTCAGGTGGAGAGGGATGCTGCAGGCCAGAAACGCCCCTGGATGCGAGCGCAGCCCAGTCACTAAGACGTAAGTGGGGTTCACCCACTAGCCCCCCCCCGCACGGAACGGGTACGATGCAGCGGACCCACTAAAGCTAAGGGTAGCTTGCATTCGTCGGCCGTGCTGGGGAAATTTCAGGATTCAAGTTATCCTCTATGCCCCAGCCGGCTACTTGATAGCAGTCTTCATCAGATAGCTTGATAAAAGCAAAAAGAAGAAAAAATGGGGAACCGCAGATCCCATAAGGGAGCCATGTCTAACTCCTTGCACTAGGCATAAAAAACTGATATGCTATGCAGAGCTGGGGGGTTATATGCTGAGTGAGGACGGCCCCCTGGGAGGGGTCAGCTTGCTTTTTTTCTTTTTGCCTAGTCTACTCCTAGTAGGATGTGCATAAACCCACTTGTCAATATGAAGGCTGCGTCTGTCAGTGAACGTAAGAGAAAACCTTTTCTGTTGCAGCTGCCCCCAGGGCCCCTGTTTACTTACCTGGACCCAATCGTTCCCACGCCAGGGATGAACACACCTGCTCCAGCCGGTGTCTCGGGTCCTTATTTGATAGATTGATAGCCATTGGCTCCCGCTGCTGTCAATCAAATCCAATGACGTGGGAGCCAGGGGGTGGGGGCGAGTCCTGCTGTCTGTGTCAATGGACGCAGCAGAAGGACACGGGAGCGTGCCCGCACGGGTGACCCCAAGGAAAGCGCTTCCCTGGCGGGTCACTCGATGCAGGGAGGAGCCAGGGGCGCCGCTGGGGGACTCCACAAGAGGAGGATTGGGGCCACTCTGTGCAAAACCCTTGCACAGAGGAGGTAAGTATGACATGTTTATTATCTAAAAGAAAAAAAAAATGCTGAACCTTTACGATCACTTTAAGTTGTTTGCCCTAGGTTCAAATCACTAATGGCACTGTCATTTGTTTACATATGTACACAATTGTGCTATAAAGAATGATGCGTTTACATATATCCCCCTCTTAAGACTCAAAAGGATGGATTATAGTTCTGATATAGTTACAAAATGACATGCATTAATACAGTTACCATGTATTTTATTGTACATTTTTGTTGGCCTGCATTTTACCTTATTTTCCTTTCTTTTTGTATATGCTATTATATGTTTTTTTTAATGTTATTATATGATTTGATTTGTTGGATTTTATACTGAATATTTGATTTTTTTTTACCATTATCTAAGTGATGTAATCTACTTACCCGAAGGTTGTTCATCCGTGTAAGAATGTTACTGATATCAGACAATACATTCAATTGCATATATATGTTGACCTTTGATATCTATGAGCATTTTTTTTCTATACCATGGTTATCAATGATGGACTGTGAGTTATTATATGACTCTTTCTTTATTTAGAGAGGTTTCAGACCTACCGGCATTTTATTATCTGATTTAAATATATTTGGGATGTTCCTGTGGCGGTTCAAGCCCTATGGCAGCATGGCTGAGTAACCTGTTTCTTCCTGTAGGTGAAGTAATGTGGACTACAAAAAGATGGGCGAAGTCAGACAGTGGAGGACCCCTTGAGAACGCCCATTTGGGGCAAAACTAGTCGGGGTGGAATCCCAGTGCTGATGCCACTCCGCTGTACAATCCCAGGTTGGCTCTTTGAGTGAGTTTTTACTACATACTACACTATCACTGGCTTTCTGTTGGCTCCTTGGTGAGCTCTATATGTTCCAATGGGAGTTCCCTTTTGCTGCTGCCTAAGAGGACTGATTCTAAAGTGGAAGTGCATGCACCTGGGGAAGATTTGTACTTGAGGAACAATGCTGTTTCTGCTGTACCTGTTACAGCTTATGGTTTGGTGAGTGTGCATTTAATTAAAGTGATATCAAAGTCTTGTTTTTTTTTTTGTTTAAAAATAGCAAACATGTCATACTCACCTGCTCTGTGTAATGGTTTTGCACAGAGCAGCCCAGATCCTCCTCTTCTCAGGTCCCATGCTGGCGCTCCTGGCCCTCCCTCCTGCCAAGTGGCCCCACAGAAAGCAGCCATCCTGGTGCCATTCAGAATGGTGTCCATTCAGACACAGAGCCCCGTCCCCTCTCTCCTCTTTGGCTCACTGACTTTGATTGACAGCAGTGAGAGCCAAAGGCACCCGCTGCCATCTCAGCCAATGAGGAGGGAGAGTCCCCGGACTTTGTGGCTCTCGTGCAACAATGCTGGATTGAGATGGGGCTCATGCAATTATTAGAGGGGCAGCTGCACACAGAATGTTTTTTGTCTTAATGCATGGAATGTATTAAAATAAAAAACCTTCTGGGTTTAGAACCACTTTAAGGTGTTTTTGTTATACTACAAGGATCTTCTGCATGGTGGAAGATCTTTTTTATCTGTATATATACATACTTTGGTATACATTTAGAACATTAAACACTGTTTACATATTTGTTTCTTTTTTTGTACATTATTGCTATATTTATTGGCGCGGCATCATTTCACGATATTGAACGTTTTTAGGTTTGAGTATATCAAACTTTGTTTGCCAACAGCCACACATGTTATAACAGCGCGGATTAATTACAATACGTTTATTATTGTTCATGCACTTAGTTTTTCCTCTTTCAAACAATGCAGCAGAGTGTTGTAAGCAAAAGGCAGCTTACAGAACAGATGGCCAGTAACAAGTAAATGCTCAGCTTAAAGCACCCCAAAAGGAAAAACTGCCATGTTAACATGAAAAATTCCACCTCCGGAACAAAAGTCCACTTTTTTGAACAAATCTCTATATCGTCCTCTGACCTTACTGCATTATTCACTATTAAAGTAATGGTAAACGATCACCTTGTAAAACAACTCACACAGTTTAAAATATAAATGAAAGGCAAAACATTTGTGTATAAATAAATAAAACATAATAAATACCTTTCCCCCCCTTTTTTTATAAATGATCACATGCCCTATGTTTTCAGCTGTATTCGAGCTGGTGGGAGGAGAAACAACAGCACACTGAGCTTCCCAGTGAAAGGCTGTGCAGAGGGCTGTGTCAGTCTGATCATTGGAGGAGAGGTCAGTTTTTAATAGGAAATCAGAGTATGCTGCTATCATTAGTAAATAGATAGGAAAGTGACCACATTAGGCATGTGCTCGCATGCCTAATGTGGTCAGTTTTTAATAGGAAATCAGAGGAACTGACATGAAGGTTAGGGATTTCACACAAAGGAAGCAATATAAAAAGAAAAGTATACCTTTTCATACAAGTACTGTACATGTTACATAAAACTTTGAACTCTGTTAAAGTAGAACTTCACTCTCTCAATCAGCATTGCTTATAGTATTTGTAATCCTTATGCTGCTAGCATTAGTAAATAGATAGGAAAGTGTATTATATTTACTTTTTATTTTTTTTTAACATTTCTTCATTTACTTCCTGGTTTGCATGCCTAGGCAAATGATGCCATACATTCCAAAAGTCTTTAGGAGGGGGTGCTAAGCACACCCTCCTGCTTGCATGCCTGAGCTAAGGGCAGGTGGATTCCAGGATTTAAATGTTAAATTAATTAGCTGCCCATACTCAAGATGGCCATGGTCAGAAATGCTAGGGGTTGTATTCCAAAGTGATTTCTCAGCAAAATAAAGCATGGAGACATGGATGGATGGGGGAGTTTGCTTTGAAAAAGCATTTTTGGTTTGTGGTGCTCAGATACAGTGTAGTTCAACTTTAAGGTGATACCTTAGGGAAAATTTTGGAGAAAATGTTTTTTACCCTTGGCTCCCTGTCCTCCAGCTTTGGATGGCGAACTAAGGTATTTCTATGTTCAGCTCATTGCCCTTATGAATATGGATAGGTTAATTAGACATGGAGTATGGTCCATTTTTCCACACTCTACTCATTGTCTATCAAAATGTGGATTGGTGAACTCTACTGTGGCAGAGTATGGTCCTTTTTTCACACTCTGCTCATTGTCCTTCCAAAATAGAATTGTTTTAAATTGTACTGTGATGGTGTATAATTCATTTTTCTATGCCCAGCTCATTGTCTTTCCAGATGTGAGTGGATAAATTGAACTGTGGTAGAGTACAACTAGGTATTGTACACAATGATCGTTGTCCATCCTGATGTAGAAGGATGAATTGTACTGTTGTGGAGTATAGCCCATTTTCTATACTCGGCTCATTGTCTTTCCAGATGTGGTGGATGAATTCTACTATGGAGGAATATGGTCCGTTTTTCTACGCTCAGCTCATTGCCCTTCCAGATGCAGATGGACAAACTTTACCGTGGCGGAGTATGGTTACTTTTTCTACGCTCAGCTCATTGTATTTCCAGATGTGGATGGATACTTTGTACTGTGGCTGTGTCCATTTTTCTTTGCTCAGCTTATTGTCTTTCCAGATGTGGATAAGTGATGGATATCCAGATGGATAAGTTGTACAGTGGCGGAGTATGGTCAGTTGTTCAAGCTCATTGTCCTTCCAGATGTGGATGGATGAAATGTACTGTGGTAGAGTACAGTTAGGTATTATACTTAAGCTCATTGACGTTCTAGATGTAGTAGGATACGTTGTTCTGTGGCGGAATATGGTTCATTTTTCCATGTTCAGCTTATTGTCTTTCCAGATGTGAATAAATACAGTAAGTTTACTGTAGCGGAGTATAGCGTAAGCCTATGCTCAGCTCATTTTCCTTTTACCTGGATGGATAAATTGTTCAGTGGTGGAGTATACTTAGGTATTGCACATTCTGTTGATTGTCCCTCCAGATCTGGTTGACTGGCTTGGACTGGATTCTCAGCTTACTTTCCTTCTGAATAAGGATGGATTAACTGGACTGCCACAGAGATAATTCTGTTTTTTTCACATTCAACTAATTTCTTTCCAGATATGTATGGGTAAATTGGACTTTGGGGGCATGCAGCCAATTTTCTGCTCTCAGCTTATTGTCATTGCAGATCTGGTTCGGTTAGCAGAACGCTAATGAAGGCCATCCATTTTTCTAAGCTCATTTTCCTCAGATATGGATAGGTTTATAGGACTATGGTGGAGTGCAGTCACTTTTTTCTATACTCATTTAATCGAATTTCTGGATGTGGGTGAGTTAACTGCACTATAGCAGAGTTCAGTCTGTTTTAATATGCTCATCTAAAGGCCCGTACACAAGGTACGATTATCAACCAACAACGGTCATCCAACAGCCTGTTGGCCGATTATCCGACCGTTAGTACGCACAATTCGACAGCCGATTTCCAATTATCCTCCGACAGAAGTTGGCTGACAAGACTAGAAAACTTTTGTTGCCCAACAAGGCATTGGCCGATTGTTGGCTCGTGTGTACAGAAGTTGGGCCAACAAAAAGTTGGAAGTGCAAACATGCATGCTCGGAATCCAGGAAGTGTTCAGTCGTGTAACCTGTGTTCCTAATTCACAAATCACATTCACCTGAACTTCCTCGTTATACGCTCGTAACACGTCACTACGTTCGGCTTTGTTGGACGATTACTTGACTATCGTCAGCACGCTAGACAAAACCGCCAACAGCCAATTTGGTCAAAAGTTGGACGTTCGGTTGTCCAACAATAGGCGCGTGTGTACGAGGCTTAACTGTCATTTGGAATGCAGTTGGGGTAGTGGAGTGCAGTCTGTTTTTCTACACTCAGCTCATCAGAAGTGGATAGGATAACTGGACTGTAATGGACTACAGTCCACTTTTCTATCCTCAGTTCATTGTCCATAAAGCTGTGGATAGGTTAAATAAACTGTGGTGCATTGCAATCCATTTTTCTGCTCTTGACTCTTTTTCCTTCTGGTGGTGAATGGGTTAATTGGGCCTCTGTGGATGAAATAACAGGGAACAGCTAATGAAGGAGAGCTTCAGACTGACCATTTCACTTTACAAGCTCATTACAGAGCCAGCAATTGCTCAGGGTACATTAGGTAGAATGCACTGCCAGGCCAGGCAGAAAAAATGGCAGATATATTCACGGGGGGATATTTTTTATGCATACACTTAATGGACTAATTAAAAGAACTTTGGCCAGACCGTCATCTGAAAGCAAAGCCGTATGAGCCAATTAGTCATATTGTGTCTGGAAAAATGACTCCCACTCTCTACGGGCTGGCCTGAGAAAAGGGTTTCTTGTTTAGACTCCGTCTGGAACTGCTCACAGGCTCTGGACTCTGTGGATGAAGCCAGATCAACTATGAGCTGGAAGAGAGCTGCTTCTCAAATAGCGCTAATTGTCAGTCGTCTGCCATGTGTTCTGCATGGCATTTATCCCACTGACACCCGCAGAGAGCACGCCACAACATCCATCAACAATGCAATGGCCTACTGTAAAGACTACCTGTCTTCTGTACACAATAGAGGCAGCAATAGTGTCTGATGAAACAATATCTGTGAGAATAAAGCAGCTGCCTTGGAGTGGAGATCACACAGGTTGATAACAATATAACAGTGCCCATACTGTATATCATTGATCCTCTTTCTATGCTCTATCATATAATGATGTCTGTATTTAAAGTATTCCCACTTGCCCCTTTTGGTCCTTTAACATTACGGGTGGCCTCACTGACCATCAGTGGCAGCACGTGCATTGTGGGTGCACGGGTGCTGCCCCCCCTATTCCTGCCGCCGCCCCCTATCCATGTGCCTGGCCCCTTTCAGGATGCTGGGGGCATGAATTACAATTGCGGGGATAGGTGGGGGGTGTGTATTTTGAAGCACCTGATTAGAGCCAGAGGTTCTAATAGGCTTCAAAATAGGATGGGCTCGGGGCACAGACCATTGTGTCCGGAGGCCACCCAGGTGTGTTGCAACAGTGAATGAATATTCACTGTTACAACACTGATCCTTCCTCCCAGCCAATCGGGAAGCGGGTCTGATACCCGGCACTCGATTGTCTGAAATGACAGGCGATCCTATTGGATGACGAGGAGGAGGGGGGGAGCTGGAAGCCGCCATGGAGAAGACTCTGAGCCATTGCACCCCGCTACGCACTGCCCAGTCGCCATGGAGAGGACTCGGAGTCACTGCCCATTGAGCCACTGTCTGCACCACGCCACGATGGGGTAAGTGCCGGACCTACCGGAAAACAGCGGGGGGGCGGGTGCTGCCCAGGGGATGGGGGATTGCCGCGGGTGCCGCTGGGAGAGTGGGGGGTGGATGGGTGGTTGTTTGCCACCCCCCCGAAAACCCACCAGCCGCCACTGCTGACCATTAGGAAGGCTCAAAAGGTAGGTGGTAGGAGTCTCACTCGTCAGAGCTAAAGAGTAGGCAGTCAGTCATTACAGAGGAATTAAAGTGTAAGTTCAGCTTACTGGGATCCTTCCTCCCAGCCAATCAGAAGCGGGTCTGATACCCGGCACTCGATTGTCTGAAACCACAGGCGATCCTATTGGACGCCAAGGAGGAGGAGAGGGGAGCTGGAAGCCGCCATGGAGAAGATTCTGAGCCGTTGCACCACGCTGCCCACTGCCCAGCCGCCATGGAGAGGACTCGGAGTCACTGCCCGTTGAGCCACTGCCTGCACCAGGACACGATGGGGTAAGTGCCGGACCTACCGGAAAACAGCGGGGGGGGGGGGGGTGGCGGGTGCCGCCCAGGGGATGACCCTCCTTCCTAGGGTCATTCGACTTGAATGTGAAATTAAGGAGACATTACTGACTGACGGAT
>BLSH010022043.1:1832711-1848217 GCA_018402905.1 Glandirana rugosa
GGACGAACCGAGTCTCTATACTACAGTCAGTGATCTCGGGTCGTGATCTCCCTGTGTCCTTACCAACCTCTTACTGCCCCCACCAGACGTCTTGGTCGATTGTCATCAGGTGACAGCTGATGTAGGAGGAGGGTGAACTTTCAGAAACCTGGGACGTCTGTCCTGTGTTGGGTACCTTAGTGAAAAAAAAAATTGTCTTCCTTACAAATAAGTCCATTTCGTCATCCAATGTACACTTACAGGTCTGTCAATTTCGTTTTGTGTAGCAGAATGTAACGTCACAATATCTAAATCTAGGCATGTCTAGGGCGCAGATTGTTTAGATCGGTAGGGTCCAGGGATGGCTTTTTGAGTATGGGGGTGACCAATGCATGTTTTAGAGCCTTGGGGAAGATGCCAGAAGAGAGGGAGAGATTGTAGTCTTTTATAGTTAAGTGCCTCACTGTATAGATTACTTTGTATTCTTTAAAAACCTTGTTGTATCTGTACGGATCTAAATCTATAACACTGCAATGTAAGACGATGTGTTTTGCTTTAACTGTCTGGACATTCACATGTAACCTACTGCTTTACCTGAATAAACATTCCTTCTGTTAAAAAAAAAAGTGATTCCATGGGTTGTGTCCTGTCTGCAGGGTCCAAAGACTTTCAAGTGGGAGGAGGATGTAGTCGACAGTGGACTACTGTTAGCTGGTTCTGCAGACCACCCCCGTCATTCTCCAACCATTCCTGTGTCCCTCTAGTGCTGGGCTCTAGTGACTGACATCATATCTCTGAGCCAAGCAGGGAGGATTGTGGAACTATCCCTGGACTACACATCCCAGAGGGGTCTCTGCAACACCAAAAGACTTCTGGGAGAAAGTATAAAAGTGCCAGCAGATATGGCCCGCACTCTCTTCTTCTTGGGCCTCATCGAGTGAACACCTCTCTGCTGCTGTGCGGGAGGGAGGCAATCTAGTGACTCCAGCCCGGCCCCGGAGGGCACAACTGTGCTTGCTGTTCGCGGGGCATTACTGCAGCACCACCTCATCAGACGGATTCGACGACAGCCCTTGTTCAGCAGCTGGTTGACCATCTCCATTCGTTCCACAGAAGGACATCTCATCCAGAATCTGTTCGGGAGGTTCCTATCAGGCTCTTCAGTTGGTGAGAGGGCCGCCACCCACCAGTTACAATTCCTGCCTTATTATCTTTCTTGGACACTGTGTACAGACACCTGGTCCATAGGATCACTTTATGAATTAACATAAGACACTGTACATAAACACCTGTACCCTGAATTACTTTAAGGAATACCACTAGCCAGTTCAAGGTGTCCTGCTCAATTTAATATCACTGTGTCAAATCTTGGATACAATTCAAAGAGCTCCAACTGCCGGTGAAGATTACTGTAGGCCTTGCGCTCTGAACTTTGCTGTTTACTACCAGTTAAATGGCCCCTATCCGATTCTTATATTATCTTTTTTTTATCTGGTCTCTCATTAGGACATAAAGGTTTAATAGGCCGGCCTGGAACCCCCCTTTAGTGTGGTATCATATTTCAGTAACTAGTGGGGTTATTTTATAATCACCCATTTATTCTCTAACTTTTATTTCACTATACATGCGTATATATATATATATATATATATATATATATACACACACACAGTATCTCACAAAAGTGAGTACACCCCTCACATTTTTGTATATACTTTATTATATCTTTTCATGTGACAACACTGAAGAAATGACACTTTGCTACAATGTAAAGTAGTGAGTGTACAGGTTGTATAACAGTGTAAATTTGCTGTCCCCTCAATATAACTCAGCAAGGCAGTGGTCATCTTGAAGGCGTGTTTGGAGTTGTTATCATGTTGAAATACTGCCCTGTGGCCCAATCTCCAAAGGGAGGGGATCATGCTCTGCTTCAGTATGTCACAGTACATGTTGGCATTCATGATTCCCTCAATGAACTGTAGCTCCCCAGTCCCGGCAGCACTAATGCAGCCCCAAACCATGACAATCCCACCACCATGCTTGACTGTAGGCAAGACACACTTGTCTTTGTTCTCCTCACCTGGTTGCCACCACACATGCTTGACACCATCTGAACCAAATAAGTTTATCTTGGTCTCATCAGACCACAGGACAGGGTTCCAGTAATCCATGTCCTTAGTCTGCTTGTCTTCAGCAAACTGTTTGCGGGCTTTCTTGTGCATCAACTTTAGAAGAGGCTTCTTTCTGGGACGACGGCCATGCAGACCAATTTGATGCAGTGTGCGTTGTATGGTCTGAGCATTCACAGGTTGACCCTGCACCCCCTCAACCTCTGCAGCAATGCTGGCAGCACTCATACGTTTATTTCCCAAAGACAACCTCTGGATATGACGCTGAACATGTGCACTCAACTTCTTTGGTCGACCATGGCGAGGCCTGTTCTGAGTGCAACCTGTCCTGTTAAACTGTTGTATGGTCTTGGCTACCATGCTGAAGCTCATTTTGAGGGTCTTGGCAATCTTCTTATAGCCTAGGCCATCTTTATGTAGCGCAACAATTATTTTTTCAGATCCTCAGAGAGTTCTTTGCCATGAGGTGCCATGTTGAACTTCCAGTGACCAGTATCAGAGAGTGAAATTGATAACACCAAATTTAACACACCTGCACCCCATTCACACCTGTGACCTTGTAACACCAACGAGTCACATGGACATGACACTTACCATGTGCACTCAACTTCTTTGGTTGACCATGGCGAAGCCTGTTCTGAGTATAACCTGTCCTGTTAAACTGCAGTATGGTCTTGGCCACTGTGCTGCAGCTCAGTTTCAGGGTCTTCACAATCTTCTTATAGCCTAGGCCATCTTTATGTAGAGCAACAATATTTTTCTTAAGATCCTCAGAGAGTTATTTGCCATGAGGTGCCATGTTGAACTTCCAGTGACCAGTATGAGAGAATGAGAGCGATAACACCAAATGTAACACACCTGAAACCTTGTAACACTAACGAGTCACATGACATTGGTGAGGGAAAATGGCTAATTGGGCCCAATTTGGACATTTTTACTTAGGGGTGTACTCACTTTTGTTGCCATCGGCTTAGAGATTAATGGCTGCGGGTTGAGTTATTTTGAGGAGACAGCAAATTGACACTGTTATACAAGCTGTACACTCACTACTTTACATTGTAGCAAAGTGTCATTTCTTCAGTGTTGTCACATTAAAAGATATAATAAAATATTTACAAAAATGTGAGGGGTGTACTCACTTTTGTGAGATACTGTGTGTGTATATATATATATATATATATATATATATATATTCTGCATCTGTGATTCCAAATTGTAATTGAGCTATTCTTGGAATTCCTCACCTGAGTATTGACTGTTATCCAGGACTCAGTTGATCCATATCCTTATTGGAGAATATTTTATCTAACTTGTGTTGGAGTGTAATTTACAGGTGCCTGCAAAAATGTCTAAAACCTAGAGTGTCAGGTGGGCTGGATAGTTCACAGGGTCAGGTAACTCTAAGCAGCCCTCAAGGGGGAAGTGCTACAATCCAGACACACCAGGGTGTACGGTTTGCTTCTAAGTCGGAGTACTGCCCTGAAAGAAGGTGCCAACCCCCGTAGACCCTGGAGCCATCTAGCAGTGACCATCAAGGTCTTCCAGCCTGCCTGACGCAACTCTCAAGGGTTGGACCCTCCTGAAAAACCTGGGGTAGAGCAGCTGGCTAAAGCTCCTCTTTCAACATTTTACACACCCCCTTCCCTGTCATGTTACCAGACTTCTCAAGTTCTATGGATTCCTCAATCCACAAATGTTTGAAACAAGTTACTTATGCTTAAAAGGATGCTACTGTTTGCCAGTTCTTGTGATGTTGTAGTATCAATGTTGCACTTTATATTGCTTGTACCATTATAATGTTACGCAGCTGGGACGGCTTGCGTTAAATGATGGGGGGAGTGTCAGAAAGCTGAAGTCAGAGTACCGCCATGTTGATGTCACATGAACGCGGCCCTGTCTGGTTCTGGGCATTAGCAAGCACCGGACAGCCCAAAGGTAGAAGAAGAGTGAGAGGGAGCAAAAGGCTCCGTGTGCATCGGGCGAGTCAGCCTAGCCCACAAGTGGGCCACATGGGGCTCTCCTTTCAACCCTGCATCAGATGGATCCTCAGGCTTCACCCCCACCTATTTGGGAGCTCAGTCTCTCCTCTCCTTTATGACAGCACAGTTCTGTACAGCAGCTCAGGTCTTCCCTCATAGGAATAAGGCTGTTGGGCACTTTCCGCAGCCTGCTATGCACACACAGTCCTGAAGTCTTGGCAGCAGAATACTCCTCTCTCCAGCTCACTCTGCCTGGCACAGCTCCACTCTGCTTTTGAGTTAATTTAATAATATCAGCATTGCAATAGCAATACAATTTAGAGTTATATTTGTTAATCCAATATAAGCTTAATTGAAAAACATCTTGTAATCTTGTGAGTTCTGCCTGTCTGTTGGCCATCTCTTTCCACAACTTCCTTTATTGCCTGCATGTTTTGCCGCTTCTCCTCTGCTGTTTACTTTTAGTTTCTAAGGACTACATATCCCATAGTACCTTGCTGCCTGCAAGCTGGGACGAAATCACATGTGATGTATTTTTCTGACTGTACCTCCTGAAACTCCTCTTCTTCAGCACCTCTGCAGTATAGTTGTAGTTCAAAGGGCAGGCTCTTTGAAATGGGTGACACAGCAGTGCATGTTCACAGAAGCATAATAGATATGCCACTGCACTAAATGAACTAAGTGTGTGGGATTCTTTTAACATTAAAGTATAACTAAAGGCAAAACGTTTTTTTAGTTTTGGATAGAGTGGAGATGGATTGGAACCCCTGTCAATTTTTATTGCTTTCTGTGCCCCCATTAGGGAGATTCACCCTCTCTATTTGTCCTGTTTACCATTATTATTGAAAGTCAGTATTGGGGGTGCTGTGGAGGAAGGCAGCACACAGAAGGTTTTTTACTTTCATGCATAAAAACCTTCAGCCTTTACAACCACTTTAAAGTGGACTTGACTCTGTTATCTGCTGCCTATCTGTATTATGGACCTCAGCCTGAACTCTTGACCAAGGTCCTGCCTTTCAGTTCTGTACCTGGCTACAGTGCATCTGGAAAGTATTGACAGCACTTCACTTTTTCCACATTTTGTTATTTTACAGCCTTATTCCAAAATGGATTAAATTAATTATTTTCCCCAAAATCCTACAAACAATACCCCATAATGACAACATGAAATACGTTTGTTTGAAATCTTTGCAAATTTATTAAAAAGAAAAAATGAAGAAACCACATATATATACAGTAAGTATTCACAGCCTTTGCCATGACACTCAAAATTGAGTTCAGGTGCATCCTTTTTCCACTGATCATCTTTGAGATGTTTCTACAACTTGACTGTGCTAAATTCAGTTGATTGGACATGATTTGGAAAGGCACACACCTGTCTATATAAGGGCCCACAGTTAGCAATGCATGTCAGAGCACAAACCAAGCCATGAAGTCCAAGATATTTTCTGCAGACCTCTGAGACAGGATTGTATGGAGGCACAGATCTGTGGAAGGGTACAGAAAAATTTCTGCAACAGTGAAGGTCCCAATGAGCACAGTGGCCTCCATCATCCATGGAAGAAGTTTGGAACCACCAGGACTCTTCCTAGAGCAAGCTGAGCGATCAAGGGAGAAGGGAAGTGACCAGGAACCCAATGATCACTCTGACAGAGCTCCAGCATTTTTCTGTGGATAAAGGAGAACCTTCCAGAAGCACAACCATCTCTGCAGCATTCCACCAGTCAGGCCTGTATGGTAGAGTGGCCAGACGGAAGCCACTCCTCAGTAAAAGGCGCATGACAGCCTATCTGGAGTTTGCCAAAAGGCACCTGAAGAACTCTCAGATCATGAGAAACAAAATTCTCTGGTCTGATGAAATAAAGATTGAACTCTTTGGCCTGAATGGCAAGCGTAATATCTGGAAGAAACCAAGCACCGCTCATCACCTGGCCAATACCATCCCTACAGTGAAGCATGGTGGTGGCAGCATTATACTGTGGGGATGTTTTTTTAAAGGCAGGAACTGGGAGACTAGCCAGGATGGAGGGAGAGATGAATGCAGCAGAGACATTCTTGATGAAAACCTGCTCCATAATGCTTTGGACCTCAGACTGGGGTGAAGGTTCATCTTCCAACAGGACAACAACCCTAAGCACACAGCCAAGATAACAAAGGAGTGGCTACAGGACAACTCTGTGAATGTGGGGTGGCCCAGCGAGAGCCCAGACTTGAACCCAATCGAACATCTCTGGAGAGATCTGAAAATGGTTGTGCACCGACGCTCCCCATCCAACCTGATGGAGCTTGAGAGGTCCTGCAAAGAAGAATGGGAGAAACTGCCCAAAAATAGGTGTACCAAGCTTGTAGCATCATACTCAAAGACTTGAGGCTGTAATTGGTGCCACAGGTGCTTCAAAAAAGTATTTTAGCGAAGGCTGTGAATACTTTTGTACATGGGATTTTCTTTGTTTTTTATTATTAATACATTTGCAAAGATTTCAAACAAACTTCTTTCATGTGGTCATTATGGAGTATTGTTTGTAACATTTTGAGGAAAAAAATGAATTCAATCCATTTTGGAATAAGGCTGTAACATAACAAAATGTGGAAAAAGTGAAGCGCTGTGAATACTTTCTGGATGCACTGTATCTGCGCATTACTATACTTTGCTCATCTCTGACCTTGATACCATTGTTTAAAAGTCCATAAATAAAAAGTCCCAAGTAAATCAATAATACAAAGAAAACTGTATTAGACTTCCAGGAATCCGTTATGACAGTGCAGTGTGCCAAAACACCCAGGGAGTGAATATATATGTGCCTGAAATTCCAAAATATTCCACAGTGCTCCTTAGTGATGGTAACTCTCCACCATTCTATGTACTTTACCAGAGAGAAAGTCTTAAAATGGTATCCTGAAGTTTGGCATCGTCTCATCCAGAGTAATGTGCGAATAAGGAGAACATCACAGGAGACCAGTACTAGATAAAAAAGCTCACACAAAGCAGCCAAAAAAAGCTTGTATGTTATAGTACTTATTAAAACTCTTGCTGCAGCATAAAAACATAAAAATGCCAAAGAAATTTAAAAAGAAGATGGCCGCTGCTCCTGTGCACGGGGGCTCTGTGGTAATGGCGTCAGTGTGTAGGCCCTACCCGACGCGTTTCATGCAAAAGCATGTTCTCAAGGGATCTGGCTATCACAGGTGTCATGCAGAACAAATAGAGAAATAGTTATCTCCTTTTCTAACCAATGTCCAGCACTTTCCTCTGCTATCCTCCACTTCCAGAATGTGAGCACATACTCGTGGTCCTCACATACAAGGCAGAACTGTATGGTGATATTGGCGAATGGGGGCGGTGGCTTGACTGGCGAAGAAGAGCAGCTTTGTGGGGCTGGCTGGGGAGGAAATCTGCAGTAGCAAGGAATAAGCTATATGGGCATACAATACTTATTTTTAAAGGCTGCCCGCGGAGTTCAATTTTAATCAAGTTCCAGTGCTGTAGATGCATTTCTCTGGTCTGCATTCAGGCTCTGTTAACAAATCACTCTTTGTGGTTATGGTGTGATATATCTTCACTAGGAAGGCTTCAAATCTCTCTGCTCTCAAACTTTGGAACATATGGTACTGTGGGCTGTGTTGAATGATGTATGTAAATGATAATTGCAGCGGGTGCACTATTCTGCACGATAGCATGGTGCGCCGAAGCTGAGGCATCTCATTTGTTAGGCAAATCACCTATATTTGTTTTCCAGGAGGTCGAGATAACAGGTGATTTACAGATGAATAAAAAGTCCCTGGTCTTTAGTGTCTGTTAGCGTCATCGCTTGCTATAGACAGCTGCATTTTTTTCTCTCTGAGATTATCTAAACTTTATACAAGTAATGCTGAACTCCAGGCAAATGGCTAAAAATTCTGATGCAATGCATATATTGGAGCTGTTTTTTTCCTGCCAAATGATGTTTATGTCTGTCCGACGGGTCCTTAGATTTGCACAGCCCAGCCAGGAAGGTGACACATTTCTTTGCTGCATTGAATTAATATAGCCTTGTCACAGTACTGTCCATGGGCGTCCGCAGGTAGGGGCAAGGGGGGGCAGTTGCCCCCCCCCTGGAATCAGGGATCAGATCAGGGGTTCCCCACTAGGTCCTTATCCTCTTGAGCCATCTAGCAGTTTCTGAGTCTCTTGGGCTATGTATGCAGTCTCTGATTGTCTCTTGTACCATGTCTCTGACCATCTCCTGTAGTATGTCTGCAGTCTCCGACCATCTCCTCTACTATGACTGCAGTCTCTTACCATCTCCTGTACTATCTTGTCAATTTTCCTAACGCACACCTTTCTGGCAAAATAAGGCTCGTGTAGAAGTGGGTGCTGCAGCAATCACCAGCTGGATACTGGAAGCGTCAAACATGTGTAAGTATTCGCCAGATATTTCTTTAAATAAAGAACCTTGGTGATCCTTGGTGTGCTGGCGAATACTTGCACATCTCCTGTACTATGTCTGCAGTCTCTGACCGTCTCCTGTACTATGTCTGCAGTCTCTGACCGTCTCCTGTACTAGGTCTGCAGTCTCTGACTGTCTCCTGTACTAGGTCTGCAGTCTCTGACCATCTCCTGTACTAGGTCTGCAGTCTCTGACCGTCTCCTGTACTATGTCTGCAGTCTCCGACCATCTCCTCTACTATGTCTGCAGTCTCTGACCATCTCCTGTACTATGTCTGCAGTCTCTGACCATCTTCTGTACTATGTCAGCAGTCTCTGACTATCTCTTGTACCATGTCTGCACAGAGCAAAACTCTGTGGACGCCCATGGTACTGTCCCCTGTCTATAAGTTGGACAGTGAAGGACCATCAACTGTCTGATGAGATCAACGCCATCCTCTCTCCTATAGTATGCATGTGCCTTGCTATCGCATGTGCATTCAGGCCACCTGGTGCTCCTCCTGAGTGCTCCCCTCCCAGTCTAAAGCCTCGTACACATGGGACGACGATCGTACTTACGACCATCTGAAATCGTATGTTGGATAATGTAACTTGCATACTGACTGCACTACACGATCGTACGACCACAGAAAGAACGTTCAGGTGCATGTAATTAGCATCCGGCCGTTCCTGACTTCGGAGCATGCGTGTTTTGCACAATACAACTTGTTGTACCAACTGCTCTGTACACACGATACAACGGTCGTATGACCGCTTGTTGGTACGACCAAGTTTTCTAGTCTGCTCATACTACTCCCTTGTACGACCGTCGTATGTCGGCTGTTCTAATCGCGCATAAGAACGATCGATTTTGCATACAACGGTCGTTCATAAGACCTGTTGTATACGATCGTCGTCCCGTGTGTACGAGGCTTTAGTGCTGCTGTATGGGAGATTACAGAAGACTGATATCAAGGCAGATTCAACTACTTACTGTATGCAAGCTAAAAATATATGAAATGATTAATATTTTATTAATTTTTAATTATTTTCTTCAAGAATACAAAACCTCATTAATTTGTGTTTTTCTATGTGCGCATGGATTTCAGCTTTAAAGGATTTCTCTGCTCATGTGCAGAATTATCTTGCCTACAGCTTTGTTGTCTCCTTTTTGTCCAGATCGTGTGCCGATTTCATATCTGTGTGGAATGACAAAAACCCACCCTCTGGCCACTGTCTAGGAAAACATGGACCACACAGGTTTCCTATCCTTATTTGCAGATAAGAGGTGCTAGTGGCATTTACCTGTGCCTCTTTGCTTCTTCCTCCATCGCTCGTTATCCACCTGATGTGGTGCAAGCATGATTTACTACCTCATTGGCTCGTTTCACACTGCAGCGATCTCAGAGATTGCATATGATTCGCATCGCACTGCAGTGTAAGCCATATGCGATCTCTGTGATGCAAATTCAGCCATAGAGATAGTATGGCTGTATTTGCATCGCAATCGGAGCAAACTCGCACAGGACCCTTTTTTTATGCAGGGTCAGAATCGGATTGCATGGTGGTTCACACCATGCGATCTGATCCCTGTGCAAATTTGCAGTTCGCAGTGCGATATGCAAACTGATTTGGGGGTGTCATTAACATTGTATTGACACTCCCCACAGTTCGCATATGGCAATGTGAACTGCCGCCCGGAGACATGTGATGCGGGAAACTCGCAGTGGATTCGCAGGGTTCCCACGTCGCTGCAGTGTGAACTGAGCTTTATTTTTGGTTATTATGGGAACCAAATAAGGGGTGGATGATCCACCCCCAAATGTGGAAATATGCATATGAAGCTATCCGTGTCTGCGCACCGACTGCACACCTGCACAAGATGCCCGTAACCAATCGGGTGGGAGACATGGCGGCGGCCTCAACCAGGCCCGGCATTGTGAGCACAGGCATGTTGGTATTTGATACGATACTGTTTAATCATGTCATTGTCCTTTATCTTGAATTTCTGTGTATACAATTTATTATTCTTTAATAAAAACTTTTTATTATATCCATCTTCTACCTTACTCCCACCACATGTGTCACTCAAAGTCCCAACCTACTCCTAACTTTACTCCATAGATGCAAACCACACCTGGGCTGACATGCAGCGCCACTAGGGAAGAACATGGACTTTGTGACGCTTATTAAGTGACGTCTAAAGAGGAACTAAACCCATTGATTTTAACAGTTTTAAAAAACACCTACATTCCCGGGATGCCGGGAATGCTAACTGTCACATCTGCTTGTGCTCTCAACCAAACTGTCAAACCATCAAATGGCTGATCCCATAACTGGTCACATGTGCAGCACCATGGCAGTTGCAGACCAAACAGAAGCTAAGATGGCAGCTCCCATGGCTGAAAAGGACAGGAGGGTCTAGTTCCGCTTTAAGTGACGCATAATATCTGCAGTGTCAGAAGCGTCCCCTGTCAATCGAAAGTCTTGTTTAATTGTGAATCCACAGACAGACCGACGGGTCTGCGTCATAAAAACCTACAGCCAGATTTGCTAACGATGTCTCCCAATTAAAAGGCACCTATGGTGGAAAGGGTTAATTATAAGTGGCACATTAATTTCTGGGATATGTCAGCGCCATGAGAATCTCACAGCAGCTGGCGCAGAAGACGCCAGAGCCAACCAGCTGGGACAGCAGCTGCACTGTCCCTCAGAATGCGGGAAACTAACGAAGGGGATTGTCCGACGTGCTAATTATACCCTCTGTCTCCGTTACATTTAGGAAGGGACCCTGTATCTCTCTCCTCTAATTAGCAATGTTTTTGCTGTTTCAGGATGATATATGCAGGCCCAATTACCAGCTCCATATCCACCCCCCTCTCCTTCCAACAGCCTCCCACCTTATCTGCGGCACCACGATGACACCACACAAATCTCGCTACATTACGCACCTGTATCTGTTCTAGAGGGATGTGTTTTGCTTACAGCTGCCGTGTGCTCTTTCTCCGTCTGCAAACATTTCTGCTGATCGCTCCTCAAGGAGCAAACACACAATCAAGACTAAGAAAGTTCTGTGAAAAGTTTCGAGCAAGAAAGTTTTCCTCGCACTAATTAGCGGAGAGAGCAGACCGGCGCATGCCTAACCGATATCTCGCAGACGGAGAATGTCTTCATTTTACTAAAGGTCAGACAGGAGGAGAAGGGGGTGAGGGCTGCACAGCTTGTGCTAAGGGTTTAATGGCTTAAAGTGAAACGCCAGCATGATATTAAAAAACACCCTTTAGTTCTGTTATGTCTTTTTTTTTTAAATAATTAAAGCAGAACGCCAGAAAAACGTGACAAGATAAAAAATGATTATCCAATTAAAAGATAACATTTAATAAAAACAGCTTTTGCTGCAGTATTTAGCTTGAATATTGAGATTTCCCCTGTGGTACCGTTTTTCTGCCACTAGATGTCCTCAGTCTGATGTCCAGCATATTTCAACCCACCTCCTCTGAGCCCAGCGCCTCCTAGATCCACTCCAGCCTGTGTGGACAGTGAAATGAGAAGCAGCACAGTGACGAGATTTTCTGTCTGTCATTCTACTTTTTCATTCTATCAGCATGCTCCTTGTCAGCATACGGGCTGATTGGCTTTATTACACACTTCTTCCCCTCATTCACCATACAGAGACTGCTAAAGGCTGAATCCATATCAAATGTAGTTACTTATACTTATAGATGGGCCAAACACCCCCCCTCCCCCACTTTGGTTCGCACCAGAACTCCTGAACATACCAAAAGTTCGAACCATTATGGCCTGTACACACGATCCGAAAATCGGCCGAAAAATACCGCATACGATGCGATCGTACGATAATCGGATCGTTAGTACACAGCTTATGAGAGCCGATCATGACAGTTCATCAGATAATATTCGATTGGACAAGCATGAAAATTTTGATTGCATGGTGCCCGATCGTACGATTTTCGTTTAATCAGTACAGTTGTCGTCCGACAATACAATACAAATACACTACAACACATTACATCACTTCAGATTTTTTATTCTGTCGTACGAGAATATTCGTGACTTTAGTAAACACTTCTGATTCGATCTGAGATTAGCATGCAAAAGAAAACGGACGATCTGTTGTCCGACTTTCGGATCATGTGTACGGGGCATTAGGCTCGATTCACACTAATGCATTTTGCTTTTCAGCATTTTTTCACTGCTTTTTGCTGTGCTTTCTGCATTTTTTTAATCGCGTTTTTGATGCATTTTTACCGCGAATTGCTGCAATTTGCGTTTTCCATTTTTTTTTTTTGGAAAATTTTGTTGCTAGGCAGATTTAAACCGCAAATTGCAGCACAATTGCAGTAAAAATGCAACACTTGCGTTTTTCTTGCATGTCCATTGAAGTCTATTTCATGCAAAACGCTGCTTTTTGAGGAAAATAAGTCCCTGACCCTTTCCAAAAACGCAGAGGCACAAAAATGCATTGATGTGAACATCTTCCATAGGAAACCATGTTAAAAAAAATTCCCTGGATTTCTGCAAACTGCAAAATGCATCAAAAAACGCACTAGTGTGAATCAAGCCTAACTCTGAACCCCATTGAAGTCTGTGGGACCCAAACTTGAATAAATAAAAGTCCCCATTTTGAAGGCTTACATGCAAGTTATTGGCCATAAAAAGGGTACGGAGGCCAGGGTACTGCCCTGGGTGACATGTACCAATGCAAAAAACTTTAAAAAAAGATTGTTTGTAAAAGAGCAGTGATTTTACTGATGCTTAGGCCTCACGCACACTGGACGTTAAAAAAACGTTCTAAAAACGTCAGTAGCTTTGCAGTGAGTTCTTCAGCTTATTTCAGTGTTTTGAACTAGCGTCTTTGATTGTTTTTGAACAGTAACGTTTTTTTTTTTTTTAATGAACCAAAAACGTTGGTGTTTTTGCACGTTTTGAGCGTTTTTACAGCTGAAAAACGTCTCTCAGAACCCTCTGGTCATGGGGTTTTTCTTACAGCTCAAATACATCACCGCTAAAAACAGTTGATGACAGCCTATGTGTGCATGAACACATAGGATAACATGATGGGGAGTTTATTGACTGTAGGAAAAAAACGTCTGCAGCTAAAAACAGCTGTAAAACAGTCAAAAAATGTCCAGCGTGCATGAGGCCTTAAAGTGAAACAATAAAAATGAGCCCCCCTGCCCCAAAGTACCCCCCCCCCATGTTGAGGGTATGTGGCCTCATATGGTTCAGGAGGGGGCATACAGCATAACATCAGCATTGTAATAACAATACCTGTACGTCATTCAGGAGAAGTGGATTTACCGTTTTTCAGAGTGGCAGTCGGCTATCTGGTGATCTGGCTTGGCAGCCGCTTGGCCGTTATCCCAGGCAGTGGGAGGGGACATCCCCGGTCCCTTGTCCCACCAGAGATCCGCCGACTGCGAGGAGTCCCGATAGAAGCCGGAATCGGCTGATCGGGTCTCCTTCGTGAAATTCCGGAATCGACGTTACTTCCAGTTTACTCAGCTGCCAATGCCGCTGATTCAAAAAAAAAATGACAGTATTTACAATCGCCGTTTTTGGCGAGCTGGATACTTTTAAGTGCAAAGCAGGGATTGGGGGTCTTTTAGACCCCCGATCCCCCCATAAAGAGTACCTGTCACCATATATTACTATCACAAGGGATGTTTACATTCCTTGCCACAGCAATAAAAGTGATAAGATTTTTTTTACAGGAACATTGCTAAAAAAATAAAATTAAATTAATTTTTTTTTTTTAAACCGCCCCTTTCCCCGCGAGCTCGCGCAGCAAAGAAAGTGCATACATAAGTCGCTCCCGCAAAAGTAAACGGTGTTTAAATCACACATGTGAGACTGTCAGAGTGTGAGCAATAATTATAGTAAAATACCTCCTATGTAACTCTAACATGGTAACCATTAAAAATTTTAAAGCGTCGCCTAAGGAGATTTTTAAGTACTGTTGTTTGTTGCCATTCCATGAGTGTGCGCAATTTTCAACCTTAAGGCTTCCTGCACATAGAACGTTAAAAAAAAAATCCTAAAAACTTCAGTAGCTTATCAGTGATTTTTTCAGCTTTTTTGAGCGTTTTCGAAGTGGCGCTATTGAACGTTAGTGAGCGTTTTTTTTTTTCAATGGATACAAAACGTCCAAAAACGTTGGTGAGCGGCGTTGAGCGTTTTTGGGTGTTAGAGCGTTTTTACAGCTGAAAAACATCTCTCAGAACCCTCTGGTCTTGGGGTTTTTTTTACAGCTCAAAAACGTCACTGCTCAAAACAGCTGATAACAGCCTATGTGTGCATGAACACATAGGATAACATGATGGGGGGGTTTAATGACTGTAGAAAAAAACATCTGCAGCTAAAAACAGCTGCTGTAAAAACGTCCTGTGTGTATGAGGCCTAACATGTTTGGTATCTATTTACTTGGCGTAACAAACTCTTTCACAATATAGAAAAAAAAAATTGGGCTAACTGTTTTCTTATTATTAATTAAAAAAAGTGTATTTTTTCAAAAGAAATTGCGTTTGAAAGACTGCTGCGCAAATGCCATGTGACATAAAATATTGCAATGACCTCCATTTTATTCTCCAGCGTCGTTGCTAAAAATATATATATATATATATATATATATATATACAGTGGGTACGGAAAGTATTCAGACCCCCTTACATTTTTCACTCTTTGTTATATTGCAGCCATTTGCTAAAATCATTTAAGTTCATTTTTTTCCCTCATTAATGTACCCACAGCACCCCATATTGACAGAAAAACACAGAATTGTTGACCTTTTTGCAGATTTATTAAAAAAGAAAAACTGAAATATCACATGGTCCTAAGTATTCAGACCCTTTGCTCAGTATTTAGTAGAAGCACCCTTTTGATCTAATACAGCCATGAGTCTTTTTGGGAAAGATGCAACAAGTTTTTCACACCTGGATTTGGGGATCCTCTGCCATTCCTCCTTGCAGATCCTCTCCAGTCCTGTCAGGTTGG
>BLSH010022043.1:1852135-1870787 GCA_018402905.1 Glandirana rugosa
ATATATATATACACACACTGTATATGTATATATATATATATATATATATATACATATATATATAATGTTTGGGGGTTCTAAGTAAATTTCTAGCAAAAAATACTGATTTTAACTTGTAAACAAGTGTAAAAAAGGGCTCCGGGGATGAAGTGGTTTAATAACAAACATGGTCTACTTACCTGCTCTGTGCAAAGGAATTGCACAGTGCGGCCCCGAACTTCCTCCTCTTGGGTTCCTTGCCAGCACTCCTGGCTCTCCTCCCTTTCTAGTGCCCTCATAGCCACTTGCTATGGGGGCCCTCAGCGTGCTCGATCCAGAGCTGTGCTGCCAGTGTCCATAGACACAGACAGCACAGCTAGGCCCCGCCTCCCCTTGGTTGCTCAGCAGAGGATTTGACTGATGGCAACGAAAACCAATTGCTCCAGCTGCCTCAGCAAAGCCATTGAAAGCAGGGAGAGAGGAGAGAGTCGCTACAGACGGGCACAGCGCTGGATAGATTTAGGACTCAGGTAAGTATTGGAGGAGGTGAGGGGGCAATATTGCTACCTAAACATTATTTACCTTAATGCAGGGAATGCATTAATGTAAAAATGTTTTGCCTTTAGAAACATTTTAATAACAGTAGACTAGAAATAATTGAAATGAATATATAATTTTACAATTTGACCATAGATACGCTTTAATGATTACAGAGCTGCATTCGATTTGCCTTTATATTACCTTCTCTCAATGTTCACGCAATACAAATTAGACTCAGGGTGGGAGGTTTTTCCCATTACAACTGGATGCTGTGCACAGTACTGTAAATCAAACATGTATCAAATGCCGGAAACTGAACGGGGAGGTGTTAAAGTATCTTATCTTCTAGAGGAAGAGAGCACAGGAAGCTCAGCAGAGTAATGATTATCTTTCACCGTCTGATAAGTAGGCAGGTGATACAGGAAGCTGCAATAGTGAATTGTAATGGCACTCTCCTGCAGTGTGGTAGGGGTATGTAAATCAAAACACTGACTGAACAGCAGTGGCGGCCCCTAATCCATGCATCCGTCACCTAATCTACATGCAGGGCGCCGGACGCATGGATTTCAATGGGGGGTAGGTTTTGAAGCACATGATTAGAACCTGAGGCTCTAATTGGCTTCAAATAAGGGTGGGCTAGGGGTGCAGAGCACTGCGCCCTGAGCTCACCAAGTTGTGTGACAATAGCAAATTAATATTCGCTATTGTCTTCCTAATTCTCCTCCCAGCCAATCAGGAAGTGGGTCTTAAGACCCAATTGGCCGAGAGGAGAAGCGGCACTGGAGCAGTGCCATATCAAGCTGACCAAGATTTCCCATAGACGCGAATGTTAAATGTTACTGGAGCCATGCCATGTCAAGCTGACCAAGATTTTCCATAGACGCCAATGTTAAATGTTACGAGAGCAGTGCCATGCCAAGCTAACCAAGATCTCCCAGGAGCCAATGCAAAATCAGAAATGACGTATGGAGTCGCAGCCCCTAAAGGAGGAAGTGGAATTAGATATATGCATAAATCAGGTAAGTGAACAGAAAAAAAAATGCCAATTCATTTTAACTAGAGTTGAGCGAACCCGAACTGTAAAGTTCAAGTTCGTACCGGACTTTAGGGTGTCCGTGTCCCGAACCTGGACATTTGAGAAAAAGTCCGGGTTTGGGTATTTTTTCACGCCTGTTGAATAGCTGCAGGGCAGCCAATCAACAAGTGTTTCACTCGTTTGCCCTTAGAAGCCATCACAGCCATGCCTACTAATGGCATGGCTGTGATTGGCCAGTGCATAATGTGACCCAGCCTCTATATAAGCTGGAGTCATGTAGTGCTGCATGTCACATCATCTCATACTAGTGTAGTGTAGTCTAGTGTAGGGAAAGGATGCTGCTGCTGCTGTGAGGGACAGATTAGCTTTAGAAAATCTGTTAAAAATAGCAATTTATTGGTAGGTGGGTGCTAGAGGAGATTTTTGTTTGCTAGAGTACATTTTTTTTGCTAAGCAAAGTGCCTCATATAAAACCTAAGCAATTTTTCTGTTTGTTAGGTGGGCGTTTGCAGACATTTTTGCATGTGCAGTGCACTTGCAATTGCTTGTGTGTCAGGGACACTACTTTAATTGTGTTCTGTTAGTTCAGTTGGCAACATTTTGGCATATTTAAATACTGCTTTTACATTGCAGTTAGTTTTTTTTTGTGCAAAATATTACATTTGTGGCCAGCAGGGCATTTCTTGCACAAAATTAAAAAGTGCGTCTACATTGCTGGTTTAAAAAATATATATATACTAAATACTACATTTGCGGCCAGCGGTGCATTTCTTGCACAAAAATAAAAAGTGCGTCTACATTGCTGGTTTAGAAAAAATATATATATATTCTAAATACTATATTTGCGGCCAGCGGTGCATTTCTTGCACAAAAATAAAAAGTACTTCTACATTGCTGGTTTAAAAAAAAAGAATAATAAATAGTGCTACATAGTACATTTGCACCTTGCTGTGCATTTCTTGCACAAAATTAAAAAGTGCGTCTACATTGCCGGTTTAAAAAATAATATAAATTTGTGCTAAATAGTACATTTGCGTCCAGAATGAGGAGAGCATCAAATAAGGGACATGGTCGTGGTGCTGCTGGTGTTGGTGGTGTTGGTGAAGCTCCTGTTGCAAGGAGAGGACGTGGTCGATCTGTGCCAGCTACACGCACAAGTGAAACACCTTCCTCAGGTGCGGGCAGCCGACAGAACCTTCAATGTTATATGGTAGGCCCTAATGCCGCTCAATGAATGGTAAGGCCAGAACAAGTACAGGCGATAGTAGATTGGGTGGCTGACAATGCCTCCAGTTCCTTCACATTGTCTGCCACCCGGTCCCTTGATGAAAGCTCAGAGTTGGCACCTGAACCCCATGGCCATCTGTCTTTCACCTCAGCCCCTTGTAGATCAGCCAAGCAGTCTGAGCCCCAAGTCATGCAGCAGTCTCTTATGCTTTTTGATGACTCTGCTGGTGTGCTTTCCGTGGGTCTTTATTGGAATTTGTAACAGGAGAAACATGAAAAATAAACCATGGTACATTTTATATGGAAAAAGTGAACCCGTGCTAGAACATCTCTGGGTTGTCTGCAGATAGTGATCTTTTTTTTTTTAATATGTCTCAATATTTTGGGGGCTACCCCAATTAGAAAAAAAAAACAAACTAACAAAAAACAGTGTTGGCTACCTCCTCCTCCACCGCCACTTCCACCTACACCGCCATGGTCACCACCTCCTCAACCTCCTACTCCACATCCACCTCCTCCTCCATTTTTTTTTTTATGTGGTTGTAAGTTATTTCCATAGCCACATTTGTTTGCAGAGCACTTGTCCTACTCTTACCCCCATTTTGCTTCCCTTTGCAGCCCTCTAGCCCTTTCCAGGACTTTTTTAGAGCCATTTTAGTGCCCAAAAGTTCGGTTCAACATTGACTTCAATGGGGTTCAGGGTCAAGTTCGGGGCCGAACTCGAAATTTTTTGCGAAGTTCGGCCGAACCCACTCAACTCTAATTTTAACCATTTAAGGACCGAGCCTCTTTATGAGATTTGGCATTTACAATTTAAAATAATTTTTTTTGCTAGAAAATTACTTAGATCCCCCAAACATTATATATTTTTTCTACCACCCTAGAGAATAAAATGGCAGTAATTGCATTACTTTATGTCACACCGTATTTGTGCAACGGTCTTACAATCACAATTTTATTGGAAAAAATTCACTTTTTTGATTTAAAAAATAAGAACAGTAAAGTTAGTCCAATTTTTTTTATATAGTGAAAGATAATGTTACGCCGAGTAAATTGATACCCAACATGTCATGCTTCAAAATTGCGCGCGCTCATGGAATGGCGACAAACTTTGGCACTTAAAAATCTCCATCGGTGACGTTTAAAAATTTGTACAGGTTACCAGTTTTGAGTTACAGAGGAAGTCTAATGCTAGAATTATTGCTGTTCCTCTAACGATCATGGTGATACCTCACATGTGTGGTTTGAACACCGTTTTCATATGCGGGCGGGCAGGACTTATTTATGCATTCACTTCTGCGCGTGAGCTCGGCGGGATGGGCTGCTGTAAAAGTTTTTGTTTTTTTTTAAAAATGTTGGGTCACTTTTATTCCAATTACAAGGAATGTAAACATTCCTTGTAATAGAAAAAAAGCATGATAGGACCTCTTAAATGTGAGATCTGGGGTCAAAAAACCTCAGATCTCATATTTACACTAAAATGCAATAAAAAAATAAAAACAAATAATAACATTTGAGAAAAAAAATTCCCCTTTTAGAGCATTGGGCGGAAGTGACGTTTGATGTCGCTTCCGCCATGCAATGTAATGGAGCCGAGCGGGGGCCATCTTCCTCAGTCGACTCCATACCTCAGAGGGGAGAGGATGCAATCGTGATTGTCATGATGCACATTAGTGCTGCATGGTGAGGAGTGAAAAATGTGGGTGGAACTCCGCTTTAAGAGTTCCCTTATCTGGAACTTGTTAGCAGAATATTAATATAATGCACTGGAAGCTTCTTGGAGAAATATCAGAACATGTCTTTACATCATGAGAAACAGGAACAGAAAGCAGAAGCATACAGGAGAACAGTGAGGAAAGCAAACACTTCCTCTCATTACATTACCATAGAACACCGCAGTGCCGCCTGTTGGTATAGACAGGTATAATGCATATGCATAGTTTACAGTATATAAAGCTACTATGCTGTTGTTCTTCCAACAGAACAAAAGGCCCATACACATGGTCTGATTGTTGGCCAACAACGGTCGTCCAACAGCCTGTTGGCCGATAATCTGACCGTTAGTACGCACGAATCGACAGCCGATTTCCAATTGTCGTCCAACATAAGCTGGCTGACAAGACTAGAACTCTGAAGTGCAAACACGCATGCTCGGAATCCAGGAAGTGTTTGGTCGTGTAACCTGTATTCCTAATTCACAAATTACATTCACCTTAACTTCCTCTTCATACGCTCGTAACTACGTTCGGCTTTGTTGGACGATTACTTGACTGCCGTCAGTACTCTAGACAAAACCGCTGACAGCCGATTTGGACAAAAGTTGGACGTGCGGTCGTACGATAATCAGCGTGTGTGTACGAGGCTTAAGGGGCCAAGCCCAACCACCTGAAGAACAACCCACACCATAATCTCCCTTCCACCAACTGATTTGCACCAGAGCACAAAGCAAGGTCCATAAAGACATTGATGAGCGATTTTGGTGTGGAGGAACTTGACTGGCCTGCACAGAGTCCTGACCTCAAAGAGTGGGTCAATTCAATATTGAACCCTATGGACTAAGACTGGTATGCCATTAAAGTTCATGTGTTTGTAAAGGCAGGCATCCCAATACTCTTGGTAGTATAATGTATTTACCGTGAGCTTCGTTTTTAAAAAAAAACATACCTTTCCAGTTTTCATCTTCAGAAGTGCAAGTCATGTGATCATTAAAGCGTAACTCCACTTTTGTTGAGAAAACAACATTCCTCCCCAGGTGATCTATGTACATTGCAAGGCTTATAATAAACTTTGTTACAGATCCCTACCTTTTGTTATTCTGAAGAAATCCCTGTTTGTTTCTCTGTGCCTCTCTGCTGAGTGGGTCTAATGGGAGTGGATTCATAATTAACAGTCAGCCGTGGCAGCTGAAGAGCACTAATGAGGAAATCTGCTGGGCCTGCATCCCTTTAGACGTGTTCCTATTGGAAGTGTCTCACCAAAAATGACATTTTTGTTGCAGGGGGTGCCTGAAATCGGACTTGTATCTTAGGTAGACTTCTGGGAAAATTAGTGAGCCAATCACACAAGCAGGAAATGATGTTTCTGGGGAGTGGTCAGTACACATTCTGTGTACGGAACAACTCCAGGTAGCCATATTGCTCTGCATTTATAGAAAATTACAGTGGCTGCAGATTGAAAAGGAAAGGTCATTTTTAATAACATTCAATTACAATATGACTTGTATCGCAATTGTACATACTATATTATATTTTATTTATTTGCTATTTTTTTCCCCACGAACGTGGAGTTACCCTTTAATGTTTCCACAGCGATGTATGGACCTGCTGGTGGGCGTGTACATTTTTGGGGGTATTTACGTCAGAAAAAGAAATGGCGCTGCTGCGGAGGTTCTGCATTTTCATGGCAGTGGAAAGCAATCAGACCCGGCGGTATAACGCCACTTCCTTTCCTCAGCCGAAAACAGTGTAAATCCTTAGAACAGCGCAGGTGCAAAGAGGAGGGGAGGAGTGACTTGAGGGGAGTGCACTGTCACTCAAGGAAGGAGATATGGGCAGGGAGGGGGGGGCCTTGCTATGTGTGCTGACTATGGAAGATACAGGCGCTCTGTGGTATTGCACAGCACGCGTGTATTTTCAGCGCAATGACAGAAGACATAAACTGACCACAGTAGCATGGATCGGCTGCCATGCTACCATGGTCACTTTACTTGTAGGGGGAGCAGCACAGGCAGGATCAACCAGGTAAATTAGAAGATCGGCAGGCAAAAATAGGATACTGATGTGAGAGATCTCATTTAAATGTTGTAAAAAGGTGGCACAGCTTTTTCTTTTTTTTTTTTTACAACACTTTAACTGGACAGCCCTGGACCAGAAAAGTCCTGACAAGTTTACTGTGCTGTCCCTCTCTCTGTCTCAGTTGGACTGTTGATATTCAGAAAATTACAGGAGGCTGTTATGATACATAAACTAGTTCTTTGTAAAAATGCATTGATTTTTTTTTTTTTTATGAATCCATAACTGGATGATGGCTTTTATGGCATTAATGGCATCAATATTTTATGCTTTGATGGCATTAACAGCATTAATCACCATTGTGCATTGATGTAATCAGAAAAGAGACAACAAACCACAAAATAAGCTTCCAATCTTCCTGGACTAACAAGAATCCACATCCCCATACAGTCTAATAAATCTTCTTGTTCCGACGCAGTACAGTATATGATGGTGTGAGTACAGTACAAACCTGACTATAACACAGTGCTAACGTTACATAGTCCATTTACATACATTAACACCTGAGTACTCATATCATGAGTAGAGTAATTACTTATAGGCATAAAGCAACCAAAAGAGGGATTTCTTTTTTTTATTAAGCCCTAATTCTCCTGTCCCTCTTCCCTCGATAACCGTCCTTTTATCTCAGTATAAATATACTATGTAATTACAGACGTGTCCCTACTACTTTTAACCACTTCAACCCCGCAATGATTTCCCCCTTTATGACCAGAGCACTTTTTGCGATTTGGCACTGCGTTGCTTTAACTGACAATTGCGCGGTCGTGCGACGTTGTACCCAAACTAAATTGGCATCCTTTTTTTCCCCACAAATAGAGCTTTCTTTTGGTGGTATTTGATCACCTCTGCATCACTACTGCTATAAACAAAGAAAAGAGCAACAATTTTGAAAAAAACCCAATATTTCTTGTTTTTTTTTGCTAAAATACATATCAAAAAAAAATATATAAAAAAACAAATTTCTTCATCAGTTTTGGCTGATCTATATACTTCCTAATATTTTTGGTAAAAAAAATAGCAATTGGCGTATATATTGCACAAAAGTTGCCACGTTTACAAACAATGAGAATTAATTTGTGAGGTTTTTATTTTTTAAAATCTTTTACTAGCAATGGCAGCGATCTGCGATTTGTAGCGGTACTGCAACATTGCGGCGGACATGTTGGACACTTTTGACACTTTTTTTGGGATCATTGGCATTTCTACAGCGATCACTGCTATGAAAATGCACTGATTACTGTGTAAATGTCACTGGCAGGGAAGGGGTTAACACTAGGGGGCGATCAAAAGGTTAACTGTGTACCCTGCTTTGTGTTTCTAACTATGTGGGGGCTGGGCTGAGTCGGGGAGGAGAGTGATTGCTGCTCCCATATACAGGAAGCATGCGATCACAGTCCTTCTCCCCTGTCAGAACGGATCCCATTCTGTCACTCCGGGGGAGTGATTGCAGGTAGCCGGCAGACATCGAGTCCACCCCATCCGCTCCCTGGCCCCCCCTCTAACCAGTGAGTGTGCGAGTACGCCTCCGGCGGCACACGCACGCTCACGTTCCATGATCTCGCAGCCGCCGTCAGGTGACAGCGATATCGAGCCACAAATCCACGGCAGGCGGTCAGCAACTGGTTAAACGGTAACTCCACTTTCGTGGGTAAAAAAATATCAAACAGAAAAAATAATATAGCGTGTACAATTGCGATACAAGTTATATTGTAATTGAATGTTATTAAAAATTACCTTTCCTTTTCATTCTGCATCCGCTGAAATTTTCTATCAATGCAGTGCAATATGGCTACCTGAAGTTCACTCCCCAGAAACATAATTTCCTGCTTGTGTGATTGTCTCACCAATTTCCCAGAAATCTGCACTAAGATACAAGTCAGATTTCAGGCATCCCCTGCAACAAAAATGTAATTTTTGGTGAGATACTTCCAATAGGAACACATTTAAAGGGATGCAGGCCCAGCAGATTCCCTCATTAGTGCTCTGCAGCTGCGCACCTGATTGATAATTATAAATCCACTCCCATTTGACCTATTCAGCACAGAGAAACAAACAGGGATCTCTTAAGAATAACAAAAGGTAGGAATCTGCAACAAAGTTTTTTTTATAATCCTTGCAATGTACATAGATCACCCAGGGGGGAATGTTTTTTTCTCAGCAAAAGTGTTCGGTTCTCTAACTATGCTGGGAAGCTCGGTGTTGCTGCTGCTTCTCCTCCCACAGCTCTAATGCAGCTGAGAACAGAAGGAATGTGATCACTTATAAAAAAAAAAAGGGAAAAAAGGTATTTATTATGTATTTTTATATCTATACAAAAATGTTTTGCCTTTCATTTCTATTTTAACCACTTTCCGACCACCCACCGTAGATATAGTGCAGCAGGGCGGCTGCTCTGCTCTGGATCTCGTACCTAGTACATGATCCACGCACCAGGGTAGGGAGCGCGCCCCCGCCTGTGCTGCGATTGGCTGCAGCACCAACCAATCAGCGGCTACTAGCCGCTGATTGATCGCCGACACCCGCCGATTGGCTCCATAAATTGCCAAAGAGAGCGCTGTGTAAGTAAACAAACACAGGGCTCTCTTCTGACAGCAGCAGTGTGCTGTTTCTTTCTTCCTGCAAAGCAGGAAGTAAAAAAACAGCGCATTGCTTAGTAAAAACAGCACACACAGTAACACATGTTGGCCACACATTTAACCCTTTGATTGCCCTAGATGTTGACCCCCTTCCCAGCAAGTGTCATTAGAACAGTGACAGGGCATATTTTTAGCACTGATCACTGTAATGGTGTCATTGGTTCCCAAAACAGTGTCAGTTAGATGTCCGATTTTGCAGTCCTGCTATAAGTTGCTGATCGCCGCCGTTACTAGTGAAAAATAAAAAACAAATAAAAATTCCCTAAATATATACCATAGTTTGTAGACGCTATAAGTTTTGCACAAACCAATCAATATACGCTTATTGGGATTTTATTTACCAAAAATATGTAACAGAATACATATTGGCCTAAATTGAGTTTTTACAATTTTTTATTGAATGTGTTTTATAGCAGAAAGTAAAAAATATTGTTTTGATTTTTTTCAAAATTGTCAGTCTTTTTTTGCTTATAGCGCAAAAAATAAAAAATGCAGTGTTGATCAAATACCACCAAAAGAAAGTTCCATTTGTGGCAAAAAAGGACAGTGTCGCACGACCGCACAATGGTCAGTTAAAGTAACGCAGTGCCATATCGCAAAAAATGGCCTGGCCATGAAGGGGGTAAATCTCCCAGAGCTGAAGTGGTTAAACTGAATGGGTTGTTTTACAAGATGATCATTCACAATCACTTTAAGGAATACTAAAGTGGCCTTTTAACCGGTATAATTGTATGTCATTTTAGAATGGCTTGAGTGCTATATAACATCCTGAATGATATTGCAGTCTGATGTATCAGGACGTATTACATTCTTCACCGCAAATGTTCAGGAAGAGTATCAGAATACACATGAAGTTTCAGGGAACAACCTATGAGAATGTCTTCCCTACGTGTTAGTGTGTGAAAAACATTAGCATGCATGCCCAGCACTTGTATTGGCACCCAATGGCCTATATAAACTGAAGCACTGCAGAAGGAAGTTGCTGAATGGTCTTCAGATTGTTATTGTTTACCTTAAACCTATGAATTCTGCCTCACCATGTATGACCCAGCTTGCCTTTTGGACTGTGCTACCACCTTCTGTCTTGTACCCTGTTTCCCTGGCTGTTACTGACCTTGGCTAGTCTCCCAAACTCTTTTTTTGCCTCCTGATTTGGTACCACGCTGCCTGGCTGACACTGACTTTGGCTTGCTTGCTGGACTCTGTCTTCATCTCCTGATCTGGTACCATGTTGTTTCTGTACCTGGTCCCTGCTCCATGATCCTCAGCTCCCAGTTCTTCTCATCTGGCTGCAACACAGATCTGGTTCAACCTGCAAACTACGGCACTTGTACCACTTTGTGCCCTCTCTCTGTCACCACCTGTGACCACCTCTGTCTACTCTCTACCAGGTCTCTACCAGACATGCATTGCTCCCAACTCTCCCTGATTGCGAGGGACAGTCCCTGATTTGGAATAATGTCCCTCTGTCCCTCTTTCCTCCTCATTTGTCCCTCATTTTGGTCTAATCTATATAGTTGTATATAAAAAGTTTTTTTTGTCTTTTAAAAAGTGTTTTCCAGTGCTAAACCTTTCATCCAATTTCTAAATTGGTGCATTCAGAGGCGGCTCTCTAATTAGGCAAATTAGGCGGTCGCTTAAGGCCTCACACTCACAGGGGCCACGCAACCGCCTAATTTGACACGGACACCAGCACTGAGATAGAGAGTACTGACACCAGAACTTTAAAGCTCTTAATATATGCAATTTATAAAGTTAATTTTTTTATCGCTTGAATTATTTTTCCCATTATGTGCGTGAGTAGGGCCTCATGTCTAGGTTTCGCCTAAGGCCTCACAAAGCCTAGAGCCGCCTCTGGCTGCATTTGTACACTTCAAAAGCCAATATAAAAGAATAGTAGTGGTAAAAAAAAAAGCACTTGTGGATTTAACTAATCCCTATTTTTGTATAATTCTCCTTTAAGGGGGCGTGACAGGGTGTGTGTCCTAAGCCGACATACTTTTGCTAATAGGTGTCCCTCCTTCCTATCTCAAAAAGTTGGGAGGTATGGACATGTGATATCAGTAATGGTGAAATTGGACATATGTGTTCTGGCATCCCTGAAACCAGGGCAAGAGTGCCCATTGTTTTAGTACTGTGTTATAATATTCAAACCTAATTGAACTTCTAGCTGCCATCCATTGTTGCACAGCTTTCTCACCCCATACCATTGGAATGAAAGAGGACCTCAACTCTGGAAGCTGTGCCAAAAAAGCAGGCAGAGGGCAAGGTACTAGTCGCTAGTGTAGTCCACGGTTTTCCTGCAGCTAATCTTTTCCCTATTAGTGACTTGCTATGCTTTGTTCTGCACTGTCTATATATGGAGACAGCCATCTTGGTAGAGAAGCAGGACTTTGCTTCCTTATGTCAAAGTAGGGTTGCCACCTCATCCCTTTAAATCCGAACACATATGAATTACACAGGTTCTGAGGCTAATTTAATGCAGATAAGGCACCAAGTGAGTTTAATTACCACCTTAATCAGCCACAGAACCTGTGTAATTAACCACTTAAGGACCGGAAGGATTTCCCCCTTTAGGACCAGAGCCCTTTTTGCGATTCGGCACTGCGTCACTTTAACTGAAAAATACGCGGTCGTGCGACGTTGTACCCAAACGAAATTTGCGTCCTTTTTTTTCCCACAAATAGAGCTTTCTTTTGGTGGTATTTGATCACCGCTGCGTCATTTCCGATCGCCGATATAAACAAAAGAAGAGCGACAATTTTGCAAAAAAAAACCCAAATTTCTTACTTTTTGCTAAAATACAAGTCCAAAAAAAAAATATAAAAAAAATTTTTTTTCATCGGTTTTGGCGGATTTATATTCTTCCTCATATTTGTGATAAAAAAAATCGCAATCTGCGTTTATTGATTGGTTTGCGCAAAAGTGGTCGCGTTTACGGACGATGAGAATTCATTTCTGGGGTTTTTATTTTTTTTTAATTTTTTACTAGTAATGGCGGCGATCTGCGATTTTTAGCGGTACTGCGATATTTCAGTGGACATGCCGGACCATTTTGACACTTTTTTGGGACCATTGGCATTTATACAGCGATCAGTGCTATAAAAATGCACTGATTACTGTGTAAATGACATTGGCAGTGAAGGGGTTAACCTGCAGGGGGCGCTCTAAGGGTTAACTATGTTCCCTGGGCGTGTTCTTACTGTGTGGGGACTGCCCTAGCTGGGGAAGGGAAGTGATCACAGCCTCCATGTAGAGGAAGGCTGTGATCACAGCCCTTCCCCCCTCACAGAACGGAGGTCCGTGTTTACTTACACGGACCTCCACTTTCACTCCGGGGGGGGGGCATCGCGGGTGGCCGGCGGAGATCGAATCTGCCGCACCCGCTCCCTGGCCCTCCCCGGACACAGTGAGTGCGCGGGCGCGCCTCCGGTGGCGCGCGCGCGCTCACTGGGCGCGATCTCGCAGCCGCCGTCATATGACGGCGATTCGCTCAATAGAGACACCTTGTCGCCGTCAAATGCCGATCAGCGGTCGGCAAGCGGTAAATATGTGTTCGGGATTAAAGGGATGAGGTGGCAACCCTACTTTGACATAAGGAAGCAAAGTCCTGCTTCTCTCCCAAGATGGCTGTCTCCATATATAGACAGTGGCAATCCTATGTCAAAGCCCCCTTCCAGGGGAACAGCACTGACATCACCAAATCAAATTACAAATCTCTTGAGACTAGCAGTCAGTGGCAGTAGTGCCCTAGATCTCATACTCCAGATGAGCTATGAGACTGTAGGGCCTAGGCACAGAAGTACCTAGGCACTCTCACATACTATGAAGTGCACTGCTATTTTTCAGGAGGAGGAATTCCAGACAAACGGTACATTTTGTCTGCTTAGGCACAATTAGCACTTCTAGATGTTCCCTTTAACATAGCAAATCTTCACTTTTGTGAGTTCAGATCCACTTTAAAAACCTTGCATACAACCATTTGGGACTTTCTGGCCCTCAGGTCTTTGATGCTGCTATGGGCATATCAAGAGTTAACAGCGAGGTGGCTGAAGCCATGTGTGCAACTTTATGGAGTGGGGCTGCCCTTTCACACGGCTCTGCATTCACAGCCAAGTTTTGTGGTTCCTCTCCAAGAGCTTGTCAGTGGAGTTGAGCAATACAGCAAGTTCATTAGCAGTCAGCCCTGGCACGCTGAAATTCCACAGCCCCTCCACTGCGGCTCATTAGCAGCGGTGCTGAAACCTACATATGTTCTTAATTAATAAGTGCTAATGAAGCCACGTGTTTCTCTGCAACATAAATAGTGAGTGTGTGCATGTGAGATGGGGGGAGGGAGAGTGAAGGGGGTGGAAGGAAAGAAGGAAGTTTAAAGGCCTTTGCAAACATAGGGTATTATAGACCCATAGGGCCTTGGCGAATTTACCCAGACACATAGACATGTAACCATTACTCCAATCTGCTGGATACCAGATGATTGGATAAAGATTGTGTTTCAATGGACAGTGCACAACTTCTGCAAACATGCCATGGATGTCCGTTACTTCGGTACTAGCTATCAGACAAAATTTACCAGTCATGTCGTTAGGGTCCATTTGCACGGGCATTTTGCTGGGTTTGACAGCTGCAGGTGGTTAAGTGTGGCCGCTGAGCCTATACACTTTAATGACAGGCTGTTGGTGGCAGCAGCTATTCATGGCTGTGGGTACAGCTGGCTGTCCACGTGTAGGGCTCGGCAACATGTGGACAATGTTGCTTGCTCAAGGATGGCTGATCTGAGCACAGCTTAAATAGAGTCACTGATTGACAGAGAACAGGTGCAATCGGTCAGCACCTTAGGCTGACAGACCAGTTCAAGAGCCAGATGAGAACAGACGATGGGGTTAATTTACTAAAGGCAAAAAGACTGTGCATTTTGTAAAGTGCAGTGGCACTCTGCAAGAGCAGTTGCTCCATAGTTTAGTAAATGATCAGAACCTCTGCTGACTTTCATAATCCAATCATGTGCAAGCAAAAATTTTGTTTTTTTTTTATTTTCCTTGCATGTGATTGAGATTTCTTTGCAAAGTGAAGCTTTACCTAATTACACCTGTACTTTACAAAGTGCACAGTCTATTTGCCTTTAGTAATTCAACCCCATAGCGTCCAAACATGACCCAACTCAAATGAGCCCCTCAGAGGTTGAGCCTTAGGGCTATGCCTATTTTCCTCAGAGACTGAGCATTAAGTGCTTGTGGGCCTCTGGGCTCTCCAGCTTCCTCAGACTATGCCCATATGCTCTGCTCACCTTCTCAGAGGCTGGGCCTCAGGACCTTGCCCATCAAGCAATCCTTGACTTAGAGGCTGGATCCCAATGCTCTGTGCTTCTTCCTCTGAGGCAGATACTTAGGTGCTCTTTGCTATTCTCAAAGTCTAAGCTTCCAGACTCTGCCACCTTTCCACAGAGTTTTTTTCCCCAGAATATTGCTCCTACCTCCTCTTCTTGTCTTAAAGATTGGGCCCTAAGGCTCTGCCCCTACGTCTGCCCTCCTTGGGCCCCAAGGCTCTGCCTTCCTTCCTCAGAGGCTAGACCCTGGGGTTTTTCCTACCTCTCTCCTTAAATATATACTTCCATCGCACTCTGTACAAACACATAACATGCTATCGTTCACCTTAATCCTACAATATATTTTCACAGATATTCTCTTTCTCCTATGTTGCCCTTAATTAGAGTTGGAATAATTCTTTAAAAACGTAGACAAATGGTTCCACAGTTATTTCCTGTTGTTAATTTGTGTAAACTAATTATTCTACAGCCACTGGGAAGAGATACAAGAACAGGGTGATAATTACAAGATGAGATTAGCAAAAAAAAAAAAGCAGAATTAAGAATCCTTTAACTTTTCCTCTTTGCTAACTAATATCGTATATTGTAGCCTAGATACTTATTGCTTCCACTAACAGTTTGATACCTGTCTATTACTGGCTAGATCTCTCATTCTATAAGTTTAAATGCTAAAATGACCTTGTGTTTTTTTTCCTAGATGCTGAAGGATTATTACTTTTTTACTTCTGGAGTACAAAGTGCATGTAGAACTTTGTCCCAACTTCCTAGATGTCCTGTAACACTAGCTGCAATGTTAGATAGGGCACCCCTGTCTCCTTGAGCCACAGCCACACAACACCGCAGCTGAAAAGGAGTTGGCTGCCTATCTCCAGCTCCCAGCGCTTGTCCAAAACAGGAGGAATACAGAGGAACAGGAGTCTGACACCTAAAATTCCCTAGTGGACAAGAACAAAATCTGGAATTATGGCAGGGAGATCTCATTTGAGCCAGCTGGTGTCTAAGCATCCCCATACGAAACTTATAACTAAAATACCCGATTTGGGTGTACTGGCCATTTAAAGGGGCAAAAAAACCCAAACCTTTAATTCTCCTCTTTCTCATGGGCACAGGCCAACTCCTGTTCCTTTCAACAATTTTTTGAATTTTGCGTTGTCCCGCAATGTGTATTTAAATGATAAGGCATGTGCTCAATTGTAATTAAGGGAAAAACCATGTTTTACTACTATTGTTATTATACAAGATTTATATACCTCTAACAGTTTGCACAGCCCTTTACAAAGCGGACAGTACAGTTACAATACAATTCGATACAAGTAGAATCAGAGGGAATCGTTCCTTAGAGCTTACAATCTAAGACTAGAGAAGATAAGTATGGATAGGACGCCTGTAATCACAAGACAGTCACAAGGGAAACCATGGTGGGAAAACCTTTGTTGTGATTAAAACTGAACTGAGATTCCCAGTAGACATTTACTGCAGACAGAAGAAGGCTATATGGGAAAAGGTATAGGAAGAAAAGGTCAAGCAAAATGGATATAACACTTTCAATTTTAAAGGGTAACTGTTGACTACCATTTTATTTTTTGGAACATTTGTTTGATTTTCTAATGGTTGGTGGCAGTGGTGGCCTGTCCATTAGGGGCGCACTGGTGCCCCCCCCCCCAACACATGTCCCCTCCCCCCTAATCTACATGCAAGGTGCCGTCGGCTTTAATAGGCTTCAAAAAAGGGTGGGCACCCAATTGTGTGATATTAGCGAATTAATATTCGCTATTGTAACACTGATTCTCCTCCCGGCCATTAGGAAGCGGGCCATGAAACCCCTCACCCGATTGGCTAAAAGGAGATCCGATTGGATTGGTTGCCAGGAGGAGGAGGCGCTGGGGAACCGAGACAGCAGTGGCGGTGGGTGGATTGTTTGCCGCCCCCTCCCCAAAAAATACACCAGCCGCCACTGGTTAGTGGGGTCAAACTAACCATATTCCCAGGAGAATTTGAAGGACCTACATGGAAGAATTTCATGTGGTTTTCTATCTGGAAAAATTGGACATACTGTATTGCGCATGCTCTAGGCACAAAATAATCCATGTGGGATTCTATTCACAGATCTAGAGGAAATTATAAGGGCTTTCATACAAAATTAGTTGATTCAGTGAATACAAGAATGAATGCTCTGAACAATTTTTCAGAACATTCAAATTAAATTCTACTGGTGTTTGGCCAGCTTAAAGCCTAAGTTTAGGTTAAAAAAAAATAAATCCAAACACCTCTGTCCCCCCCAATACAACTGCAGCCATAATCTTCCATTACTGTGGAGGTTATTGTTATGAGCACGTGCTGGACCTGTCACAGGCAATCATCAAGAGTGAGGACTATGCCTGCCCTTTCTGCCCCCTCCTCCATTCATAGAAGCTTTATTAGAGCTTTGATGAATGAAAATGCTGCATGAATGGAGGAGGCAGACCTTTCATTCACCTGCACATCCTCCATTTAAAGATTGTTTTTAAGTTCTTGTTCTTTCTTGCCAGCCCTGCTATGCAACCTGTTGGTGTGACCATGTTCAACTTTAGACAGGTCAAAGGCATGGCTCAGGTCATGGCATAGCCTTGCGCTATTATTCTTATGAGTTAGAGGATATGCTTCTCTAAATTTCCAGAACAAGCCTCTGTTTGGCTCAAGTGTTGGTCTATGGTACGTCTATGCAAGAAATGCTTTATGAAGATGCCCTTCGCCTCTTTAGTGACTCCTTGGACACCTACATCTGAGAGGTTATGGGGGTTAGGGAGGGAAAGTACCATTTTACCCCAGAAAAAGAAGGCCAATGTTTCTGCAGGTAAGCCTTTAGCTCTGGAGGGAAAGTAGACTTTCTTTCCTTTCTTTCAGGCTTTGGGGTCCAAGTTTAAGCCTGGAACATAATCCTGCTGACCTTAAACTTCAAACATGCAGATCTGGGAACATGCCTTCCTCTCAAAGAGGGGGTGACTTCACTTTTCTGCATTTGGTTGGGGGGGGGGGGTGTCTGTCAACTTTCACAACCATTTTGTTCCAGGACATCTCAGACACTTGGGTCCAGAACATCTCTAGGCTCTATAAGCTTGAGTTTTGATCTCTGCCCTACCTCACTGCAAAAGTGGAAGATGGCAATTCTGCTCTCCAGCAGCTCCCCTCTTAGGGAGCCATACTATCCCAGGGGAGGAAAGGTTCCAGGGTTTCCTCTCAAGCCTATTTACTGCTCCAAGCAAAACTGAGGTATATGCTCCATTGAAGATCAAAATATCCATTCCTCAACAGGTTCCTTTGCATTCAGAAAGTCTGCGTGTTATCTGTCAAATCACTCATTGCTTCTCTTCAACAAGGGAACTTTCTAGCCTCTGTGGACATCAATGATACCTACTTGCACGTCATCATTTTCCCACCTCATCAATTCTGTTTTTCTGTGGACAAACAATATTACTAATTTGTTGTCCTTCCCCTTGGCTTGTCCACAGCACCTCAGGTTTTCACCTCGGCTGTGCCTGTCCCAGTTCTGTTTTGTTCTCAAGGAATCCCCATTGTGGGATATCTGGAAGACCTCTTGCTAAAAAAACAATCATTCCAAAGGACAGTGCAGACCCTGCAGAGGTGACACAACTAGGTTTACTTTTGACAGTGCCATGACAGTGGCCTATATAAACCTTCAGAGAGGCAACAGAAGTCACACAACTCAAGGAGAAGCAGACCTGGTTCTGGCTAAGTAGAACTCCACCTTCTAACCATAATCTGCATACACATCCCAGGCATGGAAAATTGGCAGGTAGCCTTCTTCAGCCATCAATGTCTTCACCCAGGGGTGTTTCAAGCTCTCCATCACAGGTGAAGATCATCAGATGTGAATCTCCTGGAGTCTAGGCTCAACAACAAACTGGACAATTACATTGTCAGCACCAGGCATCCTCAAGCTTTTGGTGACATCTTGAGACTCAGTTCAACATTTCCCCCTCTAAAGTGCCTTTCCTATGTACTCCACACGTTTGAGATGGAGGTATTTCCGGAGATGCTCATTGCACTGAACTGGCTCAAGAAGATGCGGTACTGAAACTTCGCACTGAATGGGCAAAGTGACAAATTCTCTATA
>BLSH010022043.1:1873818-1921360 GCA_018402905.1 Glandirana rugosa
GGATGTCCAACTTGCTTTTTTTTTACTGGACTGAAGGGGTAGGTATGTGAACTACACATACCCCCTTATGAAGGACGACTCAACATAAGACCGTCACCCCTCTGAAGGGGCGGTAGTTTTATTTGACTAGTCACGACCACCGATATCGACCGCCTTGACTAGTTAACCCTTTTTTTGACTTTCAGACCTTTAGCTAGTCATCTCTCTTTTAGTTGGTCTGATGGGTATGTACCTAGCTTTAAACCGTCTAGGGACGACTTGGCAGACCTAAAGTTAGGTACATACAGGTCGAAATGACAAAAAGAGAAAGATATGTCCAGACGATGAGTCTGAAGGTACCGTTGTACTCTTGTGACTGTTCATATTTCACTTCTGTCACTCAGCCTCCCTTATCTATAGCTGCTGAGATAAAATCACAGTCACATAGACAATGCACTGTTCTCAACCATGGAAGTCTGAGTAGCAGACCTGTATAGAAAGAGAAAAACAGTAAAGCTGGACATACATGGATTGAAATCCAGACGGTTCAGCAGGGATCTGCCAAATTTCGATCCATGTATGGGTAGTCTGGTTGATTTTCTCTCTACTGATCGATTTCCAGACTTTCAGTTTTTTTCCCAATTGATCAGTTCCGCCAGCTATAGCCACCAGCACTGATCAGTTTATTTTGATGGCGGGGAAGTCTCCCCACTGCCAGAATACAACTCAGCAGGAAGTATTCCCCCATACACATCAAGTGTATGGATGGGGAAGTCAGGTCATTTTTTTTTCGTTCAACCTGTAGGTTGAAAAAAAAAAAAAAATAATATACGGGCTTCCTTAAAGAGGTTGTATCCCCCTTTAAAAAACAAAAAAACACCTGCAAGGCAAAGGCATAATGAGCTAGTGTGCACCGCATACTAGCTTATTATGAAATACTTACCTTAGAATGAACCTCCCACAGGGCCGCCCATTCCCCGAAGAGGGAGCTGCCATCTTCTGTTGATGGATCCTTCCGGGTTCGCGCGGGAGCCCGTCTTTCTGGCAGCATTGTTGGCAATCAAATTAAAATTTACAGGACTTTATACAAAATTTGTATAATCACTGATGGTATTCTCAAATCTTCTGACAGTGTATAGCTAAAGTGATATTAAACACATTTTAAAGTACTTTCAGCAGCTGATTGGATTGTGTGAGAACTAGCATCAAACGGTAGAGCTTAACCATCTCGGGTCCACCCCATAGCAGTTGTACTGCTACAGGACGGCACCTGTGCACCGGATCACGTATGTATGTGTGATAAGGCTCTTCCCGGTAGGGGGCGCATGCGCGCCACCGGTGGCTCGCTCCCACTGTGATCACACACAGCGGAAGCGCAACGTTGGGTACCGGGTACTCGATGTCCATCAGCACCAGCCAATGATGAAGCAGAGAGGCAGAACGGTCACAGGAGGGAAGGCCTGGATCCTGTCTCTCTGCAAAGCAGGGACATGGATCCATGTCTTCCCCTAGCAAAAGCACCTTCCACATTGTACTAAAACAGTGGCTAGGCACAGTTAACCCTTTGATCGACCCTGATGTTAACCCCTTTACAGCCAGTGTCATTGGTACAGTGACAGTGCATATTTTTTAGCACTGATCACTGTATTAGTATCACTGGTTCCCAAAAAGTATCAAAAGTGTTAGTTAGTGTCCAATTTGTCCACCACAATATTGCAGTCCCACTATAAGTTGCTGATCGCTGCCATTACTAGTAAAAATAAATAAATAAAAATATCCCATAGTTTGTAGACGCTATAACCTTTGTGCAAAACAATTAATATACACTTATTGGAATTTTTTAACCAAAAATATGTAGCAGGATACTTATTGGTCTAAATTTATGGGGAAATTGTTTTTTGTTTTTTTTTTATTTTATTGGATATTTTTTTTTTTTCAAAAATGTTGGTCTTTTTTTGTTTATAGCGCAAAAGAAAAAAAAATGCAGAGGTTATCAAATACCACCAAAAGACAGCTCTATTTGTGGGGAAAAAAGGACATAAATTTTATTTGGGTACAGCGTTGCATGTCAGTTAAAGGGAGGATCAGAGGATTAGCTGAAGGAACCCCCTAGTCCAAAACAAGCAGTTGACCCATGCAGTGCGCATAGTAAAAAATAAAAAATGTCTGGAGTTCATCTTTAATGCTCTTTAATACAAAACTGATCACTTAATGTATATATTTAAAAAACATTCAAAATATTAAAATTTCCTATGAAGTGAAACTCATATTTTAAATAGTAATTCACTTTTTTGTCTGAGTGTACGTCTCAAAGATTTTAACAAACTTTGTTGCAGATTCCTACCTGAAGGAATAGCTGTTTGTTTGTCTGTAGTGCTAAGTGAATCTATATGGGAGTGGTTTTATAATTATCAAACAGCTTCTGCACCTGCAGGGCTCTAATGAGGAAAGTGACAGGGTCTGCATCCCTCTAGATGTGACTTCGCTTTGGGACAAGGGGGATTCCCAAAATCTGACTTGTATCTTACTGCAGACTTCTGGGAAAATCAGTGAGCCAATCACAAAAGCAGGAAATTACATTTCTGGGGGGCATTCTGTACACATTCTGTGTAGAGAACACCTCCACGTAGCCATATTGCATATGCATTGCATACAGAACATTATAGCGCTGCAGATTGAAAAGGAAAGGTCATTTTTAATAGCATTCAATTACAGTGTCACATACCTGGTAGATGAGCCCGATATGTAGAGGAAGGCCTCTCTTACACCTCTGACTCAAGGCCCCTGATAGAGCAGACAGGAGGCGCAGGAGTGCAGAGTGGCACGAGTGCCTGGCAGGATTGCTGGCAGTGGAACTGGACCGGAACTCCTGATGGAATCGTGGAGGATCACCATCCAGGTGGGAAGGGCAGGAACAGCAGACAGGCTGAAGACCGGAACAGGCTGGTACTTGAATGCCACAGACCAGGAGGTGGGCACAGCAGCTAGCGGAGTAGATGTTCCGTAAGGATAGGAACACAGGCAGGTGCAGGCAGGCTGGGTCATACATAGGTGGAAAAGTCAGGAACAGATGCCGAGACTGGAGCTGTGTCAAAGTGCAGGTCAGGCTGGTAGGAGGTGGGCAGCGTGGTAACCAGAGGAACAGGCAGGTGCAGAGTCAGAGACAAGCTGGTGTCGGATGCAGAAGGAGAGCAAGAGTAGTCAGGAACAAGCTGAGTCAAGCAACTGGAATGGGTACAGAGTAACAGATAGCAGGAATCACAAGGAAACTCTGTAGACCAGACAGCATTGATCCTGGGTAATGAACCAGTTAAAATAGTCCATTGCCGCACGTGTTCCCGTGCCTATGCGACTTTATTCACTTCTGTGGTCGCCATCTTGGTTGCTGATGTGCCCTTCCTGACATACAATATGGCTTGTGATGCAGTTTTATACACAATATTTTTTTCGTTTGCTATTTTTTTCCCACAAAAGTAGAGTTACATTTTAAGCAATAAGGACTGATTTACACCTAGGCAGGTTGCAGTTTGCATATTCCAGGTGCATTTTGCATTTTTCAATACACATTTTTGATCCATTGAAGTCTATGCAACCAAATACAAGAAAAAAGTCCCTGTCCCTTTCCATAAAATGCACAGATGTGAACTACATTCATAGGAAACCATATTACCGTATTTTTTGCACCATAAGACGCACCTGACCATAAGACGCACCTAGGTTTTAGAGGAAGAAAACAAGAAAAAAAATATTCTGAACCAAATGGTGTACTGAAATATTTACTAGTGCAGCCATATACCAGATTTCATGAAATACAGCCATATACGAGTCCTATGAAATACATCCATATACGAGTCCTATGAAATACAGCCATATACCAGTCTTATGAAATACAGCCATATACCAGAGTCCATGAAATACAGCACATACCAGTCCTATGAAATGCAGCACATACCAGTCCTATGAAATGCAGCACATAGCAGAGTCCATAAAATGCAGCCATAACTGTGCCCATGAAATGCAGCCTGACAGAGCTGAGAGGGAGATTCATATCTCCCGACACCGCCGCACTGTGATGATGTCATCACACTGCGCCGAGCGGAGCTCCACTCTGCAGCCAGATCCCATTAAGATAGAAGACAGAGCAGCTCCAACCGCCGCAGTACTTCATTCAGCCCCTGGGGCTGCTCTGTCTTCTCACTGTGTGAGATCAGAGCAGCGCTCTATGGTGTCCGGGAGCCCGCAGTGTAATGCGGGCTCCTAGCGGCGATGAGGGGGAGCCGTTTTTTTTCAGGTATTCGCACCATAAGACGCAGGGAGACTTTCCCCCACTTTTTGGGGAAAAAAAGTGCATCTTATGGTGCAAAAAATATGGTATATGGACTTTAGTGCGTTTCTGCAAAACTGAAAACGCACTTAAAAATCCATAGGTGTGAACCAGGCCTAAACGTCTCTCAGAATGCCAATTGTATACACTTCAATGATCTTAGTAACTAACAGATTCTTACCCGCTTTTGTTCTGTACACACCAAGACAAGATCAGACAAGAAAGCAATGCTTTGATTTTTTTGTTCCTTTCAGAAAATTGATGCAGCTGCAGATTGAAATGGGATGGAGGTTTTAATAAAATTAAGTTAGGTTAATATTAAGTAATAAATGAGGGTACAAAGTATATCGAGTAGGATATCTTTATATATATGTTTTGCAACAGTGACAGGCTTCTTATAGGCTTTATATACAGAATTCAGCTCACTATGTTCAATAGTCACTTCTCCTTTTCTGGTTCCTACATGTAACATTTTATTATTTCATACCATTTCACCTATAATTATAAAGATCTGATTTATATGTTTGGAAATGTAAGTAAGCCTGTAGCCTCATCGGGTAATAGCAGATGTATAAATATTCTTATTAATGGTCTTACGTGATGTCATGTTTCAAGTTTCTTTTTGGTATTGTTAGGCTCATAATCCTATCATCGCCATGTGCTAATCATTAAACCATGTGCTTATTTTTATTCATTAATTTCGCACCTGCAAGGAGTACGGCTGCAAAGAACATTAAGACAGTGAGCCAGTGCACCGAAAGGGTTAATGGCCAAGGAAAATGGCGATGACAGAGGATTTCTTTTTCTTCGCTGTCCTTTGTTTTGTTTGTTTCATATTTTGCTTTCCAGTTCTTAAAGTATTTATCGTGGACCAGGCAGAATTAAACAGATTATGTGGGCCATTAATTTTCCCATGTAAGCTCGATAAAAGCTGGCTTGTTGGAGGCCTGCCCGCTCGATCAGTTTGGGTGGTCTTTCATTTAATGGGCTCTTTACCTGGCACGGCTTAGCAAGCTATTATATCGTGAGGTTTGGCCTGCGTTCATCACGTCTTCCTTTCAAAATGTGTCCAGGAATAGAGGCTGCTCCTCCAGGAATAACTTCAGTGAGGAATAACGCGCCTATGGAAGGGACTTCAGGGCGTAGGAGAATTAAGTCTGACTAAGTAGGCCGCCCTGTATTGAACATGTCTCCAGCTAAAACAACGGTGTCTCCCAGAGTTGACGTTGGCTTTGGTTGTTCTGGCTTTGGACTAGTCCGTTTTCCATGTACTTAGCTGCACTGGGAGACTTTACATTACTTTGATGCAGAGATGGGGCTCAGCTGCATTATGAAGGAATTATGGCTGCCAAATTCAAACCAACACTCTCAGCCATGATGATAAGGACAAGCTCTAGCTGTCTGCTGGTGGACAAATATTTTAGTATGTCTACATTCTAATTGTGCTACACTTTGTAGACTATGGAAGCTTAGTACATGCTAAGAAGAAAGGAGTGTACTTTGGACAGGATGTGAGATGAATTCATTGCTTGCTTATTGAGAGGATGATGGGTGTGGATCAGAGGTCTCTTATCCTTTGTGTGGGAGCTAGAGGGTCCTCATCAGAGGCCACACAAGGCACATGGATATGTATTTGTAGGGTGCTATAATGGGAGGAGAGGAGGGGAAGAGAGAGTGAGAGAGAGGGCTTACTAATGCTAGCCATACACCAGTCACTGTGGCGGCTGGTGAAATTTTAGGATGGGGGCACCAGACCCCGACCCTTCCTTTTTGACCCCTCCCACTTATTATAAATGCCACCCCTTATAGTTTCCACCCCTTGTGTCAGGAGTATACAACCCAACATCACCAGATAGGGTATACAGCATCACAGATAGGGGTATACAGAGTCAGCAGATAGGGGTATACTGAGCCACCATAAAGCAGTATACAGAGTCCCCATATAGCAGTATACAGAGCCACAGATAGCAGTATACAGAGCCCAAGATAGCAGTATACAGAGTCATCATATAGCAGTATACAGAGCCCCAGATAGCAGTATACAGAGTCACCATATAGCAGTATACAGAGCCCCAGATAGCAGTATACAAAGTCACCATATAGCAGTATACAGAGCCCAAGATAGTAGTATACAGAGTCACCATATAGCAGTATGCAAAGCCCCAGATAGCAGCATACAGAGTCCTTTTTGTCCCCTCCCTCTTCTCATAAGCCCCACCCCTTAGTTTCCCCCCTTGTGTCAGGAGTATATAGCCCAACATCACCAGATAGGGTATACAGCATCACAGATAGGGGTATACAGAGTCACCAGATAGGGGTATACTGAGCCACCATATAGCAGTATACAGAGCCCCAGATAGCAGTATACAGAGTCACCATAAAGCAGTATACAGAGTCACCATATAGCAGTATACAAAGCCCAAGATAGCAGTATACTGAGTCATCATATAGCAGTATACAGAGTCACCATATAGCAGTATACAGAGCCCAAGATAGCAGTATACAGAGCCCAAGATAGCAGTATACAGAGTCACCATATAGCAGTATACAGAGCCCCAGATAGCAGTATACAGAGTCACCATATAGCAGTATACAGAGCCCCAGATAGCAGTATAAAGAGTCACCATATAGCAGTATACAGAGTCACCATATAGCAGTATACAGAGTCACCATATCGCATTATACAGAGTTACCATATCGCAGTATACAGAGTCACTATATCGCAGTATACAGAGTCACCATATAGCAGTATACAGAGCCCCAGATAGGGGCTTGCGGCACTGACAGACCCCCCCCTCCCGAAGTCAGGACAAAGTCCCGCACTTACCCCATCTAATAGCAGGCTGGCAGTTCGCAGAGCTCGGCTTACGGAGAGCATGCTGGCAGTGTGCAGAGCTTGGCTTGCAGAGAACATGCTGGAGTGGTTGGTCTGCTGCGCGGCTCATGGATGGTCTACTGCGCGGGAGTCAGGACTGAAACCCGGCGGAGTGCTGCGCCTGCCCTAGTAATCACGCAGCCAGCACGTCCGCCACATCCAATGTCAGTCAGTCACTGGCTCAGGGCAGCCAATCAGACTATGTGTGTGCGCCTGTTCAGCGCACACACATAGTCTTTTATGACTGACCAATTGACTCACTAAAAAAAAAGTCAATATACCGGTGCCTCCTGTAGGGGGTCGGGCTGACTTTTTTTTTTTTTCTTGTAAGCGGCGGGGAGGCAGCGCCCAAGCGCCCCTTATTGACCGGCCGCTGCTGGCCAGTCAAAAAATTGTTTGAACACATTTTCGACAAATGAGTCGGTCGTGAGAGAAAACAAAAAATTGTTTTTATTATTGCATTATTTTGGTCTCTGTTTTGGGTATAGGTATATAAAAATTGCTGAAAATATTGATGGTTGTAGGTTTCTTGTATGTACTATTGCTATTCTCTTTATTTTAAACATGACCATTCACTGATAAAAATCTTTATCTTAATGTTTTTTAATACATGCACAGTACCAACAGTTCCTTTTTTAATGGACGAGAAACAATTTATTGTCCATTCAGTAGAAGTTTTCAAAACTTTTCTTTAGATTTTTTTGACTGAAAAATGTCACCGATTATCTGTTTGTGAGAAACAGAATATGGTCAGTAGTACCCTGTGAGGCGCCTCCATCCCCATTATACATACAAATACAGAGTTTTGCCCATTGGGACTTTAGATGAAGCGCCACACAGCCAGTAATAAAAACATGGTATAGGTTTATTGAGTATGCCAGCAATAGAACTGGGAAAAGATGTCATAATGCCTAACAGTTGGCCCAAATGTACAAATACATTACATAGTTACATACAGTCATCAAATAATCCATGGTAATAGTGTCATAGCATCTATGGTGAACCAACCAGTGTTGCCAACCTCCTGCAGCATTTTTTACTGGCAGAACATGGAAAATTTACTGGCGGAGCACATTTTTTACTGCCACCTTGAAAAATAACAGAACTCCTATTAAAAACGAAGACAATTGATATTTAAACACAACATGGAAACACTAACAATACCCATATCAAGTCATTTCCCTGGTTTACACTTAAAAAATCAGCACAGCATGACAAATTACCCGACCCTGATATTCATAGACAGTTGTAAAAATCACTGATTTTTACCAACTTTCAGTAAATTTACTGGCAGTTGGCAACCCTGGACCCAACGCGTTTCGTGAATTTAGTCTCACTCTTCAGGGGTTGATGCATAGACATGATCTATAAAGTAAAACGGTAAAAAGAAATAATATAGTAATGAACATGGTAATATGTCAGGTAAATTGAATTGTGGCAATCAGACTATGGGATCCATACTCATACAGATGCAGGGTGCTGCATGCCAAAGTCGCACCGGCAGCCACCAGAGACGTCTGACCCAGGAGCTGTGGGTAAAGGATCCAAAAATGGGCCAGCAGAGTAAATAGAACAGGTGAAAAACAGACAAACAGAACCATCCAGCATGGGCTGCCAGGATGGTGGCTATAAAAAAAGAGTGTATAAAGACACTAATAAATTGGGAAAAAATGCACAGTGATGAAAAGGTAAAACATTTGTGAAAAATATTAAAATAATGATTGAATGGCCAGGGGCAGCCACACGGTACAATTGGGAATAGCGAAAATGACCTGCACAGCTGAATTGAATGAGAATTCCCATGTGAAACTAAGTATATACTTATGTAAGTATATACTGAGTATATACACTGAGCAAAATTATAAATGCAACACTTTTGTGTTTGCCCCTATATATCATGAGCTGAACACAAAGATCTACTACTTTTTCTATGTACACAAAAGGCCTATTTCTCTCAAATATTGTTCACAAATCTGTCTAAATCTGTGTTAGTGAGCACTTCTCTTTTGCTGAGATAATCCATCCACTTCACAGGTGTGGCATATCAAGATGCTGATTAGACAGCATGATTATTGCACAGGTGTGCCTTAGGCTCGCCACAATAAAAGGCCACTCTAAAATGTGCAGTTTTACTGTATTGGGGGTTGAAAACTAGTCAGTATCTGATGTGACCACCATTTGCCTCATGCAGTGCAGCACATCTCCTTCGCATAGAGTTGATCAGGTTGTTGATTGTGGCCTGTGGAATGTTGGACAATTCCTCTTCAATGGCTGTGCGAAGTTGCTGGATATTGGCAGGAACTGGAACACGCTGTCGTATACGCCGATCCAGAGCATCCCAACCATGTTCAATGGGTGATATGTCCGGTGAGTATGCTGACCATGCAAGAACTATGTGTACAGGAATTGTGTACAGATCCTTGCAACATGGGGCCAGGCATTGTCATGCTGTAACATGAGGTGATGGTCGTGGATGAATGGCACAACAATGGGCCTCAGGATCTAGTCACAGTATCTCTGTGCATTCAAAATGGCATCAATAAAATGCACCTGTGTTCATTGTCCATAGCATACGCCTGCCCATACCATAACCCCACCGCCATGGGCCAATCGATCCACAATGTTGACATCAGCAAACCGCTCACCAACATGGTGCCATACACGCTGTCTGCCATCTGCCCTGTACAGTGAAAACCGGGATTCATCCGTGAAGAGAACACCTCTCCAACGCCATTGAATGTGAGCATTTGCCTACTCAAGTCGGTTACGATGATGAACTGCAGTCAGGTAGAGACCCCGATGAGGATGACGAGCTTGCACATGAGCTTCCCTAACTGGTTTCTGGCAGTTTGTGTAGAAATTCTTTGGTTATGCAAACCGATTGTTGCAGCAGCTGTCCGGGTGGCTATTCTCAGACGATCTTGGAGGTGAAGATGCTGGATGTGGAGGTCCTGGGCTGGTGTGTACACGTGGTCTGCGATTGTGAGGCTGGTTGGATGTACTGCCAATTTCTCTGAAACGCCTTTGGAGATGGTTTATGGTAGAGAAATGAACATTCAATTCAAGGGCAACAACTCTGGTGGACATTCCTGCAGTCATCTGTGGCATTGTGCTGTGTGATAAAACTGCACATTTTAGGCCTCATACACACGGACGTTTTTTGACGCCAGCGTTTTTGGGCGTTTTTTGCAGCTCTCTATGTTAGCCAATGGCCCCCTTAATGCAGACGTTTTTTAGCTGTAGAGGGCGTCGGCGTCAGTGAGCTGAAACCCACGGCCAGCGCATTCTCAGGCTGTAACATTTTGCCGTTTTTTGACGCCAACGCCGCAAAACGCTCACTAACACCCACTAATGCCGTATCGGCGTTAACCGGCGTTTTTGACGCCAACGTTTTTAGATTTAAAAAACACCTATTGATGCCGACGCTCACTAACGCTCATTAACGCCGATGCAAAACCCCGAAAAAAACACAGATTTTTCCCTGACATCGGACCCGACGTTTTGCTTATTTTTAAAACATACGCCCATGTGTATGAGGCCTTAGAGTGGCCTTTTATTGTGGCCAGCCTAAGGCACACCTGTACAATAATCATGCTGTCTAATCAGCACACCTGACACACCTGTGAGATGGATGAACAATATTTGAGAGAAATAGGCATTTTGTGTACATAGAAAAAGTTGTAGATTTTGAGTTTAGCTCATGATAAATAGGGGCAAACACAAAAGTGTTGCATTTATAATTTTGCTCAGTGTAGTATAAAATGCAACTTGGTGATGCAGTGACACCAGTGTATGGGAATACCCCAGTATGCAAGGTCAAAACAGGTTAAATTAAATGTGTGCCAAATAAGGATTTGTAGCTACCAAAATCAAAATAATGCTCACCAGAAATAGTGTGTGTCCAACCACCTGGGAGGCATTGCATTGACTGGTGTCTGAGCCCTCTTATTTATAGTTCACCAGACCCATCAAAGGATCCCTGCCAATGCTGGGTGTACGACGCCCAGGGAGAGGGTGGGATTATCTATTTGTGCTGAGTAACTGGATGAAAAATGATCAAACTGTCCAAATGACAGATTTTCAAACAATACTTTGTCTAGTGTATGGGCACCTTAGGGCAAAGCGAAATCTTTATCAGCATTCTAGATGCTCTCCATTACTACTTTGTAACAGTAGCGGAAGATGCGTAGCAGAAATTCTTAAGCCACAAACTTCCTCAATGCGCCTTGCATACTTGACCACTAGTGACTCTGCATCAAGCAACCACCCATCTGTCTCCAGACCTCATGGGGAAGGGTAGGTGCGGGGTAGGGAGGGGATATACAACATCAAAAAAGTTTGCCACATGTGGCCAATATCTTTCCCAAATTATCTTCACCTTGCTTTTTCTTCCCAGTCCTTCACCATCTCTTCACTCTCAGTCTCTCATCCGCAATTGTTAACATTTTCCATTCTTTTTTAGAGTGCATAAGAACTGCTGCTCATTAAACAATATAAAATTATTCAGTTATCACAAATGGTGGCAACAACAGGAATGATCTCTCTTAAGGCCAGTCACTCCATATGGAGGACCAAGAAGTCTCCCTCCTCACTAGAACTCCATAGAGGAGGTTTGCTGGAAAACAATGAGGGGAACACGGTCATCTATGTCATATTTTTCAGGACGGGGCAATCCCAGCACTGATGAAATAGCTACTTCTCATCTGCAGATTAACCTCAGTCACTACTCAGGTCTGAATTGGAACATTCTCTTCTAACCAAGTGTGCTTTCCTTCAACTGAGGAAATCCACAAATCAGAGAGAAAGAAGACCACACAGGGAACTTCTTTTGAGAGATTAATGACATCTATTTAAGTACCCCTAACAGTTACACAGCTGGATTTTGAACTTTACTAACCATTTACAACTTTTGATTATAAAATATATGGGGTAATTTTGAAAAAGTCCACTGCTGTTTCACAAGGTCACCGGGGCTCTTTCCTTAAATCCTTTCTGCTATGTAAAAGTCTTGGTTTTGGACTCTTTTCTGGCAGCTTGTTAAGTAGTGGGATGGTGCTGTCAAAATTTCCTCTTTAGCGCGTTATTACAAATACCTGAATTTAAGATGACCTTTTTTCATGTCCTTGTTCTGTTGTTCTTCTCATTTGGCAACCTCCAACTTTACTTACGATTAAAAATAGCCCTAGATTAAAATCATTTTTAGGTAGAGTTGCCTTTAAATGTAAGAAGCCAAAAGTGCTGCCCTTTTGTATTCAGTTTCTAAATGTACTCCTCTTTGGATGCATTTAGGTAAACCTATGCTTTGGCCATGTAGGGCAATGCAGTGGGTTCTCCTTACTGTTGGCCCCATTGCAGTTTATATGTTTGTTTTACTCCTCTGCTCTTTAATAACCTACTGGAAGTTTATAGATCAATGAAGATTTATTCCTGGCCTCCTGTGAGCCTCCTTAGCAGCCAGTCGCTCAACTCAAGTACTATCCCATGGAAGGAAGGGGAATGGCATGCCCCATACATGAAGTACTGTGCATGCTTTTCCTTTGCATGAACAAAGCACAATTTCACTTTAAAAACCAACACATTTCAAAAGTTTCAAAACTTACTCTCAAGACAATTTTTTAATGCATTAAAAGTTTTTTTTTACATCTGTCTGTAAAAACCAAATATTCAATTATCTAAGGAAACCTGGCATCTTCCAATATTTTTCATGCTATTTCATTCCTACTGCTTGCAGGGTGTTTTTGCTGTGTGTGTGGCGGTGGCAATGGTTGCTTTGGAATTAAACTTCTCTTTAGCCTTATAATTTCCTAACTGAAAGTGAGAGCTGGCTCGTAATCCATCTCTCTTCTGCGGTACCTCAGTATGCCTCACTCAGCTCCAACTGAAGTCCTTGGCAGTATTTTTGGGATCAACCAAGAGCTTGCGATTGGCTGTTGGTTCTTAGTTATGGCCTAGTTATGGGGTGCCCACCAGCGGAGACTAATTAAGGTACTGGAGGTCTATTCTGGCCATGTTCCCTTTTTCTGATCTGTGGGTCAGACGTTGAGCAGTAGACCAGACACTCTTTTCTCTTTATGTTTCCTTTAGCTCGGGAATTTTCTGCTGAGAAAAGCAAAGACCATGTTTTATAATCCTGAAACCAGCACTTAAACCAAGGTGGAAAATAATGTTTTTTCTGACCACGTATGGCGGCTTGGAGTCTGTCTGGGGGGGGGGGGGGTATGTTTGTATAGAAATTGTGTCTAGTACAGCCAGGGAATCTTGGACTGACACCTAGAGCGTGAGAGAGCTGAGAGCTCAAAATGGTTTTCCGCTCATAACAGGTTGGAAATGAATTTGAGGACAGCGAGCCTAAAGAGAACCTACGTTTATTTAAAAACGAAAATTCAACAATTGTAAAAAATCCTGCAACACTACATTAATACAAGGTTAATAAAGCCATGAAAAACGTACCTGTGTACTTGATCCAAGAAAAAATGGCAGTGGAATTAAATGATAAACTTTGGAAATTTGAGAACATATGATCTCCCTGGGTGGAATTCTATCTTCCTGCTAGCATTGACAGGTCTTTATTACATTTATAGGGTTATAACATTGAAGGTATTGCTTTCACTTGGGTCTTCTATGGGATACCTTCGTTGTACTTTTTCCCCTTTTTCTGCTATCAAATCCACTATATACTTGCTACGTTGTACCACTTTCCCCACCCAGTGATTCCATGCTGAATCACAAGGAGGTTTTTTAGGGAGGTTACAAGGTTTTCTTTTTATCTTTTACATATTGCCACCTATCTATTGGAGCTCTGCGTCATTCTTTGGATATGCTGTATTCATTCTTGTCATCTCACTATGTGAATCTCTCTAGAACAACTGTGTCTGTTTGACTATTACTATTTCCTCTATGGATACTGTTTTCTATAATATATACCAAGTGGATTTATTATATATTTTTACATTATGCTATATGGTAATGTCTCTTTTTCTTTCTTTTTTGTACTGCTAAAACTTTTGCCTTTTGTCTTGAAGCTAGCATTGGCAGTGATATTTATTAGATTTATGCACTATGAATAAATGTGTTTATTTAATTTTATTAACTACATAGCATTCTTTCTTTGTCTGAGCCAATTCATTATTAATATGTAGCTTTTGTGAAGCAGAAAGCCATGGCATATGGTGGACTTTAAAGTGGTTATAAATCCTGAAGGTTTTTTACCTTCACATATTCTCTGCATTAAGGAAAAATGTTCAGTTTGCAGCTCCCAGCCTTCCCCCCCCTCCCCCCCTTATACTTACATGAGCCTGATCTTAATCCAGCGATGTGTATGAAAGCAATAGCTCTCTCAGCTTTCTCCCTCCTGATTGGCTCAGAGACAGCAGCAGTAGTTGTTGGCCAATCTCAGCTGGTGTGGAGGAAGCAGGGCTGAGTCAAACTCTGTGTGTCAATGGACATAGAGAGCCGGCTCAGGAGCGAGCCCATGCAAGTGCCTCTATAGCAAGCGACTTGCTCTGGGGGCAGGGGAAGGAGACCCGAGAAGAGGCGAATTGGAGCTGCTCTGTGCAGGTAAGTATAGACCTGTTTGTTAAAAAAAACATCTAAAATCACTTTAAAGCAATTTTGAGATACTACTGATTATAAAGAGAAATGTACTTGTGGAGACGTCTGCCTTCAAAGGCTTACTTATAATTTGGACATCAGTAAATACAGTGAGTCTGTTTCCAGTAGACTGAGGGCACACATTGTGAAGGTTTGTTGCATTATTTGAAGGTGAATACATTTCTTAGGAATTTTATATTCAGAATTTGTGGGGACATTGCTAATGTGCTCTATATGCATGTTTTATGGGCCATATATGTGAAAATGTGTTTGTGTCATAAATGTGAAACTTTGTTAATATTGATTTTGTTCCAGATAAAAGTGATCGCTATCTAATTTTTGGAATATTTCACTTAAGTAAAGTAAACCTGTCATGGGAGAAACATGGAAGCTCCCATAAGTGTCCTCTACTTCTGAAAACGGTGGGCACCTGGCTGTCATCCTTTAATGTTCTATGTCAGTGGCCAGAAAAAGTATGCAGTCAGCGACTTTTCTCTGGCTTTCCCAACCTGCTGTATACTTTATGTGTCAGAACAGTGACTATAAGTACTAAAGATAGATCAGCGTAATAAATAGCCAGGCAGTTCGAAGTTTCAGAAGGTTCAGCCACCATATTTGTCTCATGACAGGCTTACGTTAAACTGGCCCTTGATAAAAATCTTCTTGGTTTACTTCATTTGATTTAGGCATTTCCTGATTTAAGTATTTTAATCTTTTTTACTGCCATCTATACAATAACTACCATTTCGTTTTTTTTTTTATAAAATATGAAGACATCTGAATATTCCGTTTTAAATTATTATATCTGTGAAGGCTTACTTAAGATTTTTTTTTCCCCCTCTCATTTATCTGTACTTACTTTTACAGCTTGAGAGCCAGAGTTCAACTGAAGGCTGCGTTGGCACTTGACCTCACAAACTGTCTCACAGCTCCTATATGTACATAACAGTACAAATCAGGGCCATCATGACAACCGGGGGCTCACAATACTGATGGACAGAGCACTGCTCGCACATCGTTTGTGAACAAGGAATAAGCTGGAGGAGCTCCACCGCTGGAGGAGAAAAGGAAGAACCCATGATGTCGCCAGACCAACCAAAGGACTGCCAGATGTAGGATATGTATAATATCAATATTCAGATTCTTGCATTATTATTATTATACAGGATTTATATAGCACCAACAGTTTGCGCAGTGCTTTACAATATAAAGAGACATTACAGCAACAGTACAATTCAAAACAAGAGGGTTAGAGGGGCCCTGCTCCTGCAAGCTTATAATCTAAGGGGGGGAGGCTGGTGAAACAAAAGGTAGGGACTGTGAGGGATGAACTGATAAGGGGAGTAGAAGATTGCGTTGTTGGTTGGAGGCAGGATAGGCCTCCCTGAAGAGATGAGTTTTCAGGGATTGCCTAAAAGTGGACAGAGTAGGAGATAGGCGGACAGATTGGGGTAGAGAGTTCCAGAGGATGGAAGAAGCTATGGAGAAGTCCTGGAGATGAGCATGGGAGGAGGAGACAAGGGAGATAGACAGCAGAAGGTCTTGGGAGGAGCGAAGAGGACGGTTTGGGCGATATTTGGAGATAAGATTGGTGATGTAGCTTGGGGCAGAATTGTAAATGGCTTTGTATGTCATGGTTAGGGTTTTGAATTTTATTCTTTGGAAAATGGGAAGCCAGTGGAGGGATTGGCAGGAGTAGAGGAGTGGTGGAGACCAAACGGTTGGTAAGGTGGATTCGTCTGGCAGCAGCATTCATGAAGACTGAAGTGGGGAGCTTGCGGAGAGGTAGGCCAATTAGGAGGGAGTTACAATAGTCAAGGCGAGCGATAACAAGGGAGTGAATAAGTTGCTTAGTAGTGTCAGCGGTTAGGAAGGAACGTATTTTGGAGATGTTTCGGAGGTGAAGTCTGCACGATTTGGACAGTGATTGGATTTGGGGGTGAAAGGACAGGTCAGAGTCTAGGATTACACCTAGTACCTTCGCATGAGGGGAGGGACTGATAATTGTATTATTGATCTTGATGGAGAAGTCAGGGGGAGGGGCACGGGCTGGAGGAAAATGAGCTCAGTTTTAGAAAGATTGAGTTTGAGGAAGTGGTGTGACATCCAAGCTGATATGTCAGTTAATAAGTTAGTAATGCGAGAGGAGACTGAAGGAGTGAGGTGAGGAGTAGAGAGATAGATTTGTGTGCCATCAGCATAGAGGTGATATTGGAAGCCATGGTAGTTTATTAACAGACCAAGGGAGGAGGTGTAAATGGAGAAGAGAAGGGGTCCAAGAACAGAACCTTGAGGTACCCCAACCGAAAGAGGAAGTGGAGAGGAGGAAACAGAGTTATAGGTCACTGAAGGAGCGCTCTGACAGGTAGGAGGAGAGCCAGGAGAGAGCAGAGTCTTGAAGTCCAAGAGAGTTTTTTAAGGGGGAGGGGATGGTCAACAGTATCAAAAGTTGCAGAGAGGTCGAGTAGTATGAGTATGGAGTAGTGGCCATTGGTTTTAGCAGTTAGCAGGTCATTAGTGAGCTTTAGTAGGGCAGTTTCAGTGGAATGTAACAAGCGATAGCCAGACTGTAAGGGGTCAAGAAGGTTGTTGTCAGTGAGGTAGGAGCTAAGACAGTTGTAGACTAAGCGTTCTAAAAGTTTTGATGCAAACAGGAGCAAGGAGATGGGTCTTAAGTTGTTCAGGCTGGTGGGATCCAGTGAGGGCTTTTTAAGAATGGGGGTGATCAGGGCATGTTTTAGAGGGGAGTGGAAGGTGCCAGTAGAGAGGGAGAGATTGAAGATGTGGGTGAGGGAACATAAGATAGAAGAAGAGAGTACCTGTAGTAGATGTGAGGGAACAGGATCCAGGGGACAGGTGGTAAGTCAGGCTTCTGAGAAAACTTTAGAGACCTCTTCAGTAGTAGCAAGGTCTAAAGAGGAGAGTGTTGAGAGTGAAGTTGTGTAGGGTATATTACGTGGCTAAGATTTCTGGGCAGTGGAAATGTCCCCACGAATTGCATCAATCTTGTTTTTGAAGTGATTTGCAATCTCGTGAGCAGTGAGCGAGTGACTGGGTGGAGGTGGTGGTGGAGAAAGCAGAGAGTTAGAAGTAGAGAAGAGACGACGAGGACTGGAGGACAGAGTATTAATGAGGGTGACAAAGTAAGTTTGTTTGGCAGCATGGAGGGAGGAAGTGTATTTTAAAAAGTGAGATTTATATTGGGTGCTGGGATTTGGTTTTACACCACACTCACTCCAGTGTCTCTTAAGGTTTCTGGTGTCGTCAGTACTCCTAATGATACCCAACTCTTTTTAAGGGTATTCTGCCAATGATCAGGATGTAAGGAAAATATATAATATATATATGGTATAAGAAAAACTCCTTTTAATGGAGACTGATGTCCATTCAGATATAAAATGAAAATTCCAGTCGTACTTTGACAGTATCTGTCAACATATGTAGTGTTTGACTGGTTCTATTGCCCCTAAAGCATCCTGAAAACTTGACAAAAGTGTTAAGTGGATGAATGTATGTGTTTGTTAATTCTCATAAATTGGTTCTTCTAATTTCCCGTGATGACAGTGTCTGCACATAGAAAACAAAGGCTCCATAAAATGTGTGTCTGGACAGGAGCGCTGAGCAAGGGATGGAGAAGTGATGAACCTGCATTTTAGGTGCCTGGATTATCCAAATATAGATACCACAAACTCAACACAATGTGAAGATTTATTACTAAAATCCTCATACAAAACCAGATCATCATATTTAGGGTCCATTCACACCTCTCCAAAGTGATACAGTGCAGGAATGCACGTTTGAATGTGTTACTGCAAAACACAGTAACACATGATGCATGCAGAAACGTGTTCCACTGCCATTCATTGTCAGACACCCCAAAGCATTAACCCAATGCACCTTTGAAGAACATACAACATACCACAATGCACGATGACGCAAAAAAACAGTGCATATCCGATTTTTATTTGTTCTGGTGCATTGACAGCCATTATTATTGTAAAGCCAAAACAATGATGCTTGAACACTTATAGGTCCCAGAATAACGACACGCTGATACAGGAGGTCCCAGAACTATGACACATACACTGGAGTCCCAGAATATTGACACAGTGACATTGGGGTTCCAGACTAATGGCACGCCAATGCTCAGGGCCCCAAAACAATGACATGCTGACAGTTCCAAACAATGACATACTGACACTTGAGGGTCCTCCAGGCTGCATTGTTCATGAAGCCAGAGCCGGCAGTTTGCACTCTTGCTGAAGATGTTCTTCTGCAGCAGCACCTCTCTGATACTCTGTAGGTGAGGGAGAGAGCATTTGGGGGTGGGAGGAGAGCTCTGTACTAACGTGGAAGGGGGGGAGGGGGGTTGTAAACTGGCCTGTGAAATATGCACTGCTGAACTCTACACCCTGTGTATAGAGCACTCCTGAACTTTGCACCCTGTATATAGTGCACTCCTGAACGCTACACCCTGTGTATAGCGCACTGCAGAACTCTGCACCCTGTGTATAATGCACTCCTAAACTCTGCACCCTGTGTATAACACACCACAGAACTCTGAAGTCTGTGTAAAGCACACTGCACTCCTGAACCCTGCAGTCTATACACAGCACACTCCTAACTCTGCATTCTGCACACGTTGTGCTGTAGACCCTGTACTCTGAAAGCAGCGAACTCCTGAACTCTCTAGTCTGTATGCAGTGTACTACTGAACCCTGCACGCTATACAAAGCACATTCCTAAACCCTGCACTCTGTACACAGTGTGCTCTAGACCCTGCACTCTGTATGAAGCACACTCCTAACTCTCTACTCTGTACGTAGTGAACACCTGAACCCTGCACTCTGTATGTAGTACACTACTGAACCCTGCACTCTGTGCATAGCACACTCCTGAACCCTGCATTCTGTATATAGACCCTCCACTGTTTGACCCTCCCAGTGCAATTTGGCCACACCCACCATTTGACTGCCATGGTCGCCCACCCAGACCTCCCTGCCCCAAAGGAGTAGGCATGTTGATGGCATGTGGTGCAAGCATGGTTAAGTTCCTGCACCTATTCTCTGAGAAAAAGCTTTGTATAAAGCTATTGCAAATTTGGCATTCTAATTCTGCTGCCCTAGGCATAGGCCCAAGGGTGCCACTATGGTGAACACAATCCTGACTAAGGGTACCGTTTTAAGCTTTTTCTGTGGGTGGATGATGGATCACACCCTGCCATCTGACTCGTCCAATATTAGAGCCTCAGACAGTAAAAACATTGCACTCTATATGGTATATTAAGCATATATTTCAACCTGGCATTCTGCAGGCCTGTTTTCTATGTGAGATGTATATTTTAGTATTAGAGTCAGTGTATTATATGGCTCAAACCCGTCTTGTTTTTATCTGACTGTTTTAATTCAGCAAAACACACATTGTGACTGCTCTGAGTTCAAGCGTCTCAAAAATCTTGTTAATAAAAAATTTGCAGAGCCAAAACCCACAAAAAATAAATTCTTTCTTGGTTTCTGGCAGAAGGATTATTTTTTTATTTATAGACGCTGGACTTCACGCCTGTTCAGAGGTGGTGGCAGAAATTTGTGTTTGTGAAGAACGGCCCACCTCTTTGGACTGAATAATAGAGCTGTTGATGAATCTCGCACCAGTACTGGGAGCGGCTGTGTTCCCATAATCCTTTGCATGGCTGATCTGGTTTGATATTAATACTTAGGGTGAGTACATGTTGGGGATCTTATGAGAGTAAATAACACTTTTAAATGATTTTTCTGCTTTATTTCTCATCTGGTTCACAGTTTAGTTACATTTTCTAGGTTTTTCCAGAGATATGACATATTTATACAATATTAACTCTGCAGTAATGGCACATTAATACTTTGGATGCCCAAACAAAGCACAATGATTCCTATGAGTAATAATATTTAGTTGCCAGTATTTTAAAGCATATGGCGGGGCATAATAGGAAAAAAACAAATGCAAAAGTACATTTCTGCAATACATGCATATTTTGCCATGTTTTCTCACTTTAAAGACTCTGCAAGTAAAGAAAAACGACCAGCTGATCTGCCAGATGTATGCCTTTTTGTGGACTGAAATTGCAAGACTTGGTGTCAGCACTGCCCAGTTGTCTGTTGCTAAACTCCTAATTAGGAATGAACTTAGTGTTTGCTTCGAACGTTAGTTCAGACCAAACACTGGTTGTTTAGATGTTTGGCTGTTATGTCTTTTGGAAGTGTGCTTTTTAATTACTTGTCTCCATGATTGAAGTGGTACTACACTTAAAACTTAAACTGATCAGCCATAACATTATGACCGTCCACCATAACCTTGCAAGGCACAGACTTTACTGGACCTCCGAAGGAATACTGTGGTATCTGGCACCCACACAGATGCTGGATTGGTTCAAGATCTGGAGAATTTTGGAGGCCAAGACAACACCTTAAACTCTGTGTTGTGTTCCTCAAACGATTATCGAGTTCATCGGACTAGGCCTCCTTCTTTCATAGCTCCGTGTTCCAGTTTTGATGCTCATGTGCCCATTGTAGGCGCTTTTGGCTGTCTACATGGCTCAGAATGGGTACCCTGGCCGGTCTGCGGCTAGGCAGCCCCATACCTAACAAACTGGAATGCATTGTGTGTTCTGACGCTTTCCTATCAGAACTAGCATCGACTCTTTCAGCAATTTGAGCTACAGAAGTTCTACTATTGGGTCAGACTGCAAGAGCCAGCCTTTGCTCCCCACGTGCAACAGTGAGCCATGGCCACCCATGTTCCTGGTTTGCCAGTTTTCCTTCATTGAACCACTTTAATTAGGTCCTGACCACTGTAGGCTGGGAACAGCCCACAAGAGCTGCAGTTTTGGAGTTGCTCTGACCCAGTCATCTGGTTATTACAATTTGGCCCTTGTTAATGTTGCCCAAATTAGTATTATTACTATTATTATTCTACAGGATTTATATATCACCAACAGTTTGCGCAGTGCTTTACAATTAAAAGGGAAACAATACAGCAACAATACAATTCAATACATGAGGGTTAGGAGGGCCCTGCTCCTGCGAGCTTACAAATCCTTACTCTTTCCAATATTTTTCTACTTTCAAAGCATCAACTTCACAGACAGCATGTTCACTTGTTGCCGAATATATTCCACCCACTTTCAGGTGCCATTGTAATGAGATAATCAATGTTATTTACTTTACCTGTCAGTGGTCAGAATGCAGTGGCTGATTGGTGTATACAGCCGTGGCCAAAAGTTTTGAGAATGACACAAATATTACATTTTAGTCTGCTGCTTCATTATTTTTAAATGTTTTTGGCAGATGTTACCATGGTATACTGAAGTATATTTACAAGCATTTACATAAGTATCAAAGGCTTTTACTGACAAGTACATTAAGTTTATGCAAAGATTGAATATTTGCAGTGTGGAGCCTTCTTTTTCAAGACCTCCGCAATTCTCCCTGGCATGCTGTCAATCAACTTCTGGGCCACATCCTGACTGATGGCAGCCCATTCTTGCATAATCAATGCTTGGAATTTGTCAGAATTTGTGTGTGTGTGTGTGTGTGTGGGTGGGTTGGGGGGGGGGGGGTTTGTTCACCTGCCCCTTGAGGATTGACCACAAGTTCTCAATGGGATTAGGGTCTGGGGAGTTTCCTGTCCATTGACCCAAAATTTTGATGTTCCCCAAACCACTTAGTTATCACTTTTGCCTTATGACAAGCCGCTCCATCATGCTGGAAAAGGCATTGTTCCTCACCAAACTGTTCTTAGATGGTTGGGAGAAGTTGCTCTCGGAGGATGATTTTGTACCATTCTTTATTCATGGCTGTGTTCTTGGGCAAAATTGTGAGTGAGCCCGCTCCCTTGGTTGAGAAGCAACCCCACACATGAATGGTCTCAGGATGCATTACTGTTGGCATGACACAGGACTGATGGTAGCACTCAGCTTTTCTTCTCTGGACAAGGTTTTGTCTGGATGCCTCAAACAATCAGAAAGGGGATTCATCAGAGAAAATGACTTTACCCCAGGCTTCAGCAGTCCAATCCTGGTACATTTTTGCACAATATCAGTCTACCCCTGATGTTTTTCCTGGAGAGAAGTGGCTTCTTTGCTGCCCTTCTTGACACCAGACCATCCTCCAAAAGTTTTCTCCTCACTGTGCATGCAGATGTATTCACAGCTACCTGCTGCCATTCCTGAGCAAGCTCTGCACTGGTGGTGCCCCGATTCCGCAGCTGAATCAACTGTAGGAGACGGTCCTGGAGCTTGCTGGACTTTCTTGGGCCCCCTGAAGCATTCTTTACAAATGCAGTGGAAATGTTTTCATCGGAATAAGATTATTTTCATGGAAAGAGGGACTTTGCAATTAATTGCATTTCATCTGATCACTCTTCATAACATGGAGTATATGCAAATTGCCATCATAAAAACTGAGGCAGCAGACTTTGTGAAAATTAATATATGTGTAATTCTCAAAACTTAAGGCCACGGCTGTATTATATGTATTGAACAAAGATGGCTAATTAAGACAAGTAGCAGAGGCACCATGTCCAGAAAATCATATGTAACAAGATAAATTTATTTGTAAAAGGACTTTAGAGGTGGCCATAAAATAGACAACACAACATATTTAAAAAAAATAGTTATTTCCCCCAACAAAGTTTATTGTTACACATCATGATAAAAAAACATTGCTGTACTTGTAAAAAAAAATTAGAGAAACAATATTCTTTGCAGAAACGTTTCTTCCAACACCATCGCCGCCCTCCCTATCCATGCACCTGGTCCCTTTCAGGATGCCAGGTGCATGAATTACAATTGCGGGGATAGGCGGGGGGTGTACTGTGAGGTACCTAATTAGAGCCAGAGGCTCTAATAGGCTTCAAAATAGGGTGTGCTCGGGGCGTAGAGCATTGCGTCCGGAGCCCGCCCAAGTGTGTTGCAACGGTGAATGAATATTCACTGTTGCAACACTGAACCTCCTCCCAGCCAATCAAGAGCGGGTCTGATACCCGTCACCCGATTGGCTGACAGTGCAGGTGATCCTATTGGATGCCTTGCAAGGAGGAGAGAAGAGATGCATGGTGTCTCTATGAGAGAAAACAAAGCTGCTCTCAGGGCACATCTTACTACCCTTTACCCGCAGCTTGACCCACCACTAAGATGGGGTAAGTGCCGGGCAGACAGCGGGCGGGGGGTGCTGGATGAGTAATTGCCGATAGCCATGGGTGGGAGGACATTAGGGAGCTGTAGTCCCTCTGTGCTTTCTCTCTCCACCCCTCGCTCTCTCTGTCCCTTTCTCTCTCTCTCCCAGAGAGAAGGGACAGAGAGAGAGGGCCAGAGGGGGAGAGAAAGCACGGATGGACTACAACTCCCAGCGACCAGCAGAGATGGAAAAATGGCCAGGGCAAGGGTCTACACACTAGTGACCTACCTCAGCTGTCCGAGTTTGAATGCCACTGGCCCACTTGCCACACACAGCACTAAAGCCATGCTCGCTCCCAGTCCCTGCCCTCGATGTGACACCGCCAAGCACAGTCGCCGGTCGGAGGCTTTCCTCCACACACCCGCTGCACATGCACAGTCTCTCCCGCCTTCTGAATGTGGCTGTGCCCTTTAATGGACGTCACATGTCCCGCGCTAGTGGGGTTGGACCAGAGTGACATCCATCATAGGCACCGCCGCGTCACTTTGATAATGGCCGCTCACTCAGGGCTTGGGGCTATTAATAGTGCTTGACTGCCCAGAGGACCGAGGCTTCGGCCCCCTCCAGTCCCCCTTCCCGATGCTACTGATCACTCGTGAAGATTATGTAAAATAGTGAAGTCCAAATAGTAAAACTCCATACAATTTTTTGTTTCTTTTCCATACTTTCCCTTATTCATCCACTGTGATACAAGTGTACTTAGGCTGGCCATTCATTATACAATTTCCCTTGAGAGTTACCAAAACTATATAATATGACGTCAAATCTAAATACTTTCATTTTCAATTTGTATGCAATCAGGCAGGCCCTTGCGCTACATAGTTTAAGGTAAGTCTAAAGGAAATTGGATAAGAAAATTGTATAATGTATGGTCAGCCAGTGTAAATGAAGACTCACCAGTATGTTTTGACCACTTAAGAACAAGCGAGTCAAAAACGCTTTCCCAAATTGGTCAAATGGGTCAAAACAGGCAGGATGGTCAAATATGAATCTTCACTGGATATAGTCTCGCTACCTAAATGTAGGATCAGTTACATCTACTCGTCAGTAGTGTTGAGCGAACCTGGACTGTAACGTTCGGGTCCGTACCGAACTTTGGGGTGTCCGGTATCCGGACCCGAACATGGACGTTTCAAAAAAAGTTTGGGTTCGGGTTCTGGTAGTTGATCACGCATGTTGAATAGCTGCAGGGCAGCCAATCAACAAGCGTTTCACTGGTTTGCCCTTAGAATGGTTTGCCCTTAGAATGGCATGGCTGTGATTGGCCAGTGCATCATGTGACCCAGCCTCTATATAAGCTGGAGTCACTTGATGCTGCAGTCACATGCTCTCTGAGACTCTGAATAGTGTAGGGAGAGGAAGCTGCCAGCGTTTTTGTGAGGGACAGATTGCAGACATTTTAACATCTGATCCTGCATCCTGAGATTACTACTATTGTTGCTCTAAGGGACAGATTGCAGAAATTTGAGAATCGAGATTTCACAAACTGCTGCTTTGAGTGACAGATTGCAGATCAAACCCTGCCTAACACAACGATCGATTCGATCGTACACAACGATCAGATTGTGGGAGTAATTTGAGATTTCACATACTGCTGCTTTGAGTGACAGATTGCAGATCAAACCCTGCCTAACACAACGATCATTACGATCGTACACAACGATCAGATTGTGGGAGTAATTTGAGATTTCACATACTGCTGCTTTGAGCAATCTGACTGCACTAGGTAGAGGCTTCTGCTTAGAGGGATAGATTATTGTTCAAAAATCATCTCCTAGTTCTAAAGGGAGAGGTTCTAGCTGCAGCTGTAAGTGACACATTATTGTTCAAAAATCATCTCCTAGATTTATTTTCCCTATCCCCATTTTTTTGTAGGGCGCTTGCCCTACTCTTACCCCCATTTTACTTCCTTTTACAGCCCTCTAGCACTTGCCAGGACTTTGTTACAGCCATTTTTGCGCCTAAAAGTTCGGGTCCCCATTGACTTCAAAGTTCGTTCGGACCCGCAGAACCCGAACGTCCAGGTGTTCGCTCAACTCTACTCGTCAGCTCAGAAAAAAATTAAAGAAAGATATCCATAGTGTAGTACATTAAAAATTATCAGCTAGATCTAAAAAATATTCTAGTCACAAGGCAAGATAAAAGCAGAATCTAATAATATGTTCAATTTAAAGGCTTACTAGAAATCAATGACCCATGAACTGAGTCATCGCCAAACTTTATAACCCCAAAATGAAGATGCTCCAGGGTTTATCACCAATGATCCCAGCTTCTTGCTCCTTATTTTGATTCAGTACAATACAATATTGTATTACTCAGGACCGGTGTTAGAATAAAAGAAATAGTACCATAGTGTAGTATGTTCGTATGTACCTATACTTCATGAAAAATATATGCCATACTCACAAAGACACCATTATATCAGACCAGTCATCCCTAGCAGGCTCAGTGCAAATTCCCTGCTTACCGCACAAATGTCACCCCTTCACCAAGAAGCAAATTAGAGCAAATTACCCAGAAAGGTGTGCTGTCCTTTTAAGATCCAAGACCAGACAATAACCTGTAAAGAAAGGGAGGCTCAAAAGATAGATTTGGCCCCCTTTAAGGTAGTACAAGAACTCCCAAAGGTACAAGGATTACATTGGCCCTATTGGGTGCAGTAGATGGCAATTATGCCCTTCTATTAACTGGGAACCTTGATACCTTGGGGTGTTGTGTTTACGTATATAAGCAGCCTGACTTGTTTCTTGCCCATGTTCATTCACATTAAGACATGGCCTTTCCTTTTTTTGAGCCCTATATTTACTATGACCATTTTTTGCATTGATCCTATATTTTACTTACCTGGGTTGCTTGGGGGGGGGGGGGGGGTTCTTCCTGTTTTGGATGCAGAATTTGCTCCTTTGAAGTGGTCTCTATGCTCGCATTTGGAGGGAACCATTGCCGTGGTCCTCGTCTTGTGGTGTTGTCTATCTTGGAGTTGAGTGGGTATTGTCCAAGAGACACGGTATCATTTGGGGTACATATATTATTGGGAGATAACTATCATGATATATTTGTATTGAATAATATACACACATATACAGACGAACACACACACATATATATATATATATATATATATATATATATATATATACACACACACACACAGACATATACACACATATAATAAGTTATGTTTATATAGTACTATCAATAGAGGGTTATTATATACATGGGGTTTACTATGGCACAGAGAACCTGTTATGGGTGAGTTGAGGTTCTATCTGTTGTGGTGTTCTGCTGAATAATATACACACATATACAGACACACACACACACATATATATATATATATATATATATATATATATATATATACACACACACAAGTGCATAAAGAAAATAGAAAATCATCAAAAAAGTTAATTAATTTTAGTCATTCAACTCAAAAAGTGAAACTCATATATTTGGTATAGATGCGTTACACCAGAGTGATATATTTCAAGCATTTCTTTCTTTTAATTTTGATGATTATGGATCACAGCTAGTGAAAACTCAAAATTCAGTATCTCAGAAAATTACAAAAGATCAATAAAAAAAGGATTTTTAATACAGAAATGTTGGCTTACTGAAGAATATGTCCATGTACAGTATAGTACTAATACTTTGTTGGGGTTCCTTTTGCATGAATTACTGCAGAAATGTGGTGTGGCATGGAAGCGATCAGTCTGTGGCACTGCTGAGGAGTTATGGAAGCCCAGGCTTCTTTAAGAGCGCCCTTCAGCTCATCTGCATTGTTGGGTCTGGTGTCTCGCATCTTCCTCTTGACAATACCTCATAGATTCTCTATGGGATTTAGGTGAGGCAAGTTTGCTGGCCAACCAAGCACAGTGATACCACCATTATCATTAATCCAGGCATTAGTACTTTTGGCAGTGTGGGCAGGTGCTGGAAAATGAAATCAGCATCTTCATATAGCTGGTCAGCCGAAGGAAGAATGAAGTGCTCTAGAATTTCCTGGTAGAGGGCTGCGCTGACTTTGGACTTGATAAAACACAGTGGACTAACAACAGCAGATGACATGGCACCCTAAATCATCACTGACTGTGGAAACTTCACCTTCACTCTTCCTCCAGACTCTGGGACCTTGATTTCCAAATGAAATGCAAAATTTACTTTCATCCGAAAAGAGGACTTTGCACCACTGAGCAACAGTCCAGTCCTTGTTCTCCTTAGTCCAGGTAAGACGCTTCTGACATTGTCTATGGTTCAGGAGTGGCTTGACACAAGGAATGCAACAGTTGTAGTCCATGTCCTGATACATCTGTGTGTTGTGGCTCTTGAAGCACTGACACCAGCCATAGTCCCCTCCTTATGAATCTCCCCCAAATTCTTGAATGGCCTTTGCTTCACAATCCTCTCAAGGCTGCAATTATCCCTGTTGCTTGGGCACTCTTTTCTACCACACTTTTTCTTTCCACTCAACTTTCCATTTTGATGCTTGAATATGGCACTCTGTGAACAGCCACTCCTTGTGGAAGGTGTCAGTGACTGTCTTCTGGACAACTGTCAAATCAGCAGTCTTCTCCACAATTGTGTAACCTACTGAACCAGACTGAAACAACATTTACAGGCTCAGGAAACCTTTACAAGTGTTTTTTTTTTTTTTATAATCAAATTTTATTGAGTTTTCACAAAGTCACATAAACAATACATAGCGTAGAATAAGCAAAAAGGTAGAGAAATGGCAGTACATAACAACCATGTCAGAAGAATAAAACTAGGAATTAATAACATATGACATGCCAAATAAAAAAAAAAAATTAAAAAATTAAAATCAAAGTAAAAAATATAAAGTATAAAAATAAAAGAAAAAAAAGAAACATACGAAAATCAGAGGTTGAACCAAAATATGACAGAGTTTTAAAAGATATAAGCACACTCCATTACCTATCGGGGGGGGGGGGGGGGATACCAGCTCTTAGTGGAATGTAGGGCGTTTGGAGGTCAAAATATGATGCATTTAAAAATACAGAGGATGACCAATACGGAGTAGCCCCGGAGCCCGGAACCGCCGCCCCCCCCCACCGGCCAGGCCCCCCGAACCACCCCCCCAACACCATCAGCAAGTTGGGCGTCACAAAAAGGGGGAGAGGGCCAGTCCAGGCAAGCACAGCCGGGGGGGTGCAGCCCACCAGGGGTCCAAGGCCGCACCTGAGTAAGAGGAAAAACAAGCCACTCCCACACCAGAGGTCGGTCCCCACCCCGGGCGCTTTACTAGTGATTGTGCGTCAGGAGATGGAGGGATGTGGAGGATAGGGGGACGGAGGAGGGAACCAATCCGAGCATTAAGCATCGGGAAAACATCAATGGGAACCCCATCTCGTTAGATAAACGTAGAAAAAAAAAAGGGGAAGGGAATGAAAGGGGGACTGGGGGGAGGCCCACCCGACCAAGGTCGCCCGGATCAAGGAGGATCACACTCAAGGGAGCTCATAGGCCGTACAATGCTCCTTGACCACTCGCTACAATCTCATGCGAGTAGTATTGCCAACCAGCCCAGGTATCCTTAAATGTATCATATTTGTCCTTAGCCCTTGCTACCCACTCTTCAGCTTCCATAATCCAATCCTGGAGAGTCGGACATCTAGATTGCTTCCAAAACCTCGGTATGAGTGCCTCTTTACAGGTGTTTTGAGTTAATTAGCTGATTGGAGTGTGACATGAGTCTACAATATTCAGCTTTTTCACATTATTCTCATTTTCTGAGATATTGAATTTCGGGTCTTCACTAGCTGTAAGACATAATCATTAAAATTAAAAGAAAGAAATGCTTGTAATATATCACCCTGTGTGTAATGAATCTATATAATATATGAGTTTCATTTTTTAAATTGAATTAATGAAATAAATTAGCTTTTTGATGATATTCAAATTTTTGAGATGCACCTGTATATGTATATATATATATATATATATATATATACTGTAATATATATATATATATATATATACAGGAGTTAGGCAAAAAATATGGAAGCACCAGGTAAAATATGGCATTGGACCACCTTTGGCATCCAAGACAGCCTGAGACACCGTTTACGGATTAAGCTATCAACCAACCAATTATAGATTCATCTATTGTAAGGGTGTGTGTTCAGTTTGAGTGCTTTGGTGGTAAGCGCCATATGATATCGAGAATAAAAGTAAATATTAGATCCACACACATGAGAGGTACATTTCTGCAGAGAATGTTGTTTCTGTCATTGTTTCTGTAATTGTTTTTACCTTGATTTGTAGGGGGAAATACCCAATTTATATAATATGTTGTGTTATGTGAGTATTTCATGGGCACCTCTAAAGTCCTTATACAATTAAATCCATCTTGTTATAGGTGTATAGTACACTTGTATACATTGTTACCCTGCTTGCAGGAAAGAAGTGCAATGTGTTAGCTCCAGCCAAACCTGGAACCTCTGCCTGCTTTTTAGCTCTCTGTGGCCTCATTGGGTAGATTTGCCTGCACTTCCTGTTCTGGTGAGAACATGTTATATGTTATGTTATTAGAGCAGGATGCCATGTAAGAGGAAGACACCTGGAGCAATGCTCAATAGCAGTGGCAACGCAGCAGAGGGTAGATGAGCTGCAGATCTTTGCTGCTGTCAACAAACATGAGAAAGTCACTGGCAGGATCAGTGGGTGTTTTCATGGAAAATTAAATTAATTCAAAAAGAATAAAACACACAATGTTGCTACTGATTTTTTTGTACTGACTTTTGGGTTTCTTGGGGGGGGTTATGAAATTTTAGCTTTAAATCGGTATTAAACTCAAAAGCGTACATTTATTATAGTTCAATGTACTAATTCTCAGGTATGAGGGCTGCATACGCTTTCTTTTTTTTATTTTCACCTGGCAATTCTGAAAAAGAAGAAGACCGGTGGAAGAAGAAGGACTGGGGGGGGGGCTGGGATCTGGGGGCCCTCTTGTTTACTAGGGGCTTCCAGATTCTGATAAGCCCCCTGCAAGCAGACCCCCACAACCACCGGTCAGGGGAGGTGCTCGCTTGTCCCTTTCCTGAGCTGCATGCTCGGATAAGGGTCTTGTATGGATTTTGGGGGGACCCCACGCCATTTTTTTTGGGAATTTTTTTATCCGGAAAATCATGACAGCTGACAGCTGATGATTCATCGGTTCTTAATGACCTACTTGCTTCAAATATGCCATTAGACACGTTTTTTTAAAGCGTCTGAATGCCAATCAAAGTCCCTGAAACTAAATAAAATGGTAAGCTTACCTGTTTACACCTTGCATTTGCTTTGCTTCAAAAACTCTACCCCATTTCCCTTTCTTAGTGCTTCATAGCGTCTCCAAAGCCTCCATAGAGGTCTATGACAAAGCTTGCAAGCAGTACCAGCAGCTTTTGAGAGGCTTTTATAAAGCTTAAGCTTCACTTTATTTGGAGGTATTGCAGGTTGAGATATCCCAGGATGCACTGGGAAACCAACAAGCGATTTGAAAAAAGTGTCACGTACCTGGTGGTGGAGTCTGACTTATGCAGTGGGCAACCTCTCTTACAACCCTGATTCCTGAACCCCTAGTAGTGCAGACAGGGAGCTCGGGAGTACAGGGAGGCACGAGGGTTGGACTGGGTCACTGGTGGTGGTGTGCTGGTCCGTGTGGTACTCGTGCAAGCTGAAGCGTAGTAAGGCAGGCCGAGTCGGTAACAGGCTGGCGGAACAGTACAGATGGGTCAGGCTGAAGAGTAGTCGGTTACAAGCAGAGTTCGTTAACAGGCCGGCAGCGAGGTACAAGGGAGCAGGCAGAAGAGTGGTTGTGGAAGCCGGGGTCGGTGCAATAGCAGGGTCAAGACAAGCCGGGTCACAGGAACAAACAATCAGGATCATAGGTTGCTTCAGGAACACACAAACGCTGTAGAACGGACAGCACTTGCTTCCTGGTGCTGTCCTGCTTAAATGGCCGCTATTGGCGCCATTAGCACGCGCGGGGGCACGTGAACACATGCAAACGTGCACGGACCTGAGCAAATGCACACGGGAAGCCAGAAACATCCAGGAAGTCCTTTTTCCTAACAGAAGTCATCAGCTGTTACTGCGGTTCATGTGTATATATTCTGGAAGTGTCTGGTGCAGATGTCACATCTGGTGTGCAGCATGGAACAGCAGGAAGGTGAGCAGAGTCCAAATCAGAGGGGAGCAACTAGCAGATGGCACACATTGGAACGTTATAGCGGAAGGTGAGTAGGGACCGAAGAGAGAGGACTGAGTGGCAGAGCATCAGCAGAGCTGGGGGACTGGAGCAGGAGAACCTAGCAATGTCACACGTGCTGCACAGCGTGGGAGCAATATAGCATCAGGTGAGCGGGGACCAGAGAGAGAGGAGGATCAGCAGAGCTGGGGATTACTACTGAGTGGGCGATCTGCAAACCTGGGAGTAAGACTGAGCAGGGGATCTGCTGAATGAGGGTACTCATAAGCTAGGGATATGCTGAATGAGGGTACCAATGAGCTGGGGATCTGCTGAACAGGGGTACTAAAGAGCTGGGGATCTGCTGAGTGGGGGTACTACTGGGCTGAGGTTCTACTGGGCCCATTTAAAACAAATAAAAATTCAACACACACACACGGCATTTACCAAGCTTCATTAAAGCTTCAAAAAAGCATCATTGAAGAAGATACTAACAATAACTTATAAAGCCATCCACTACTTGCCCCCCAGCTACATCACTAACCTGGTCTCAAAATACCAACCAAATCAATCTCTTTGCTCCTCCCAAGATCTCCTGCTCTTTAGCTCCCTTGTCACCTCATCCCATGCTCACCTCCAGGACTTCTCCAGAGCCTCTCCCATCCTCTGGACTGCTCTACCCCAATCGGTCCGATTTTCTCCTACTTTGTCCACCTTCAGACGATCCCTGAAAACTCATCTCTTCAGAGATGCCTATCTAGCTCTCACCTAACAACTGTACATTTATCTTTTCCATCAGCACATACAGCACAGCTATTACCTCTTCTATCTCTTGACCTTCCCTCTTAGATTGTAAGCTCTAACGAGCAGGGCCCTCTTATTCCTACTGTATTTCAGTGTATTGTATTTGTATTGTCGACCCTCAAGTTGTAAATCGCTATGTAAACTGTTGGCGCTATATAAATCCTATATAATAATAATAAAAATAATAATAATCATCGAAGTATCACTGAAGCATCAAAAACACATCAAAACTTCAATCGGCCCAAATTGGTGAAATACTTATGTCAGACCATGCTCCCATACACCTTACCATTCAATTAGGCCCTTCGGGTCGGAGCTCCCCCTCATGGCGTCTCAATGAATCTCTTCTTCAGTCCTCTGAGGTCCGCCAATGCTTGACAACCACTCTCACCGAGTACTTCAAGCTGAACGAGGGCTCTGTGGATAACCCCTTAGTGATTAGTGGCTCCCTAATCAAGTTGGAAGCTAACTTGAAACGGGAGAGGTCCAAGCAGGTAGACACTTTACTTGCTCGCATGCGTCGTCTTGAAAGCGCACACAAAGCCAGCGTTGCATGATCGGTTCATACTGAGAAGAACTCAGGTCCAGGCAAACCATGTATGAATTCTCCAATAAACCTGGTTCCCTCCTTGCAAGAGCTCTCAGGGGCCCACGTACTCAAACCCTCATTCCACACATCATTTCATCCTCAGGACAGAAACTCTCTAGGTCAGATACCATGGCGGCTGAATTTTACTCTTTTTTCCGCGACCTGTATAACCTGGATCCGACTCCTTCTGTGGAAGCCTCCTTGGAACTTCGCTCATATATTGAGGGCTTGGGCATGCCACTTCCCTACCTTCTGCAGTGCGTGAGGACCTGGAGGCTCCTATTACGGAGGAGGAGCTTGGTGTGGCACTGGCCCAGGCCAAACCTTTAAAAGGCACCTGGGCCATACGGTTTGACAGCTGCCTACTACAGGACATTCTCTGCAACACTCACCCCACGCCTGGTTGCTGCCCTCAACTCTTTAGTCAGGGGACGGGTGATGCCAGTGGATGCTCTCAGAGCGTATATATCATTGATACCTAAGGAGGGTAAGGACCAGGTGCAATGTGGCAGCTACCGTCCCATTGCACTGTTGAATACCGACTTGAAACTTTTTGCAAGGATCTTAGCTAATAGATTATTGCCCCATATCCCGAGCCTCCGAGAACCGAGGGACAATACTCTTCGATTCGTTAACCTGATCCATGCAGCTAGGACCACTAAAAAACAGCTTCTTCTGCTCTCTACAGATGCAGACAAAGCATTTGATAGGGTCTGCTGGTCCTTTATTCGTTTGACAATGGAACATATAGGTCTGGGGCCCTCCATGCTAAGCTGGATTTCTTCTCTTTACTCTCAACCCCCTGCAGTCGTATAGGTTAATGAGACTAGGTCAGGCTTCTTCGATATATCCAATGGAACAAGGCAGGGATGCCCCCTGTAGCCACTTATATTCATATTGACACTGGAACTCTTTCTTTGTATGATTCGTGCTGACCCCAACATTTCTGGATTTAGTAAACCCTCTGAAGACCATAAGGTGGCAGCGTTCGCTGATGATTTGATCTTCTTCATCACAGACCCACTTACTTCTTTGCCCAACCTCCTACAAGCCCTGAAGACATACGGGACCCTGTCCCACTTTAGAATTAATTTTGGGATATCCTCTGTCCTCAATATTTTGGTGGATCCCAGGATGATCCAGGGTATTCAGCCTTCTTTCCTGTTCCATTGGGCTACCACGGCAATAAAATATTTAGGTACCAATATCACACCAGATCCGTCCAAACTGTATGAATCAATCTTTGGACCACTCCTCTCCAAAGTACGGGATGACCTGTTGCACTGGCACTCTCTAACTCTGACTTGGTTCGGCTGCTGCAGTGCTCTCAAATTGATAGTCCTGCCACGAATACTCTATCTGCTGCAAGCACTGCCTATTCGGCTTCCCACCCATTTCTTCCGTACGATTTGTTTGCTATTTTGGAAGTTTGTTTGGGCACACCAGAAGCCACGGCAGACACTACAGAAAATGTCACTACCAAAGACCTCGGGGGGACTCGCTCTTCCGGACATTCGGACGTATTATAGGGCAGTACATCTCAACAGGATAGTGGACTAGTGGACTGGCATTGCCACTGGGCAATTCTGGTTCTTGTTGGCATTGTGGCGCTGGGGGGGTCCATGGTCCACATTTGGAAAGCCCAAAAATCCAACAGTTTTGGCATGATGTAACCGACTTACAAGCTAACCCTGCTGCGTGCTTGCTGCATTTGACGGACAGACCAATTAAAAAGTACAAATCCTCACTCACAATGCAACTCCTGAATGCGGCAAAGGCTTGCATCCCGCTCCGCTGGAGGGATGCTGAACCTCCTACGAAAGCTATGTGGTTTGCTAGGGTGAATGATTTTCGGGACATGGAGGAACTAACCGCCACACTGCATAACACATAGGAGGTCTATAGGGAAACCTGGAGACCATGGAACCACTTTTTATTCATAGATTCCTACCTCTCTGAGATGCCCTCTGCCTAGGGAGTGTGCGCCACCCACCGTGCTTCTGCTAGCCCCACTCTTCCCTGGGAGTGGGATAACTGATTGCCCCTTCCCCCTACTCTCCCCTTTTCCCCCTTCCTTCCTCTCTCTCCTTTCGCCCCCCCCCCCCTTGTTTTTTCTCTTATTCCCTACCTCTTTGTCGATGTCTACACCTCTTTCTCCTTCTCTGATTTCACTAAGTGCATTGTTAATTAAGGGAAAAAAAAAGGAAAACAATACTTTTTGCTGGTTGGCAGGTATGGTTACGCCATATGTGCCCCTCCTAGACACGTTGACATGTTCCGTTTGGTCCCCATCTCCTTTTGAGGGGAGGGAGCATTCTTATGCCATGTGCCAAGTTATAGAATCACTGTAATGTCTATCTGTGCCGGGCCTATTATCTAACTGTTACTCACCCACTGACTACTGAGGGATTGAAGGCTGTACCGATACCACACCTGGCTACATGCTTCTACCTTGGATGTAAATGTTTGTTCAAGTGATTTTTTTCAAGTAAATAAAGGAATTATAAAAAAAAACATCAAAACAAGCATGTTGAAGCGGTAAGCGCTTTGATGTGTGTTGAAGTTGAAGCTAGTGTAAATGAGCCCTTAGACAGCACTGTGCAGTGCAGCAGACCCTGATTGGCTCCCATTGCTGCCCTCCTTTCCCTGTTTGAGTGTTGCTGTGTAGACCATTACATGACCCTGATACTTTTCCTTTTCCTTTTTTTAGAAGAATCCATACCTGGGTTAAATTATGGCTTTTGATATGAGCCTGGAACTCAGCTTTAAAGTGGTAAAAAAAAGATCCTGTTCCTTTAAAGCATGTTAAACTGCATACTGCTTCTGCAGTGTCATTTGTCCCTTTCTATTTTGTAATCTACCTGGTTGATCCTACCTGTTCCTGCGTCCCCCTGTCTGTGCTGACCATAGTAATCGTAGCAGCTGATCCCTGATTACCGTGGTCAGGTTATGTGCCTCCGTCATCCCGCTGCTCTCCTCTCTCCCCCTCTCTCTCTCTCTCCCTGTCAGCTTGGGAGTCTGCATAGTGAGCCATCTCCTCCCCGTCCCTCCCCTCCTCTCCTGCCGCTATTTCTTCTGTAAAAAGTGACTGCCAACCTCTCTGCAATAACATGATGTACTACACTGTGTGTGTTTTTTTCAATTCTGCAGCTAAATGCCAGCTGTCATCAGAGGGGAAACCCAGCCCCTCCCACTGTAGTTCCTACATCAGGGAGGGAGAGCGGCTTGTGGTCACGTGACCGCACATTGGCGATATGAAAAATGGTATTTAGCTGCTAAATTTAAATAAAAACACACACTGCAGGAATTAATATCTGACTTAATTATTGAAAAAGTCCCAAGAACTTTCCCTTTTTGACTGTAAAGAGGGAAATTCCGCATTCTTCCAGGGCTTTATCACATGACTAATGGAAAGGCAACGTTTCCAAAAATATGATTATTGCTCATTTCCACACGGAGACAACTGATTGAGTAAACCTGGTAATCACAACGTGAAGGCTATACACAGCCCTGTTAGGCATTTCTTTGAATCCCATAAACTATGTCCAACGATATCCGGGAATCATCTCAGTTACTGGTCTTTCAGAGCCGGCACTGAACCGCGCAACTCAGAATTCCATCATCGCCCGGCTTTTTCATTATGTTAATCTTGCTTTTAACCTCCTTCTGCACCACGAGAAATGAGCTTTGCAGACCAATAGGCCAACTGCGGTGTATTGAATTACTCTGCGAGGTCTACAATTATTACTCAATGAGTTCAGCTGTTCAGAATTGCAGATGATGACTCGTTGGTCTGGAATTCTGGGGGACCACAGGTTATCCAGCCCCAAAATCCCATCTCTTGAACGGTTAAGGTGAAACTCCAGTTTAGTTAAAATAAAATAAAAAAATTGCTATATACATTACAAGGTTTTTTCTAGCAAACTTTATTGCCAATCTTTACATGCTTCCGTTCTGCAGATACTGATTTCCAAGTGGGGTGATCTATCTGTGTTGTAATAAGGTCTCAGAATCTTTACACATGCGCAAAGTTTTTTAGTATCTTCTTAAGAAACTCCTATTCCTGGGGATGTCAGTAACATGAGTTCAAGCTCTGATGAGTCAGTTATATGAGTAGGAGGGTGAAAGTTCTGGTAAATTTGTATGCAAGCAGAGTCCTGGTACGTGATCCTGGTATTTGTATGTGTCAAGGCATTTTACATTGAAGTCAATTAACCACTTCAGCCCCGGAAGGATTTCCCATGTCAGGACCAGAGCACTTTTTGCGATTTGGCACTGCGTCGTTTTAACTGACAATTGCACAGTCGTGCAATGTTGTACCCAAATAAAATTTGTGTCCTTTTTTTTCAACAAATAGAGCTTTCTTTTGGTGGTATTTAATCACCTCTGAGTCATTTCTGATCACCGCTATAAACAAAAAAAGAGCGTCAATTTTGCAAAAAAAACAATATTTCTTATTTTTGCTAAAATACAAATCCAAAAAAAATATAAAAAACAAATTTATTCATCAGTTTTGGCTGATTTATATTCTTCCTCATATTTTTGGTAAAAAAATTGCAATCAGCGTTTATTGATTGGTTTGCGCAAAAGTTGCCGCGTTTACAAACCATGAGAATTCATTTCTGGCATTTTTACAATTTTCTTTTTTACTGGTAATGGCAGCGATCTGCGATTTATATCGGGACTTTGATATCGGGGCGGACATGACGGACATTTTTGACACTTTTTTGGGACCAATGACATTTATACAGCGATCAGAAATTTAAATATCCACTGATTTCTGTATGGGGGTTAACCTGGGGGGGGCGCTCTAGGGGTTAACTGTGTTCCCTGGGTGTGTTCTAACTGTGAGGAGGCTGGGCTGTCAAGGGCATAAGAGATCTAACTGATCCCAGTGACAGGGATCATTAGATCTCTAAGATGCTGCCTGATAGCGCGGGGAGCCGCAGTGTTTACATTGGCGGTTCCCCGTTTTTCCTCTGTGGTAAGCAATCACAGCTCGCCGGTGGACATCGGGTCCACCAGAGCCGCCGGCACAATCCTGCAGAGTGCGGCGGGCACAAGAGCGCGCCGGTGCGATCCCGCCTGCTAGCTGCGCATGCGCGAGCCGCCGTTCAAAGATGCCGATTCACGGGACGCTGACACTCTGCAGCAGTAAATGTACATGAGCCAGTCGGGAACCGGTTGAGCTGTCTGTATTACCACCGGGGGCAAGATTCTTCCTCTCTGTTTGTCCCGGTGACTGTTGTCACTGTTACAAAGAGTGAGGGTAAATCTAGACCTGTAGCTCTCCTTCACACGATTTCAAAGTCGCATTTCAGTGCGACTTCAGGTGAGACTTGAGCAGTATGTAAGCCTCTATGTGTGTACATATTTAGAAGATTATATGGGTACTATCATCCTAAAATTTTAAAAAAAGTGGTAATTGGGTACCTAGATAGTCCATTGTTCTTCCTACGCAGGGTTTTGCAGGGGTCACCCCTAGTTACTCTTCCCTTTTATTCAGGTGCGACTTGGAAGACATCTGTGCGGCTTCATAACAGAGGCTTCCACTATGATTTCCACTAAAATTCCAATTTAATCACTTTGAGTGGAGGTCTCCTTTAAGAGGCCAAGGTTAGGCTTTTCAGGATGGGGGGTTCTGTTTGGCTTTCTCTAATGAATGAATACCAGAATTATTTGATCCCATTCCAGGCCTTGTGTTATTTGGTTCGTATTACAAATATTTGCATTCACAGATCAAACTGCTTCAGCCTTGGAATTTATTTTAGCGTAGAGCTGGGGGTGAGCCGCACGAGGGGGAGAACGCGACTGCTGGGAGGGAGGGGCCGGGAGACCTCCATTATACAAAGCTGCTTTAAATTCCAGCCACCCGTCTGTACTAACAGCCACTATTATCACATTTCCAGCTAGAGCATAGATAGGGATTAGCTCTTCAGTGAATGAGAGAGATGCCGTGTTGCTTTGTAATTCGGGACACAGAGTTCTTATTTTCGGAGGTGTTACACCAGATCTGAGTGCTGGGCACCATAATCTGGTTTCTTATATGTTCAGCGTCAAGAATTAATATACCAATCAGTGATGGCGGACAATTTCCTGCATGGTAGAACTTTTATACTCTAAGGCCTCATGCACACAGGGCATTAAAAAAACGACCTACAAAGTCAGTACCGATGGCAGGAAAAAGCGGCTGTAAAAACGCGATTTTAGAAACATTTTGCATTGGCGTTAATGCGTTTTTAGCCGCATTAGTGTTTAGCATCGTTCCTCTGCCCTCTTCCATTTTTCATTCCCAATTACTACAGCTTAAAAATGCTTGATGCAGCTTAAAGGATATGTAAAGGTTTGATCAAAAAAAAAAACATGTTATACTTACCTCCTCTGTGCAGATGGTTTTGCACAGAGTGTCCCCAATCCTCCTCTTTTGGGGTCCCTCAGCAGCTCTCCTGGCCCCTCCTCTTCTCGAGTGCCCCATTGGATAGCCTCTTTCCCGGCATCCATTGACACAGACAGCAGGACTCAGCCCCACCCCCTGGCTCCCACGTCATTGGATTTGATTGACAGCAGCAGGAGCCAATGGCTGCGCTGCTATCAATCTATCCAATCAGGACCCGAGACACCAGCTGGAGCGGGTGTGTTCATTCCCGTCGCTGGAAAGACCAGGGTCAGGTAAGTAAAGCGGGGGCTCTTGGGGGCTGCTGCATCACAGGAGGTTTTTCACCGGTTCCGGTTGCATTAACCAGTTCCCGACCGGCTCGTGTAAATTTACTGCTGCAAAGTAACAGCGAATCGCCATCTATAAACGGCGGCTCGCACGCTCTCGTGCCCCCGCACTCTGTAGGAGTGTGGCCGTGGCTTGGGCGGACTCGATCTCTGCCAGCGAGCCGCAATTGCCTACCAGAGACGAAGAACGGGGAAAACACGGCGGTTTCCCATTCTGACAGGCGGCATTTGACAGGCGGCATCTAAGAGATCTACTGATCCCTATCACTGGGATCAGTTAGATCTCTTATGCCCCTGGCAGCCCAACCCCCTCACAGGTAAAACAAACCCCTAGATCTCCCCCTGCAAGTTAACCCCTTCACTGCCAATGACATTTACACAGTAATCAGTGGATATTTAAGTTTCTGATCGCTGTATAAATGTCATTGGTCCCAAAAAAGTGGCAAAAATGTCCGACATGTCCGCCCCAATATCGCAGTCCCGATAAATATCGCCGCCATTACTAGTAAAAAAGAAAAAATTGTAAAAACGCCAGAAATTAATTCTCATGGTTTGTAAACACTGCAACTTTTGTGCAAACCAATCAATAAACGCTGATTGCGATTTTTTTTTACCACAAATATGAGGAAGAACATAAATTGGCCAAAACCGATGAATACATTTGTTTTTTATATTTTTTTTTGGATTTGTATTAGCAAAAAGTAAGCAATACTGGTTTTTTTTTCAAAATTGTCGCTCTTCTTTTGTTTATAGTGGCGATTAGAAATGACGCAGAGGTGATCAAATACCACCAAAAGAAAGCACTATTTGTGGGAAATAAAGGACGGAAATTTCATTTGGTTACAACGTCGCACGAAAGCGCAATTGTCAGTTAAAGCGACGCAGTGCCGAATCGCAAAAAGTGCTCTGGTCCTAACATGGGTAATCCTTCTGGGGCTAAAGTGGTTAAGGTGAAAAACCTTGAGGGTTTACAACCCCTTTAATGCTGTATACAGCATTAACACGTGTTTAGCCACGTCAGGCATTTTTACAGCTGTAATGCTACTGCTCCAGGACGCACTGGCCCTGGATTTTGTTTTTTTTGCAACTTGAAAATGCCTATGCCTTACAGCTCCTAAAAGCCTGTGTGTGCATGGACATATAGAATGACATGGAGAGGGGAGTTGTAAAGGCAGAAGATTTTTTATCTTAATGCATATGCATTAAGGTAAAAAAAACTTCTTTTGTGTAGCAGCCTCCCCAGCACCCCCTAATTACTTACCTGAGCCCCTTCTCTCTCCAGTAACGTCCTCAAATGTCTAAGCCTTCTGGGACACTCCTCCTGATTGGCTGCGATACAGCAGCGTTTTCATTGGCTGTCATTTAAAGTCAGTCAGCTAATAAGGGGAGAGGGGGGGGGGCTAGGTCGGGCATGTCTGAATGGATACACAGAACTCTGACTCGGCTCGGGTGCCCCCATAGAAAGCTGCTGGCTGTGGGGCACTCGATAGGAGAGAGGGGCTAGGAGCAGCAAAGAGGGACCCGAGAAGAGGAGGGCTGCTCTGTGCAAAACCAACTACACAGAGGAGGTAAGTAAAACATGTTTGTTATTTTTCTTTTTTTTAAAACAACAAAACTTTACAATCACTGCCCATACATTATACAATTTTTCTATTCAATTTTCTTTAGATTTACCTTTGACTATGTAGTGCAAGGGCCTGACTGATTGCATACAAACTGAAAGTGTTTAGGTTTGAACTCATATTATATGGTTTTGGTAAATCTAAAGGAAATGTGTACAAGACAATTGTATAATGTATGGCCAGCCTTACTGGCCAGATCACCAGGTGAAAATAAAAAGACAACTAATGCCACCACCACATTTAAGAACTGTTAAGCTGCAAGGGTCGCTGGTTCGAATCCCAAACACGATGCTACCTGCCTGGAGTTTGCATGTTCTCCCTGTGCCTGTGTGGGTTTCCTCCGGGTCCTCCGGTTTCCTCCCACACTCCAAAAACATGCTGGTAGGTTAATTGGATCCTGACTATATTGGCCCTAGTGTATGTATGAATGTGAGATAGGGACCTTAGATTGTAAGCTCCTTGAGGGCAGGGACTGATGTGAATGTACAATATACAGTATCTCACAAAAGTGAGTACACCCCTCACATTTTTGCAAATATTTTATTATATCTTTTCATGTGACAACACTGAAGAAATGACACTTTGCTACAATGTAAAGTAGTGAATGTACAGCTTGTATAACAGTGTAAATTTGCTGTCCCCTCAAAATAACTCAACACACAGCCATTAATGTCTAAACCACTGGCAACAAAAGTGAGTACACCCCTAAGTAAAAAAAGGTCCAAAGTGGGCCCAATTAGCCATTTTCCCTCCCCGGTGTCATGTGACTCATTAGTGTTACAAGGTCTCAGTTGTGAATGGGGATCAGGTGTGTTAAATTTGGTGTTATCGCTCTCACTCTCTCATACTGGTCACTGGAAGTTCAACATGGCACCTCATGGCAAAGAACTCTCTGAGGATCTGAAAAAAAGAATTGTTGCTCTACATAAAGATGACCTAGGCTATAAGAAGATTGCCAAGATCCTGAAACTGAGCTGCAGCACGGTGGCCAAGACCATACAGTAGTTTAACAGGACAGGTTCCACTCAGAACAGGCCTCGCCATGGTTGACCAGAAGAAGTTGAGTGCACGTGCTCAGCATCATATCCAGAGGTTGTCAGGTTGCCTTTGGGAAATAGATGTATGAGTGCTGCCAGCATTGCTGCAGAGGTTGAAGGGGTGGGGGGTCAGCCTGTCAGTGCTCAGACCATACGCCGCACACTGCATCAAATTGGTCTGCATGGCACATTGTCCCAGAAGGAAGCCTCTTCTAAAGATGATGCACAAGAAAGCCCACAATCAGTTTGCTGAAGACAAGCAGACTAAGGACATGGATTACTAAAACCATGTCCTGTGGTCTGATGATGAGACCAAGATAAATTGTAAGGCTGACCGCAGTTCAGCCTGTATTTGTAGGAGGGGTCTGGGTCACTTATAACACAGCCTCCTCCTACTGGCTCTCTCTGCGTTTTCTGGGGAAGTTTCCCAACCTTCCCGTCCCCTATTTTAGGGTTCTCATTTACTATCATTCTAATTGGGTATGTCCCCTTAAGGCATACCGAACTTGTGACCACGGCACACCTCAGGTCACTGTCCAGGCTCCATGTCATTCCATTTCCCAGACATCTTAAAGATTCAGAGTACAAATGTATTTGCTTCAGATAGTGTCAAGCGTGTGTGGGGGCATCCAGGTGAGGAGTACAAAAACAAGTGTGTCTTGCCTACAATCAAGCATGGTGGTGGGAGTGTCATGGTCTGGGGCTACATGAGTGCTGCTGGCACTGGGGAGCTACAGTTCATTGAGGGAACCACGAATGCCAAAATGTACTGTGACATACTGAAGCAGAGCATGATCCCCTCCCTTCAGAGATTGGGCCGCCAACATGATAACAACCCCAAACACACCTCCAAGATGACCACTGCCTTGCTAAAGAAGCTGAGGGTAAAGGTGATGGACTGGCCAAGCATGTCTCCAGACCTAAACCCTATTGAGCATCTGTGGGGCATCCTTAAATGGAAGGTGGAGGAGCGCAAGGTCTCTAAAATCCACCAGCTCCGTGATGTCGTCATGGAGGAGAGGACTCCAATGGCAACCTGTGAAGCTCTGGTGAACTCCATGCCCAAGAGGGTTAAGGCAGTGCTGGAAAATAATGGTGGCCACACAAAATATTGACAATTTGAGCCCCATTTGGACATTTTCACTTAGGGGTGTACTCACTTTTGTTGCCAGCGGTTTAGACATTAATGGCTGTGTGTTGAGTTATTTTGAGGGGGCAGCAAATTTACACTGTTATACAAGCTGTACACTCTCTACTTTACATTGTAGCAAAGTGTCATTTCTTCAGTGTTGTCGCATGAAAAGTTTACAAAAATGTGAGGGGTGTACTCACTTTTGTGAGATACTGTATATGTAAAGCGCTGCATAAATTGAAGGCGCTATATAAGTACCTGAAATAAATAAATAAATATGATACATGTTTGCTTTTGTGTTTAATACTGCTTTAATTAGGGCTAGAGCGGGGTCTCCAAACTTTTGAGTGCAAGGGCCACATTATATTGTGTACTTTACAAATACTGTATTGTGGGCCAAAATAAATGTGATTAATAAATTAATTAATAAAATGTAAATAAATGAATATGTATTACTTGGCACTTTGTTTTTGTAATCAGCAGGATATGATTCAGAACAACAGAAAAAGAATTTCAGTAAAGCAAAGCATAGAAATTCCAAAAAAAAATCCTATTAGGGACCCAGATGTCAGGGGCACTCTGATCCAGACCTTGATGTGAGGGTGGACTCTGATGGGGACTTTCATGTAAGGGGGACTCTAATGGTGACTCTCATGTAGAAGGGGACTCTAATGTAAGGAGGGAATCTGCTAAGGACTCTCATGTTAGTGTGGAATCTGATCTGGACCTTGACATAAAAAGGGACTCTGATGGGGCCATTATGTAAGGGTGACTCTGATGAGGACTCTCCTGTAAAGTGGGACTCTCATGTAAGGAGAGTCACTGGTGAGGACTCTCATGTAAGGGGGACTTGCATGACTGGTTGGTAGGTCACTGGCAGCGCTAGAAACCCAAGACCATACAGTGACAGTACAGCCAGGGGATATTGGGGAGAAATGGAGACCACAAGCTGACCTGTGTGAGAGACCACTAACTCTAGCTGTGATCCAAATGCATTCTTGTAGTGGGTCATATTTGGCAACTTCTGAGCTAGAACCTCTGACAATGTTTTATTGCTGTCTGTATCTTTCTGTCCTGTGACAACCACACCCTTCACATCTTGTCACAGCTGTCACAGAGACCGAAAGTGAGGCTAAGGCTGGCCATACATTATACAAGTTTCTTCTACAATTGTCCTTTAGATTTACCAAAACCATATAATATGAGGTCAAACCTAAACAATTCACTGGCCTGTGCGATGATCCAGCCGGTTCTCTTCTTCCTCTCCTCTCTGATCCCCTGCACAGGTGAGGCTGCATTGCTGGGCACAGGTGAGGCTGCATTCCAGTTCACGGGTGAGGCTGCATTGCTGGGCACTGGTGAGACTGCATTGCTGGGCACAGGTGAGGCTGCATTGCTGAGCACTGGTGAGGCTGCACTGCTGGGCACACGTGAGGCTGCATTCTTGGGCACAGATGAGGCTGCATTGCTGGGCACTAGTGAGGCTGCATTGCTGGGCACTGGTGAGGCTGCATTGCTGGGCATTAGTGAGGCTGCATTGATGGGCACTGGTGAGGCTGCATCGCTGGGCACAGATGAGACTGCATTCCTGGGCACAGGTGAGGCTGCATTGCTGGGCACTGGTGAGGCTGCATTGCTGGGCACTGGTGAGGCTGCATTGCTGGGCACAGCTGAGCCCTGCATTCTTTATGTAGCATGCTCCTTAGCCCTGCGTTCTAAATGTAATGCACTCCTGAACTCTGCACTGTTTTTTCTATATCTTATCTTCATAACATTTGGTACTCATCTCAAAAAATTCTAAGAAGTATCTTTTTTTTTATCTTTATTTATGGACGAAATGTGAGACATAAGGTATATATCAAACACATACCACATACACTGCATATATAATTTGAGGAAAATATGCTTATAAAGTAGTTTACCATTTGCCAATAAAAAAATAAAAATATGTCCCCGCATTTATAAAATCTGGACACCTTACCTTACACTACATATTTGAAGGTAAGACCCCCATACACACTATTACATTTTCTGCAGACTTTTGTCTTCAAATTTATCAAAACCATATAATATGAGGTCAAACCTTAAAGTGGTTGTAAACCCTTTACAACCACTTTAACTTACAGGTACGCCTATAATAAGGCACAGTTTAGGAGATATTCTCTGTATACGCTTGCGCCGACGTCAACATCGCATGTGCAGTGAAGAAACGGAGGGACGTGCCGTTTCTTCACTAGGATCATGCCGCGACTCCCGTGCACATGCGCGGGAGCGACGTCACGCAACTGCGGCCAGTCACAGAGCCGGAGTCAGCGCCCCCGGAAGGAAGAGGGGCGAAGATGAACGCAGCCTGCACAGGGGACAGCGCGGGCACCGATTGCGGGTAAGTGCCACATAATGGGCTAATATGCGATCCATAGTAGCCCATTATGTTTTTACTTTGCAGGGAACTAAAGAGGAAGTAAAACCCATCAGGGTTTACTTCCTGTTTAAGAGTTTCAATTTGTATGCAATCAGGCAGGCCCTTGCACTACATGGTTTTGGTAAATCTGAAGAAAAAAATCTGCAGAAAATCTAATAGTATGTATGGGGTCTTACTCTATTCAAAAGTAACAAAAATAATTTGTCTGGAATAGGTTTTAAGACCCTTTTAATTTTTTTAATAGCGTCTCCCTTGCATACATTTTTTATAGTATATACTGTATGTGTCCTACATGCAAAGGCAAAGTACCTCTGTAAGCACTCTGTTATGGAAGGGGGGGTGAAAATAAGAAGTTGAGCTGTGGTTTTACCACCAACCTTTACCTAACATGGCAGCCAGAAGGGTGATGCCTTCATTCTCCAGCATTCACTCACACTAACATAACCTGCCCTCCTGAAACTGTTCCAAGCAGTAAATCACAGTGCAAATTTATTTGATATCTGCTCACCTGTCAGTCCATTTAAGCACAGCCAAATTTCTTAATGTGATATTAAAGCTTCATTTAAAAAAAAATAATAAGCATGTCATACTTACCTGCTCTGTGCAGTGGTTTTGCACAGAGTAGCTCCGATCCTCTTCCTTTCGGGTCCCCCGCGGGCGCTCCTGGCTTCTCCGCCTCAAGTAGTGACCCCCCAGAGAAAGCTGCTTGGCCTGCGGGGCACCGCTGCATGTTCGCTCCCGAGCCGCTGCTCTATGTATCCAAAAAACACATTGGGCCAAAGCTCACCCCCCCTCTCTCCTCATTGGCTCACTATGATTGACAGCAGTGGGAGCTAATGGGCTCCCACTGCTGTCTCTGCCAATAAGGAGGGAGAGTCCCGAGACAGCTGAGGCTATTGTGAACATTGCTGGATTGGAAGGAGCTCAGGTAAGGATTGGGGGGCTGGGGAGGCCACTGCACACAGAAGGTTTGTTTACCTTCATGCTTTAGAACCAATTTAAGCCCTGATGAAAGAGGGTGGGGGGGGGGGGGGTGCATTGG
>BLSH010022043.1:1932368-1944265 GCA_018402905.1 Glandirana rugosa
CAGTCGGACAGTCACGAGTCTGGTATGCGGCGTGTGACGTACTTTGACCAGACGTACCGACAGTAGGGTCTTCCTCCGGAGAAGATTTCTACTACGAATTCTTTCGGGTGTTTGTCAAACGACTTCTGTTCGTCTGATTCCTGTACCTAATGACCTTGGTACAGGACACCAGACTACTCTGGTTCTATTTAAATAAACCAAGTCTACAACAGTTCACACACACCACCGTTGGTCCACTCCTCATGTTTCTGTTCACACAGAACGGATGTCAGTTCGTACCCATGCTCTGCTTCAGTATGTCACATTACATGTTGGCATTCATGATTGCCAACCATGAACTGTAGCTCCCCATTGCCGGCAGCACTCATACAGCCCCAGACCATGACACTCTAACCACCATGCTTGACTGTAGGCAAGACACACTTGTCTTTGTACTCCTCACCTGGTTGCCACCACACACACTTGACAACATCTGAACCAAATAAATTTATCTTGGTCTCATCAGACCACAGGACATGGTTCCAGTAATCCATGTCCTTAGTCTGCTTGTCTTCAGCAAACTGTTTGTGGGCTTTCTTAAGCATCATCTTTAGAAGAGGCCTCCTTCTGGGATGACAGCCATGCAGACCAGTTTCATGCAGTGTGCGGCGTATGGTCTGAGCACTGACAGGCTGACCACCCACCCCTTCAACCTCTGCAGCAATGCTGACAGCACTCACACGTCTATTTCCCAAAGACAACCTCTGGATATGACGCTGAGCATGTGCACTCAACTTCTTTGGTTGGCCATGGTGAGGCCTGTTCTGAGTGGAACTTGTCCTGTTAAACTGCTGTATGGTCTTGGCCACCATGCTGCAGCTCAGTTTCAAGGTCTCGGGCAATTTTCTTATAGCCTAGGCCATCTTTATGTAGAGCAACAATTCTTTTTTTCAGATCCTCAGAGAGTTCTTTGCCATGAGGTGCCATGTTGAACTTCCAGTGACCAGTATGAGAGAGTGAGAGCGATAACACCAAATTTAACACACCTGCTCCCCATTCACACCTGAGACCTTGTAACACTAACGAGTCACATGACACCAGGGAGGGAAAATGGCTAATTGGGCCCAATTTGGACATTCTCACGTAGGGATGTACTCACTTTTGTTGCCAGCAGCTTAGACATTAATGGCTGTGTTTTGAGCTATTTTAATGGGACAGCAAATTTACACTGTTATACAAGATGTACACTCACTACTTTACATTGTAGCAAAGTGTCATTTCTTCAGTGTTGTCACATGAAAAGAAGCACAGTGATTAGCATTTTCGTCTAGCAGCAAAAGGGTCGCTGGTTTGAATTCCAACCACAACACTACCCACCTGGAGTTTGCATGTTCTCCCTATGCCAGTGTGGGTTTCCTCTGGATACTCCAGTTTCCTACCACACTCCAAAGACATGCTGGTAGGTTAATTGGCTCCTGTCTAAATTGGCCCTAGTATGTGTATGTATGAATGTGAGTTAGGGACCTTAGATTGTAAGCTCCTTGAGGGTAGGGTCTGATGTGAATGTACAATATATATTTAAACTGATGGCGTTATATAAGTACCTGAAATAATAATCATATAATAACAGTTTTACAAAAATCTGAGGGGTGTACTCACTTTTGTGAGATGCTGTATGTGATATCAGAGGCGTAACTAGAACCTTCAGGGCCCGGGTGCAAGAAATTAGGAAGGGCCCCCCTGACCTCTGGCCAGGGCCCTTCCCTCTTCTTGCTAATCCTGGGGCCCTTTACTCCTTTCACGGGTCCCTTTATTACGGTCCCACAGCGGGACCCTGGGAACAGCAGAAGACAAGTAAACTGGATAGGAGGGGCGGCAGGGGCAGCATATAGAGGAACCAATCTCCTGCATTAGGAGGAAAATGGAATAAATAAACCTTCTAAATGCCACCCTCGCCATCACTCCTATCCAGGTGTACAAGGGAAGCACATGGGCCCCCTGGAGCATGGGGCCCGGTTGCAACCGCAACCCCTGCAACCCCTATCGTTACGCCCCTGTGTGATATACATACTTTGCTCTTCCAATCTTCTACCTCTTTGAGTGACCGGTCCTCTGAAGCTTGGTTCCTTCACTGCATGACTGGTCTCAGCTCTCTGATGTCAGACCTGCATTGTATGGGAGGATGCCAATGACTCTTCAACAGCCCAAGACGTTGAATTTGAGGAGGAGAACGCTGCTGGGGAAGTGAGAAGTAAGGTAGGTATATCATCATATTTATCATCATTTCCAAGGCAGATGACAAGATAGACCTTGCCATGGGAAGCAGGAGGGGAGCAATTGGGGACCTTCTGCAAGGGTAAATCTTTTTTCCCAGAGTTAAAGCGGAGTTCCACCCAGAAATGTTTTTTTTTTTTGGCATCCACTCTTTTAATACTAAATAGATGTTTCCTTGTCTTTAAACCACCTAGTAATTACATGTATTTTTTACTCACAATTTCGTTTCTCTCACTGCTGGACTTTTCCATTTTAGGTGAGGGCATCTGAAGCCCATCCGTAGTCTCCTGGCATCTCTTCCTGAAAGAAGTGCATGGTGGGTAACCATCATGCACTCCTCGATCTCGGTCCTCCTTAAATCGCGTAATTTCCTGTCTGGAAATAACACGATTTTACAGTACAGGGAAGCCCACTGACTCCTGGGAAATGATGAGTCACATCTCCCAGGAGGCCAAGCGAAGCAGGAAGTGAGGAGAAGAGCCTAGGACTTAAAATGGGCAGATTACAAAGACCACCTTGCAACAAGCGACTTAGGGTGAGTATAACAAAAAAAAAATTCCTTCAAAGCTAAGTCTATATAGGCAAAGGACTTGAATGATGTAAAAAAAATTCTGGGTGGAACTTCGCTTTAAGCTTTAAATATATTCAGGACCACATTGGTGAGATATTGTCATCAGGATCTTCAGTCCTGAATAACTGCTCCCACATTGCAGAGTCAAATGACGGTCACTCTTGTGAGAGCGGACAGAGATAGAAACTCCCACAGGGCAATCTCACTATTTAAAGAGCTGTAAGAAGCTTGGAGGTAATTCAGATTACCACTTCCCACCCCTTAGCCAAAATCTCAGTTTTTGGATGGGGTCAGGTTTGTAAATCAGGCGTATTCTTTAGTATTCTTGAAGAAAAAAATGCGTCTGCGCAAAAGATCCAAGGCCTGAGTTCTCATTACTAATTCCGTTCCAAAAATACAACACAGCTAATTCATTTACAGTTTTAATTAGTTCTTGTCTGAGGGATGGGAGGGGGCACTTTAGCACAGAGGGGCTCGCAGCGAAGGAGGGGAGGGGTAGATTTAGAAATGTTGCCGGTGAAAGCGCGCTTTTTAATTACTACGCTGGGGCCCAGGCCCGGATCTGCTGATGTCTGGGGATCGAGTTAATTAAAATCCGCATTATTTTACTTTTAATTAGTTTCCCTCTTTTGTTTCCTCCTCGCCATATGGCCGTGTCCCGTAGTCAAATTAACTTAATTAAGCTAATTACGCTGATCAGTTTAATTATTCACGAGACTCTGATTGGGTGAGAGGGGAGTTTTTTTTCATACCCTGAAGCTTTTTGATTTAAGCTGTCTTCTCCCTCCTCTCTTGCAGACACGCAGCGACCATTAACCCCCAAGATGCTGAAGGAAGGATGATTTCGGGGGACAAGGTGGTTAATTGCATGAAGAGTATTTCACTGTGCTGACTCTGCATTCAGGGATTTATAGGTATATCTAGAGGCTGGCTTGCACTGCAGAGTCTTTGTGAGGGTGGAAGAGTGCAGAACATCCTCTTTACAGTACTCTGTGTCCCATGTACAATTGCTTGAAGTCTATAGGGGACATGACAGACAATATAGATGAGCGTCTGGAGGCTTTGGGGTCTTGGATTTGGCATTTTCCATTTTTTTGGAGGGACTGTCCTGTTTCACAGAAGGGTGGGAATAACAATAAACAAACAAAATTACAGTAATAACGTTACAGGCGTAATTACTGGATTGTTCAAATCTGAAACAATTAAGGAAATCTATGCTGGGAAATGATGAAGGCCTGCCAGGGCTGGTGCAAGGATTTTTGACACCCTAGGCGAAACCTCATTTTGCCGCCCTCCAGGGGCAGTCTGCCCCTGACTCCAGCCCCTTTGCCCTGTCAATTTATACCATGGAGGTGGCAGAGGCAGAGACTTTTTGCAGAGCCTCTCTACCTATTTCTTTAGCCGTGGTCCACAGGTCCACACCTGTGCCCCTGGATCCGCCTCATTTTACCGCCCTTGGGTGCTGCCAGCCGCTGCTCTCCAGTGACATGATTGATTGATGTAGAGCAGTGATGGATCAATAGCGGATGGGAGCCCCTGGTGGAAGTGGCACCCTAGGCTGCCGCCTACTCTGCCTAGTGGTAGAGCCGGCCCTGAGGCCTGCTCTATCCACTCATTATAGCAGGGAGGTGGAAGTCACCAGGAGGAACCATTGGGAGCTGCAGCGGGGACATGCAGTCATGGGAGGCAGCTTCGATCGAGCTTCGAGGGTCTTACCTCTGCGACCTGGGATCACAGAGACCCCAAATGTGGGGGGGTGGGTAGCCACTACTGGTCAAAATTTGGGGCTCCTATCACCTATGGTTCTGGAGATACGGGGCTCCATGCGCAGCCTGTCAGAAGCTACCTACAGCACGGCCAGTTTAACCTCCTCGCATCCGCGCCATAGCCGAATGACGGCTACAGCGCGGCGCTAAAATGCCGGGAGGACGTCTATAGACGTCCTCCCATTTGGCTCATTTGGCGCGCACGCTGCGGGAGCGTGCCCGCGGGTCGGGTGGACCCGATGTCCGCCGGAGACCCGCGATCTCCTTCCAGAGAGCCGGAACGGGGAACCGCCGATGTAAACACGGCGGTTCCCCGTTCTGTGACAGGGGACATGACAGATCTACTGAACCCTGTCGCTGGGATCACTTAGATCTCTCATGCCCCTGCCAACCCCGCCCCCCCCACAGTTAGAACACACCCAGGGAACATAGTTAACCCCTTCACTGCCCCCTGAAGGTTAACCCCTTCACTGCCAATGACATTTACACAGTAATCAGTGGATATTTACATTTCTGATCGCTGTATAAATGTCATTGGTCACAAAAAAAATGTCAAAAACATCCGACATGTCCGCCGCAACATCGCAGTACCGATAAAAATCGCAGATCGCCGCCATTACTAGTAAAAAAAAAAAAAATAAATATAAACGCCATAAACCAATGTCCATAGTTTGTAAACGCTATAACTTTTGCGCAAACCAATCAATATACGCCGATTTTTGATTTTTTTTTACCAAAAATATGTAGAAGAATATATATCGGTCTAAACTGATGAATAAATTTGTTTTTTTATTTTTGGATATTTATTATAGCAAAAAGTAAAAAATATTGTTCTTTTTTCAAAATTGTCGATACTTTTTTGTTTATAGCGCAAAAAATAAAAAATAAAAAACGCAGAGGTGATCAAATGTGGGAAAAAAAGGACGCCAAGTTTGTTTGGGTACAACGTCACACGACCGCGCAATTGTCATTCAAAGAGTGACAGCGCTGAAAACTGAAAATTGGTCTGGGCAGGAGGGGGGTTTAAGTGCCCAGTAAGGAAGTGGTTAAATACAAACTGGCACATGTTATTTGCAGCAGACTGAGAGGATGACTTCTTATCAGAGGCACTGAGCTCAATGGACAGCTTGGAGCCTTGGGCCAATGGAAAAGCACCATTGGCCCAAGCTGTCCAGTAAAAATACTGCAGTGGAGGCTGTCCTCTCACTGCAGTGTCATAGAAGGGGGCATGTGTCTTAAAGACAAATACTCCCTTTCAGCCCAGGCTCTCTTATCTACAGGGAAAAGACATGTGTTTATGGGTTTACACATAATCCCATGTTTTTCTCACACAGTTAAGAGGGAGAATCTGCTGCCGCTGAAAAGGTACTTTTTTATTCAAGCTAAATAACATATTATTATGCTATACGTTATAACACAATAATTATTATTTATCAATTTACTGTGAAGTTACTGATTTGAAGTTATAACTTCAAACTTCAGTAATTTGTCTGATAAGCCACCTGCTGGAGTTCAATTTTTGAAAATATAGTAAATTACCTTAAAAACAATATATAATAATTATTTGTATATTACTTACTTATGGTAATTAACCCCTTGCCACCCAGGCCAATTCTGAAACTTCTCTCCTACATGTATTTTTTTTTTGCTAGAAAATTACTCAGAACCCCCAAACATTAAATATAGATTTTTTAGAAGACACCCTAGGGAATAAAATGTTGGCCGTTGCAACTTTTTATGTCACACGGTACTTGCGCAGCAATTTTTCAAATGCATTTAACTTCCTCCTCCTCCGCTCCTAGTGCACGTGGCGCCCAAAGAGTCCCGCTGGTTCAGTGACGGCAGGGTGCAGGGCAGCGGAGCAAAATCCGCCAATCCGGTGCCGACAGCAGTCTGCTACTGAGCAGCAGCATCTTCACACAGCGAGTGGGTGGCCCTCCGGCCCCGGAGGATGGCTAGGACCAAGAGCCCGGGAGGGAGAAGACCTCCACCGTCACAATGCCACCCTGTCCTGAGCAGCAACGGGCGCAGCATCCCTGGCACCTTCCAGAGCCTGCACTCCTTCTCCAAGCTCCCCTCTGCTCCCAGCTGGGACATCAACAGGAAGACAGGCTCACCGAGTGCCCAGCGGAAGAGCGGGAGGTAGGTGCAGCACACACACCTACCAACAGACAGGGGGGCACAGGAGGGACTGCAGGCAGGGCTAGAGGGTCTCTCACCCCCTCTCTCTCTCCCACCCCCCTCTCTCTATCATCCACCCCTTTCTCACCCACCCCCATCTCTGTCTTTTCCTTCCTCACTCATCCCCTCACCCACCCCCCTCTCTCTCATACTCTCTTACCCCCTCTCTCTCTCCCACCCCCTCTCTCTCTCTCACCCCCTCTCTCTCTCACCCCCCCTCTACAACCACACCCCCCTCACCCACCCCCTCTCTCTCTCACCCCCTCTCTCTCCAATGCCCCACCCACCCCCTCTCTCTCTTGCTCTCTCTTCCATCCCCCTCTCTCTCTCCCACTCCCTCTCATCCCCCCCCTTTCTCATGAGATCTCAGGGGTTCATGCTGGGAATTGTAGTCCTTCAATTTTAGAGGGAGTCACATCCATTAAACAGGAAGTGGTGGAGCAAATTTACATTTGCTAGGGCAGCACAAAACCAAAATCTTGCCTAGGGCAGCACAAAACCAAAATACACCACTGCATAGGATACACATCCTTGCCAGGCCCCCTTCAAGGAGAATTTAAAAAAAAAAGTGCTTTTTCTTACCACTACTATGCCTTTATATTGGCTTTTGAAATTGGATGAAAGGTTTAGCACTAGGAAACACGTTTTGAGAGATAAAAAGTGCATTTTATATACAACTATAGTAGAACCTTGGATTGCGAGTAACGCGGCTAACAAGCGTTTCGCAATACAAGCAGTTTTTTTTTTAAAAAAATCCTGACTCGGTTTGCGAGTGCTGTCTCACAAAAGGAGCAGTATTAAGCCTCTGTGCATGCAATACCGCATGTGGCCAGAGTTGCAGGGGCACTCGTGAGGCTTGGAGATGCTCGGAAGCATTTGGAAATACTCAGAAATACCGAAAGTGTAAACAGTTCCCAAGCATTTATGAATGTTTCCGAGCATCTCCGAGCCTCACCAGAGTCACAACACCTCTGGCCACATACGGTATTGCATACACCAGCGCCCCCGGACCTCTGGCCACATACGGTATTGCATACACCAGCGCCCCCGGACCTCTGGCCACATACGGTATTGCATACACCAGCTCCCCCGGACCTCTGGCCACATACAGTGCTGCATTGACAAGCAGTCGCTGTGGAACAAATTATCTGGGTTTCCATTGTTTCTTATGGGGAAACTTGCTTTGATATACGAGTGATTTGGATTACAAGCATTCTCCTGGAACGGATTATGCCTGTAATCCAAGGTTCCACTGTATATAGATCAGAGGGACTTTGTTCCAAATCAGGGACAGTCCCTTGAAATCAGGGACAGTTTGGAGCTATGCCCAAAGTATTTGCTCTCTTTTCTATATTCTCTGTGCAGGGATGCTTAGGAAGAGAACAGAAAAAATAGGAAGAAAAGGGAAATTACCAGAGACAGACAGCAATATAACACTTTTCTCTAGTACAGCCTTTCTCAAAATTTTCAACACTGAGGAACCCTTGAAATTATTCTCCGGTCTTGGGGAACCCCTGCTAAAAAGGAAAAACGCATGATACATTAGTGTGATGGTCAATGGGAAGAATGCTCCTTACACTTGTGGTCATTGGGAAGAATTACCCCCATACAGATAACTAAAAAGATGAATGATGACATTGGGAATTTATCTGAGAGGTAGAAACTGACCATTGCTCAAAGAACCCCTTGCGACCTCTGGAGGAACCCTAGTTGAGAAACCCTGCTCTAGTAGAACAAGGAAAGTTTAGGCCTTTTCTCAGGATTTATCGCAATCTGTATCCCTATAATGGAGATTTCCTCTGACTTCCTGTCCATGTTTTGGGTGTCAGACAAACAAGGAAGTGAATGCAAATGTCCTCTATGGGGACATAGGCATTATTTGATGGAAGATACTAATCTTCCCCGCTACATCTGAAACTTAAAAAGAAACTTTAAAAAGTTAAAATGTTTTGCCTGAAGTCTTACACCAACACTGCTGAAAAGGATTCAATCTAATAGTGTCTTGAGATAGCAGCCTACAGGGAGGAGCAGTGCTCCCTGTCCCCAGCATGTCCTGCAGTCCAGGCTTTAGCTTAGGTTTCCAGAGATTTGTATATTTATGTGGAGCCTCCACGTAGACGGAAGTAGGCAGTGCAGAGGTCGAGGAAAACGCTGGCACATTGATAACTTACATGAGGATTAGGCTCTCCACAGGTGTCTGCAGACAAGTAATTGTTAATTTAGAGCTTGGGTTTCCATGTGCCCACCTGATGTAACCAGCATGGGTGGTCTGAGAGGACATTGCAGGCTCACAAGACCTCACGTACTGAAATGTCTAAAAGGAACAATGCCTGGGTTGTCAGTAGCAACCAGATTCTCCCCTTTGTGTTACAAGTATATAAGATGATGAATTTGACTTGTGCTTCTATTAAGGCAAAAAAAAATCAACTTGGCTGGAGTACTGCTTTAATACTGAGTCTAAACTCCAAATAGGGCATGAATATAAATGTGTAACCGCTCTGCAATCTGGCAGTTTTGGTATTTGTTTCCTGCACCACACATGAACGCACTGCCCTGCAAGACACGCATTGGGTGCCAGTTAATTGTTAATGGCAGCTTGTTTGCAACAACAAACCGCAGGATACCAGAGTACTATGCAGTTTTGTGCAGTGCAATTTGCAAAGTACTACTTTTTGCATGTTCCAGTGTGCTTTGCAGCCAATTCAAAATCGGAACACAAGGGACTGCATGGGAACACGGGATGCCAATGCTTTCCAGTGTGAACACGGCCCTAATACTGACTTTACTCCTGTACATTAAAGTAGCATGCACTTTAACATCCATTGCCAAAATGCATGGCACCCCAACGTACAGTAGGTGCTAGCAGATTGGCACTGCAGACCCGCAATTGCGCGGTCCTGTGATGTTGTACCCAAACACAATTTTTTCCCACAAATAGAGCTTTCTTTTGGTGGTATTTGATCCCCTCTGCATCACTTCTGATCACCGCTATTAACAAAAAAAGAGAAACCATTTTGAAAAAAAACAATATTTTTTACTTTTTGCTAATATAGATATCCAAAAAAGTATTTTAAAAAAACAAATTTATTCATCAGTTTTGGCCAATTTATATTCTTCCTCATATTTGTGGTAAAAAAAATAGCGATGATTGGTCTGCGCAAAAGTTGCCGCATTTACAAACCATGAAAATTCATTTATGCCGTTTTTACAATTTTTTTTTTTTACTAGTAATGGCGGCGATCTGCGATTTTTATCAGGACTGCGATATTGCAGCGGACATGTTGGACAATTTTAACACTTTTTTGGGACCAATAATATTTATACAGCGATCAGAAATGTAAATAGCCACTTATTACAGTGTAAATATCATTGGCATTGAAGGGGTTAACCTGCAGGGGGTGATCTAGGGGGTAACTGTGTTCCCTAGGCGTGTTCTAACTGTTAGGGGGATGGGTTGCCAGGGGCATAAGAGATCTAACTGATCCCAGTGACAGGGATCAGAAGATCTCTTACATGCCGCCTGAAAGAGCGGGGAACTGGCGTGTTTACATCGGCGGTTCCCCGTTTTTCTTCTCTGCCAGGCAAACGCGAGTAGCCGGCGGACATCAAGCCCACTGGACCCACGGCCATACTGCTGCAGAATGCGGCGCACGAGCGAGTCGCCATTTATAGACAGAGATTTGCGGGATCGTGCCACTCTGCTGCAGTTAATGTACGTGAGCCAGTTCGGAACCGGTTAATGCAATGCACATTTACGAGCAAAATACTACACTGCAATCCAATTAATAAGTGTGAAGGGACCCTAAAGCCTAACTCTAGCCATTTTTTTTTTTCTTTTTGTACTAAAAACATGCATGTGCAAACACGCACTAAAAGGGGTGGGTTTTTAGTCCACCCCCCCAAAGGGGTAGGACCTCTATCCTAATCCCATGGGGAGCAAGGCTCCTGACAGGGACTAGGGTTTCCAATGGTCTGCCTAACCAGAAGGCCTTGCAGACCCCGTTCTTCTAGGTCAGCCGAAGCCGGCCATTGAATATTTGGTCGAGGGGCTCTCCCAAAGAGAGACCCCCCCAGGGGCTGGGACGGAAGGAACCTGAGAGCCACACATCCCCCCCCCCCCCCCCAGAAGTCCGAGGACTCACACCCTTCATCCATGAGAAAAACATACACAAAAGTGAAAAACTGACAAACGTTGGAGAAAAATAATAGGATTTAAAAAAGTGGTCATGCAGATGGTGCACTAGCCAGGCCCTGAGGCCTAGTAGACAAAAATTGCCCTGGACTTAAAGCGGAGCTCCACCCACATTTTTCACTCCTCACCATGCAGCACTAATGAGCATCCTTAAAATTAATTGTCAATTTATTATTTTTTATTTTCTGTTCGCTTATCTGATTTAAGCCTATATCTTATTTCACTTCCTCCTTTAGGGGCCTCAGCGCCGTAAGTCATTTTGGGCTTTGCATTGGCTCCTGGGAGATCTTGGTCAGCTTGACATGACACTGCTTCTGTATCATTTAACCACTTCAGCCCCGGAAGAATTTTGCACTTTAGGACCAGAGCACTTTTTGCGATTCGGCGCTGCGTCGCTTTAACTGACAATTGCGCGGTCGTGCGACGTTGTACCCAAACAAAATTTGCGTCCTTTTTTTCCCACAAACAGAGCTTTCTTTTGGTGGTATTTGATCGCCTCTGCGTCATTTCTTATCGCCGCTATAAACAAAAGAAGAGCGACCATTTTGCAAAAAAACCCAAATTTCTTACTTTTTGCTAAAATACAAATCCAAAAAAAAAATATAAAAAAACATTTTTTTTCACCGTTTTTGGCCGATTTATATAATTCCTCATATTTGCGATAAAAAAAATCGCAATTGGTGTTTATTGATTGATTTGCGCAAAAGTGGCCGCGTTTACGGATGAGGAGAATTCATTTCTGGGGTTTTTTTTTTTTTTTACTAGTAATGGCGGCGATCTGCGATTTTTAGCGGTAATGCGATATTGGGGGGGACATGTCGGAACATTTTGACACTTTTTTGGGACCAATGACATTTATTCAGCGATCAGAAATTTAAATGTCCACTGATTACTGTATAAATGTCATTGGCAGTGAAGGGGTTAACCTGCAGGG
>BLSH010022043.1:1945302-1958512 GCA_018402905.1 Glandirana rugosa
GATTTCTACCTGTGCACCGTTGATACGTGTACTCGTTACAACGTAGTGACCAGTGTACTAGTGAAGAGACGGAATACCGAGTCTAGTTCACATCATAGACAAAAATAGTCACTAGATCACCTCCAAGACACGACTGTAAGACTGGACTGATTCCAACCTCACCACCGATACTTAGAGACGATCTCGCTACCCCCGAACCTTCCAACCACGGCCGACCTTGTCTTTGATTCCGCTGGTGTCCGTCATCCTCGTGCCCTAATTAAGGGGAACCCTTCCGTCTTCCCAGGTGCCACAGACACGGGGGACCCTCACCAACGGGATCCCCACGAGAATCATTAAACAGATACTACACTTGATCTGAGCCATAAGGCAGAGAAGTGATCATGTGACCAGTGATGCAACATTGCTCATGTGCATAGTTGCCACGTGTCCATCTTTAGTTCCCCCCCCCCCCCCACATTGTTATATTGTTAACTGACCTGTGCATCAGAGCAAATCAGAAAAAAAGGTAAACATTTCTGATCTGCCGGCTGCCGCCAATGTTTAATTTTGGCAGGTTTGTTCAGTATTTGCATTTATGCAATTTATTTGAGTTTGCGTCAGTCTGGTACTTGTAGTTTCCAAAAAGGAGATCACATTGCTGGGATGTGCAGTCCCTGAACAGTAAAGGCATCTCATTGGCACGGCATGCTGGGCTTTGTAGTTTTTGCACAGACAGCAGGCATCACATTGATGTGTGGTTAGTGAAATCCTGGAGGTCTTCTCACTGCTTGAGCCTGCTGTAACCTCAGTATCAGGCATTGAAAGGGTCCACGCACTAACATCTGCAGCGCAGACAGACAGGCTGGGAGCTGGGCGAGGGTGGTGAGGCTCATTAGTTTCAACAATCTGAGCTGCAAAAAAGATGAATGCCTCATTAATCCGTGCTAATGAACACCTCTCCATTAACGAGCGCAGACACAGTATAGGGCCGGGGGCCTGGCATTCATACCTAGTTGTGTTTAGCCTTAAAGGACTGACTTACTGCACACAAGCAATTATGTTGGGTTTCACTGCAACTAAGTGTTTTCTCCTTCCAAGGGCTCGGAAAAAGGCCATCTGACAAGGGGGCCATATTTCCCCAAGACCCCCCAGCCAGGTCATGGGAAATCTGTAGAGACAGTTTTGTTCATCGTAATACATACATTTTAATTAAAACATACATAAGGAGAGGTTACCTTCACTGAAAACCGCAAGTCAAAATGATCAGAAGGACTAGTAATATACAGCTGAAGTTATCGGCAAATCCTGAATTTTCGTGTAAATGTAGCCATGTGCTCCCTTGGGAGTGGCTGGTAGTTGTGGTTCACCTTATAGCTGTCTCAATCCCACCATATCTCACACATCTGAAGTCACTGAACAGGCTGGCTCTTGTTTTTGTATGTTTTATTTAGGGAATTAACTTGAATGGGGAAAGGGGTGACTGTGGGATGCCCAAAGAATTGCTTACAGGACCATCTATATACACAACCGTATATACACTCTACTTCCTCCAGCACTTCTCTTGCAGACTATTATTCCTCCACTTCTCTCCAGCACTTCTCTTAATTTCCTTACCTGAAGGGAAATTTATCAGGCTCACTCCATTCCTCTCTCTTCACCGCAGCTAGCACATGGTGAGGCCTGCACTCTGTCAGCAGGACCTCTGGACCCCCCTTTATAGGCCAGGTCACAGACCCCTCAAAGTGTAGCTTAGTACGTTGTTGCTAGCTGGGCCTTTGATGGACTACAACTTCCAGCCCATCCCTCTTCCAGGTCACACCGACCTGCTTCCCTCCCAATGACACTCCTTCCCCTGACTGGCTCCCGAGACCTCCACAGACTGTCCACTATTCCTCTCCCAGCCTGCACCAGCCTTTCCTCCAGCTCCCAGGGTCTGTCACTCACCAACTCCAGTGGATACTTTAAAGTGTTCTCAGTATCACCACTGCTGTTCTCCTACTCTCCTTTGCTGCTCCAGGAATCAACTCCACTCCTGGCTGCACCCGAGTCTCCAGGCCTCAAGGTCACCCCCCTCCAGACTGGGGGCTCCCTCCCGGGTAGAGGCCTTCACAGCACCTCTGCTACATCTCCACACTTTCCACCCCATTCTCCTCCCTCCCTGCTGGCAAACTGCTGTATTTAAGGAGGCCTGCCCCCTGCCAATCCAGTCTGTAGATGTCATACATCAAGAAGTGACCTCCTCATCCATCCCCCTCTCCAGAACCTTCTCTGCTCAAGGGGGAGGAAACTTCCAAGGGGTGTTCCTTCCTTCTGTCTCCAGCCACTCCCTGAGGCACTCCCCAGCTCAGATCAAAACATTCAGGCTTGTACCTAGTCAGGCATGACTGCTTTTTGCTTCTCCTAGCAAAAACTCACTACAAAATGCACCTATCACTATGGGGGCGATACATAGTGGTAAAGCTTGGCCTGGCCTGCCCTATACTTTTTGCCAATGAGACAGTCTCTCCAGTAATGGGGGCTAGAGATGGGTTGGGGCTTTGACTTTTACAGAAAATCAGGACTTGCATATATTTTTTACAGATAAAATTGACATTTGCTCATAACTTCAGCTGCTCATATTTCTATTTACTGATCACTTTGAGAAGCTGGGCTCCATTCACAAAGTAGTATGTACTGCTTTAAAAAATGCAGTAAAATGCCGCATTGCGTTTTAGAAAAAAATGTTGGCATTCACTAAAAAAAAAAAAACACTTCTAAGACACCACATGTGGTATTTTTTCAAAATATGGGGTATTTATCTAATGAAACCATGCAGTATTTTATCTCATGCGAGATCCAATGGAATGGATACGGTGGAGAAGAATTAGAACGCCTGGCAGTTTTATTGGTGATAAAGAAGTAAAATGGTCTAATCTCCTGACGACCATGCTATAGCCAAATGGCGGCTACAGCGCGGTCACACATTTCCAAGAGGGCATCTATTGACATCCTCCCAGAACCCTGTTTTCCCACAAGCCCAGGGGGCATGCATCGGGAGCGGATGATGGCAGAGAACCCCTTGATAAATTTTCTATAAAAATTTGCAAAGCCCATGAAACGTTGGACCCCTTTCTTATCAGATGGTGCCAGCCAGTCCAAGTTAGTGGAGACCTTTTGGGGATCCATGTTGATGCCTGTAACAGAGATGACTAGCCCAAGGAAGTGGATGCTGGGCTGCTCAAAGGCTCATTTCTCTGCCTTGGCGTATAGCCCGTGTTGCCGAAGGCGGCTCAAAACTAGAGAGACATGTCTGCGGTGCTCCTCAAGGGAGGAAGAGAAAATCAGGATATCATCCAGGTATATTAAGACAAATAAGTCCAAATAGTCCTGGAACATATCATTCACGAAGTGCTGGAAGGTTGCAGGGGGGTTGCACAGGTACTTGTAGTGCCCAAAACGAGTGCGCCCTCTCAGATACGGATCAGGTTGTATGCTCCACAGAGGTCAAGTTTGGTGAATATGACAGCGGAACCCAGCCCTTGAATTAGTTCCGGAACCAAGGGTAGGGGATAACGCTTCTTAACCGTAATTCGGTTGAGCTCCCTGTAGTCTATGAAAGGTCACAGGGACCGGTCCTTCTTCTCCACAAAGAAAATGCCAGCCCCCGCAGGAGATGTGGAGGGTCTGATAAAGCCTTTATCCAAATTGTCGTCCAGATAGGCCTTGAGGGTAGCTAACTCTGGTTCGGACAGGGGATAGATGCTCCCAAAGGGAACTTCCGCTCCTGGTAAGAGCTCAATGGGGCAGTCATACGATCTGTGAGGTGATAATTGCTCAGCCCCTTTCTTGCTGAAGACATCCAAGAAGCTGTGATAGATGGAGGGAACAGCTAGACAGGTGTCAAGGTAAGGATCTGAGTCTAGGCTGAGCAAGGTGGGGGTTGCTTCATTGGTTCGCTTCAGACAGTGCTGGTGGCAGTAGGTGGACCGAAATTTGACAGTCCCGGTGGTCCAGTCAATACTGGCGCCATGTGCCCGGAGCCAGGGCAGACCCAAGATGATGGGGAACAGAGGTGATGCTATAGCATCCAGAAGAAGCAGCTCCTGATGGCCGTCAGCTGTGGTGGCGAGTAGGGGAGCGGTCTCATGGGTGACCGTGCTGGATTTGATGGGGGATCCATCCGCCAAATGGATGATCATCTTATGTGTCTTTGGTTGGAGAGGGATGTGATGTGAGGCTGCAAATGCTTCATCCACGAAACAGCTACATGCTCCTGAATCAACAATTTCTGGGACCCTAATAGTCCCTCCGGGAAGCTGCAGAGAAAGGGAGCTAACAAAGTGAGAGGTTTGACTTGGCATGGCAGACATTCCATCTGAGGAAGCTGGCGGACACTTAACGCGTAAGGCAGGACAGAACCTCACTACATGTCCTGGTTCCCTACAGTACAGACACAAGTTCAAGGAGAACCTCTGTTGTCTCTCTTCAGGGGTCAGAGAACGGCGCAGGAGCCCTATTTGCATAGGCTCCGGTTGATCCAAAGGACAGGAGGCTGTAGGAGCGAAGGGAGTCGGACTTGGTTACCTGGGAACACGGGGCAGCATCCAGGTGGGATGCAGGGGTCCCAAGGTTCTTTCGGCGCAGCGTTCCCGGAGACGCCGGTCGATCTGGATAGCCAGATTGATGAGTGCTTCCAGGGTGTGGGGTACCCCTACACAAGCCAGCTCGTCCTTGAGAGACTCTGACAGGCCCAGGCGAAACTGGTAACAGAGTGCAGCATCTGCGTCTGCACTCCACCTCCTGAACTCCGCCACATAGTCCTCCACTGAACGGCGGCCTTGTTGGAGGGCGTGTAGCGCAGCCTCCGCTGTGGCAGCCTGGTGAGGATCTTCATAAAGCTGAGCCATAGCTTGGAAGAATGAGGCTAGAGTAGCAACTTCTGGCTCCCTCTGCTCCCAAAGTTGGTGCACCCAGGACTGGGGCTCCTCTTGCAGTAAAGAAATAATAAGTCCCTCCTTCGTGGCCTCAAGTGAAAAGGTACGGGGCTGGAGGCCGAAGTATAGCTCACATGAGTTAAGAAAGGCTTTAAACTTATCTGGCAGGGGGACTTTGGGCTCAGATGGCAGGGCCACAATGGTGCGGCCTGTGGCCTGGCTAGCTCCTGGAGCGAGCTCTTGAACCCGTTCTTCCAACCGGGTATAGTCCTTCTGCAGGTTCTTGACCGCCTGTGTAAGGCTGGCTAGATGGACACACAGGATATCCATAGCAGAGGGTGCAGAGGCAGAGGCAGACTCAGACATGACTCAGACATGACTCTCCCTTGCTGTCATGCACCTGGTGGTGGAGTCTGTCTTATGCAGGAAGCAACCACTCTTGCAGCCCTGGTTCGAGAACCCCTGGTAGTGCAGACAAGGAGCTCGGGAGCACAGGGGGGCATGAGGGCTGGACAGGATCACTGGTGGTGGTGTGAAAGGTCCGTGCAGATGGCGGAGTGGTCATGCAGGCTGGGTCAGCAACTAGCTGGCAATGCGGTACAAAGGGTGCAGGCAGAAGAGTCGTCAGGTGCAGGCAGGGTCGTCAACGGGCTGGCAGCAAAGGTACACAGGGATCAGGCAGAAGAGTTGTCGTGGGCAAGCAGGGGGTCGGTGCAGGCAGAGATCAACAAGGTCAAGGACAAGCCGGGTCACAGGAACAGATACTCAGATAATCAGGTCGCTCAGGAACGCTCACACGGTAGAACAGACAGCACCGGCTGCAGGGGGCTGCCTGCTTAAATGGGCCCTTTGGTGCCATTGCCATGCACGCGTGAACGCGCACAGGCGCGATTTCAGCCACAGTCATTTCCTAACAGCCGGTAAGCAGGAATCCACACAGGACATCTAAAATAATACTCCGTAGACATGTGCAATTCATTTCAGTCTCTCCCAAAATCCATACTAGACCCTTATCCAAGCATGCAGCCCGGCAGGCCAGGAAAGGGGGGGACGAGCGAGTGCCCCCCTCCTGAGCCATACCAGGCCATATGCTTTCAACATGGGTGGGGTGCTTTTGGGGCAGGGGGGGTCTGCCCCCTCACCCCAAAGCAGCTTGTCCCCATGTTGATGGGGACAAGGGTCTCTTCCCCACAACCCTGGGCTGTGATTGAAGGGGTCTGCGGGCAGGTGGCTTATCGGAATCTGAGAGCCCCCTTTAACAAGGGGGTCCCAAGATCCCTGCCCCCCCCCCCCCCCCAGTGTGAATGAGGACCTACCCTTTCACCAAAAATGTGTAAAAAGTGAATAAAGAGAATACACAAGCTTTTGTGGCGGAGGCCCGTTCATTAGGGGTGTACAAGGGCGCTGCATGGATTCCAATGGGGGAGTGTTTTTTTAAGCACCTGATTAGAGCCAGAGGCTCTAATAGGCTTTGAAAAAGGGTGGGCTCGGGGTGCAGAGCACTGCTCCTGAAGCCCACCCAGTTGTGTGACAATGGGGAATGAACATTCGCTATTTTCACACTGAATCTCCTCCCGGCCAATCAGGAAGTGGGTCGTGAGACCCATTCACCGATTGACAGTATGGAGAAGCCATCCTATTGGCCTATGAGGAGGAAGGAGGAGGAGGAGGAAGGAGACGTATGGAGCCAGGACACAGAGAATACAAGCCACCGCTGCTGCCATCTCCATCTGTCAGCACAGGGTAAGTGAGCTGGCGAAGTGGGGGTTCGTGGTCAGGTCCATCTGACACCCCCCGACCAATGGAGCACCAGCCGCCACTGCTTTTGACAATTCCTATATTAAAAAATAGAAAACAATGTCCGCCAAAGTAGATCCATCTCACGCCACCCGTCGCACCGCCAAACCAGAAAAAAAAAAGACCTCTGGCCTTGTTGAACGCTTCCCGTGGACTGCCCCATCTGACATTTCTTAAATTCAAAAGGGGACAAACGTGCACCAGACCTAAGTGCAGTATATCAAGCCATAATTTATTAAAATCAAGGAGCCTAATGGGTACTCACAAAGACTCTGAAATAACAGGCATATGAACCGGTTTGAGGCCGGACAGCTGTGTCACATTTCTTCATGTACTCCGGAATGGGTCTGAGGAAAATACGCTGATGTATTGAAACGCGTCTGTCAGGGACCGGTGTGACCAGGGGAGGGCTGGCAGCTTTAGGCCTGGGGGGCAAGTCCAGTCAAGTGGCCCATTGAGTCACCCAATCAGCTCACCATCCATGCCCACCCTGGTTTTATAATGGATATTGATTTTATGAAGCGAGACAAATATGATGCAATGTGGTAAAATGATTTAATGTTAAATGCAACAAAGGAGGTTTAACAAAAATAATGCATCAATGCAGTCTCATCAGTGCCGCCTCATCAGTGCCCATCAATGCAGCCTCATCAGTGCCCATCAGTGCAGCCTCATCAGTGCCCATCAGTGCAGCCTCATCAGTGCCCATCAGCTTGGCCTCACCAGTGCTGATCAATGCAGCCTCACTAGTACACATCAGCTAAGCCTCATCAGTGCCCATCAATGCAGCCTGATCAGTGCCCATTAATGCAGCCTCACCAGTGCCCATTCAATGCAGCCTGTTATGCAGAGAGAGGAGAGCTGCCGAATTACACAAAGCGGGGATCTCCTGCTTACCTGGCGTGGTCGCTGACATGCAAAGTTCCACCTCCTGGACTGGCTCCTATGATAGACATCATCCATGGTAGGGCCAGCTCTGGGCGCCCCCCTTTGCTTGCAGTTAGTAGGTGGTCGCACCCCTGGCCCCTACTTCCTCCACAAGAAGAAAATATTGTCAGCTGGCAACGGCCGCCAGCCATTTCAAATGTAAGTTGGGGTGGCCTGGGGGGCAATTGCCACCCTGCCCCCTGGCCCAGCCCTCCCCTGGGTGTGACCAGAAATGTGTGGACTGCAACAGACCGCGCGAAACTCGTGTAATGTGAATAATAATGTTTATTCAAAAGATAAGTAAATAACAAATATAACGCACCTCCAGTGCAGTGAATATTGTAACCCAAACAGTGAACAACGACCAGTGAACACAAACCAAAGACAGACTAAATACAATATTTACAGAGCATGGGATATCCAAATCATAATCCTACCAGAGCCAGGGTCATACACGGGAGATCAAGCAGAAGGGAGCTAAGAACAAGGCAGGACAGGAAAAGGGAAACAGGAGATGAACTGGGCAGGTAAGAAGAGATCAGGCTGCAGGATCAGGGTCAGGGTCCAGGAAAGGGAGACAGGCTTTAGGTACACAGATCAGGGGTAGAGTTGAGCGAACACCTGGACGTTCGGGTTCTGCGGGTCCGAACGAACTTTGGGAAAAAGTCCGGGTTCGGCACCGAACGTTGCCCGGACGTTATTCCGGACCCCGAACCCCATTGAAGTCAATGGGGACCCGAACTTTTAGGCACAAAAATGGCTGTAACAAAGTCCTGGCAAGTGCTAGAGGGCTGCAAAAGGAAGTAAAATGGGGGTAAGAGTACAAAAAAATGGGGATAGGGAAAATAAATTAAAATCAAATAAACTAGGAGATGATTTTTGAACAATAATGTGTCACTTACAGCTGCAGCTAGAACCGCTCCCTTTAGAACAAGGAGATGATTTTTGTACAATAATCGGTCCCTCTAAGCAGAAGCCTCTAACTAGTGCAGTCAGATCGCTCAAAGCAGCAGTATGTGAAATCTCAAATTACTCCCACAATCTGATCGTTGTGTACGATCTTACAATCTGATCGTTGTGTACCATCGTAACGATCGTTGTGTTAGGCAGGGTTTGATCTGCAATCTGTCACTCAAAGCAGCAGTATGTGAAATCTCAAATTACTCCCACAATCTGATTGTTGTGTAAGATTGAATCGATCGTTGTGTTAGGCAGGGTTTGATCTGCAATCTGTCACTCAAAGCAGCAGTATGTGAAATCTCGATTCTCAAATTTCTGCAATCTGTCCCTCAGAGCAACAGTAGTAGTAATCTCAGGATGCAGGATCAGATGTTAAAATGTCTGCAATCTGTCCCTCACAAAAACGCTGGCAGCTTCCTCTCCCTACACTATTCAGAGTCTCAGAGAGCATGTGACTGCAGCATCAAGTGACTCCAGCTTATATAGAGGCTGAGTCACATGATGCACTGGCCAATCACAGCCATGCCATTAGTAGGCATGGCTGTGATGGCTTCTAAGGGCAAACCAGTGAAACGCTTGTTGATTGGCTGCCCTGCAGCGATTCAACATGCGTGATCAACTACCAGAACCCGAACGTTTTTTGAAACGTCCGTGTTCGGGTCCGGGTCCCGGACACCCCAAAGTTCGATACGGACCCGAATGTTACAGTCTGGGTTCGCTCAGCACTAATCAGGGGTACAAGAGAACATCAAGGAAAATTACAGCAGCATTCCACAGGCTTAAATACACTTCCCGCAGTCTCAGGTGATGCCTGATTGCAGGGGATGATGTCAGGTCCTTACTGCCGAAGACACCCGCTGGTGGACACCGGAACTGCAGCCTATAGGTCTGGGAGAAAACAGTGACACCAGCAGGTGAGAGCATTTCCTGACAGTACCCCCCCCCCCCTCGAAGGAGCGACCTCTGGACGCTCCAACCGACCATAGCTGAGAAAAAAAAGTCCACAAGCAAAAAGTCTCAAAGCCCAAGGGATGCCGGGTTTCAAATCAGAGGCCCTGCTGCTGGGATCCAGAAAGAAGCCAGGTGTTCCACCGCCTGGGTCTGGTAACTGGTTAGGTACCCCAACGCTGGGGTACCATGGGTCATTCGCAAACTTAGTCCTGGGGTCATGTGACAACACCAAGCCAATGACACCTGGCTGGGTAGCGGGCGGGGCACATCCGGCTGGGCAGCAGGCAGAGGCACATCAGGCTGGGCAGCAGGCAGAGGCACATCAAGCTGGGCAGTGGGCACCGGATCAAACTGGACAGCGGGCACTGGATCATCAGGCTGTGCAGTGGGCACTGGCACATCAGACTGGACAGTGGGCACCAGATCATAAGGCTGGACAGCATGCACTGGAACAGCAGGCTCGACAGCAGGCAGCAGATCATCAGGTTGGACAGCGGGCACCAGAACATCAGGCTCGACAGCGGGCACTGGAACAGCAGGCTCGACAGCGGGCACCAGAACAGCAGGCTTGACAGTGGGCATCAGAATAGCAGGCCCCAGAACAGCAGGCTGGGAATCAGGAACCGGATCATCAGACTGGACAGCAGGCACCGGAACATCAGGTTGGACAGCGGACACCGGAACATCAGGATGGACAGCAGGCACCAGAACAGCAAGCTCGGCAGTGGGCACCGGATCAGCAGGCTGAGAATCAGGAACCGGATCATCAGACTGGTCAGCGGGCACTGGAACATCAGGTTGGACAGGGGGAACTGGATCATCAGACTGGACAGCGGGCACCAGATCATCAAACTGGACAGCGGGCACCGGAACATCAGGTTGGACAGCGGGCACCAGAACACCAGGCTCGACAGCGGGCACCGGAACAGCAGGCCCCAGAACAGCAGGCTGGGAATCAGGAACCGGATCATCAGACTGGACAGCGGGCACGGATCATCAGACTGGACAGCAGGGACAGGATCAGCAGGCTGGACAGTGGGCACAGGGTCAGCAGGCTGGACAGCGGGCACAGGATTAGCAGGCTGGATAGCAGGCACAGGGTCAGCAGGCTGGACAGCGGGCACAGGATCAGCAGGCTAGAAAGCGGGAACCAGATCATCAGGTTGGACAGCGGGCACCGGATCATCAGGCTCGACAGCGGGCACCAGAACATCAGGCTTGACAGCCGGCACCAGAACAGCAGGCTCGACAGCGGGCACTAGAACAGTAGGCCCCAGAACAGCAGGCTGGGAATCAGGTACCGGATCATCAGACTGGACAGCGGGCACGGATCATCAGATTGGACAGCGGGGACAGGATCAGCAGACTGGACAGTGGGCACAGGGTCAGCAGGCTGGACAGCGGGCACAGGATCAGCAGGCTGGATAGCAGGCACAGGGTCAGCAGGCTGGACAGCGGGCACAGGATCAGCAGGCTAGACAGCGGGCACCAGATCATCAGGTTGGACAGCGGGCACCGGATCATCAGGCTCGACAGCGGGCACCAGAACATCAGGCTCGACAGCCGGCACCAGAACAGCAGGCTCGACAGCGGGCACTAGAACAGTAGGCCCCAGAACAGCAGGAACCGGATCATCAGACTGGACAGCAGGCATCGGATTATCAGACTGGACAGCGGGCACCGGAACATCAGGTTAGACAGTAAGAATCGGAACAGCAGGCTCGACAGCGGGCACCGGAACAGCAGGCTGGGAATCAGGAACTGGATCATCAGACTGGACAGCGGGCAGCGGATCATCAGACTGGACAGCAGGCACAGGATCAGCAGGCTGGACAGCGGGCACAGGATCAGCAGGCTGGACAACGGGCACAGGATCAGCAGGCTGGACAGTGGGCACAGGATCAGCAGGCTGGGCAGCAAGCACAGGATCAGCAGACTGGACAGCGGGCACAGGATCAGGAGAATGGACAGCAGGCACAGGATCAGCAGGCTGGACAGCGGGCACAGGATAAGCAGACTGGATAGCGGGCACAGGATCAGGAGACCGGTCAGCGGTCACAGGATCAGCAGGTTGAGCAGAGGGCACTGGATCAGCAGGCATGTTTAGGTCTGTCAGAAGCAGGCCAAACTCTATTGGCAATTGTGGAGGTAGACTAGAGCAGGTCTGCTGGTGTGGGGGCAGACCGGAGCAAATTGGCTGGAGTGGAGGCATACTGGAATAGTTTGGCTGGTGTAAAAGCAGACTGGAACAGATCGGCTGGTGTAGGAGCAGACTGGAACAGATCGGCTGGTGTAGAAGCAGACTGGAACAGGTCGGCTGAGGTAGGAGCAGACTGGAACAGGCCGGCTGAGGTTGGAGCAGACTGGAACAGCTCAGCTGAGGTAGGATCAGACTGGAACGGATCGGCTGGTGTAGGAGCAGACTGGAACAGTAGACTAAGGTAGGAGCAGACTGGAACAGATCGGCTGGTGTAGGAGCAGACTGGAACAGATCGGCTGGTGTAGGAGTAGACTGGAACAGATCGGCTGGTGTAGGAGCAGACTGGAACAGGGCGGCTGGTGTAGGAGCAGACTAGAACAGATCGGCTGGTGTAGGAGCAGACTGGAACAGATCGGCTGGTGTAGAGACAGGCTTGAGCAGGTTGGCTGGTGTGCAAGTAGACTGGGATGGATCGTCTGGTGTAGAGGCAGGACTGGATATTGGCTGAATTTTAGGTGGGAAAAACTTCTTCTTCTTAGTTTCTTCTTAGGTTTAACCACTGAAGTCCTGTAAGTCACTGCAGGGCTGTAAGTAGGGGGTGCAGCTGATGGAAGAGTATGGCTGGAGTATGGAAAAAAGAAGGAGCGGTCGTTAAGGGGGGATCTTTGTGGAATCGTTGCAGGCAGCGGAGAAGAGGTAGGTGGGTTAAAGGCATGGTAGGTGCAGGCAGGGTAGGTACAGCAGGTGGAAATGGGGTACTGATATTTGCTTGGTAGCAGAGTATATTGGGCTATGACTGTGGTTGCTGTAGGTGAAGGAGAGACCTCTGAACAAATTGGTGGCTAGTGGATGGATGCATGTCAACAGATACTGAGGAAGACAGATCCGACCAAGCTTGGAGTAAAGGCTGAACAAATGTCAATTTACACTCTCCTTGTCTAACTAAATAGTGTACTGCATTGATACAATCTAACTGAGCTTTTTGTGAATACAGAGTAATGTTCCAAAAAATAGCTTTTATCATCCTCTAAGAGCCAGACAAGAGACACCACCTGAGATACATTAAAGGGCAGATTATAATCATCACCACTAGTGTTGAGCGAACCCGGACTGTAACGTTCGGGTCCGTACCGAACTTTAGGGTGTCCGTGGCACGGACCCGGACCCGGACATTTCAAAAATCGTTCGGGTTCGGTCCGGGGTTCTGCTATTTTACTCCACGTGTTGAGAAGCTGCAGGGCAGCCAATCAACAAGCGTTTCACTGGTTTGCCCTTAGAAGCCATCACAGCCATGCCTACTAATGGCATGGCTGTGATTGGCCGGTGCATCATGTGACCCAGCCTCTTTATAAGCTGGAGTCACAGTGCTGCAGTCACATGCTCCTTGGGTTAGTATAGGGAAAGGTAGCTGACGGCGTGAGGGACAGATTTTAGCCATTTTAAGACCTGATCCTGCATCCTGAGATAGATTACTTTACTA
>BLSH010022043.1:1964115-1975908 GCA_018402905.1 Glandirana rugosa
AGAACCAAAACGACCAACACTATTGTACGTAGGCCTCCTCCAATAAATAAAAAGAGACGGCGACTGTCTCCTAGTACTGATAGCGGCGGTCTGTAACTTCCTCACCTGGTCACTGGTCGATAATCTTACATATGCAGAACGAGTAAGGGATCAACTAGTCGCGTCATATATTAAACCTCTTCAAGTCGGAAACTAAGTCCAAACACGTCTCAAACGAAAGAGTTCACGAGGATGACCACCACTAATCTCAACTCGCTTGTGGACCTTCAAGCCCAAGACGACCAGGCAGGCTTGAAGCACTGTTTCAGGCCGTGCGATCGTTCGGGTTCCGTCCGGACCCGGACCCGGACTTTGTCACGAAGTTCGGACGGACCAGCAGAACCCGAACTTCCAGGTGTTCGCTCAACTCTAATCACCACCAGTAGGAGCACTTGAGAAAGCAAACTCTGCACAAACCTGAATCAAAGGCTGAACTTCTCCAAATTATATACTGCGCTGATCAACTAGGGAATGAGCAAGACGTATACATTCTAATAGCTGGTCACTGGTCCACTCCTTCAATGTCTGGCGGCGATAGTCATGATCCTCTGTCAGCGGCAGAGAAAAATAAATAACCTCCTCCGGATGCATGTTATCACAACCAGCAAAACCAAGATGGCTTTTCTGTGCAGCCACTTCTGGTCAGGATTGGTCATGGTATTATGTCAGGGACCGGTGTGACCAGAAATGTGTGGACTGCAGCAGACCGCACGAAACGCAGGTAATGTGAATAATAATGTTTATTCAAAAGATAAGCAAATTACAAATATAACGCACCTCCAGTGCAGTGAATAGTGTAACCCAACCAGTGAACAATAACCAGTGAACACAAACCAAAGACAAACTAAACACAATATTTACATAGCATGGGATATACAAATCCTAATCATACCAGAGTCAGGGTCATACACGGGAGATCAAGCAGAAGGGAGCTGAGAACAAGGCAGGACAGGAAAATGGAAACAGGAGATGGACTGGGCAGGTAAGAAGGGATCAGGCTGCAGGATCAGGGTCAGCATCCAGGAAAGGGACACAGGCTTCAGGAACACAGATCAGGGGCACAAGAGAATATCAAGGCAAATTACAACAGCATTCCACAGGTTTAAATACACTTCCCGCAATCAGTCTCAGGTGATGCCTGATTGCAGGGGATAATGTCAGGTCCTTACTGCCGAAAGACACCCGCTGATGGACACCGGAACTGCAGCCTATAGGTCTGGGAGAAAACAGTGACACCAACAGGTGAGAACATTTCCTGACAGTACCCCCCCTCGAAGGAGCGACCACTGGAAGCTCCAACCGACCATAGCTGAGAAAAAAAGTCCACAAGCAAAAGGTCTCAAAGCCCAAGGGATGCCGGGTTTCAAATCAGAGGCCCTACTGCCGGGATCCAGAAAGAAGCCAGGTATTCCACTGCCTGGGTCTGGTAACTGGTTAGGTACCCCAACGCTGGGGTACCATGGGTCATTCGCAAACTTAGTCCTGGGGTCATGTGACAACACCAAGCCAATGATACTCGGCTGGGTAGCGGGCAGAGGCACATCCGGCTGGGCAGTGGGCAGAGGCACTGATTTGCCTGATTGCAGGGGATGATGTCAGGTCCTTACTGCCGAAAGACACCCGCTGGTGGACACCGGAACTGCAGCCTATAGGTCTGGGAGAAAACAGTGACACCAACAGGTGAGAACATTTCCTGACAGCTTCACCCTATTGGCCGACACGATTGCTGACATCATTTCCGGTCTCGCTGGACTTCCGGCTTCTGGTCCATGGTGCTTGTGCGTTCCAAGAACACACATAGACAGCTAAAGACAGCCGGCCAGCCACCCCCCCCCTTTCCTGGCCTGCCGGGCTAAATGCTCGGATGAGGGTCTGGTATGGATCTTGGGGAATACTCCAAGCCGTTTTTTTTTTTTAAATGTTGTCATAGGGTTCCTCTTACAATCAATACCAGACCCTAAGGGCCTGGTATCGATTGGGGGGACCCCACGCAGTTTTTTTTTTCCAGAATTTTCTATTGCCGGCAATGTTTTGTTTAAATTTCAGCTGTCAGTGGGAAAGCCTGCTAACAGCTCATGAGCCATCGGTTGTTAAGGGCGCGCTTGCTAGCTTCCCAGCCCCCTGCTTGACAACCAGCTATTCCTCACACAGAATTCGAATTGGTCGATCATTTTTCGACCGATCCAAATTCGAATCATTCCGAAAATTTGGAATTCGTTAGGAAATTAATAAACTAAATGAAATTTAATGAAAATAAACAAATTCCGAAACGACACTAAAGAATTCCATTCAGCACGTCTATTAATCGGGGCACTGATTATCAGTGTAGTCTTTCAGTGCCAATAAGTGATGCCTGTCAGTGCCCATCATTGATGCCTGTCAATGCCCATCAGTGCTGCCTATCAGTACCCATTAAGTGCCCACCAGTGATGCCTGTCAGTGCTGCCTATCAGTGTCCATCAGTGGCGCTTATCAAGGCTGCCTATCAGTGCCCATCATTGCCGCCTATCAGTGCCACTTCATCAGTGCAGCCTCATCAGCGCACATCAGTGAAGGAGAAAAATTACTTATATACAAAATTTTATAACAGAAACTAAGAAAAACTTTTTTTTTTCCAAAATGTTTGGTCTTTTTTTCGTTTGTTTAGCAAAAAAATAAAAATCCCACCAAAAAAGCTCTCTCTGTCTCAAAACAATGATAAAAACTTCATATAGGTACAGTGTTGCACGATTGAGCAATTGTCATTCAAAGTGCGACAGCTAAAGAAGGACACACCCGGCCCCCCGGTCCCGCGCTCACAGAGGTCCCGGAGGGCCAGGTCCCGCCGTTCGAGTGCTGATCCCCCTAGGCGGACACCGGCCACCTCGGAGGATTAACTACTACCAAGTGAGACTGTGGCCACAACTACCCTCGATAAGAGACTCTTTCCTGTTCACAGACACAGGCTATGTTTATTAGAGGCATTTAGGGTTCACTCACTGAGTTGCCCTGGACCGCAGTGACTGGGTTGTCCCATGCCCCCTCCCACAGGGGTCTTTATCCTCAATATCCTTGATCAGGACTAGTTCTCCCTCCCCCTCACGGTCCCCTGTTTGGTTACGGAACAGTGGTGGGCATGGGGATGATCGTTGGGGGAACGCCTGTGTATCTTCATAGACCTGGGTGGGCATCTACTGGGCGGAGGGGGGATTATGAATGCCAGTGTTAATAAGTTATACCTGTGATGACCATTTATCCTTCCTCCTTACAAGCCCAGCCTATCTGCTTGCTGGGCTCCCAGATGTGTGCCTCTCGCTCCCGGCCGCATGTTAATTAGTTTATAGGGGGGTCCCCCCCCTGACAGGGACCCCTGAATCAGTGAGATTTGTCTAGCTCAGGTCCCCCCCTCTGTGAGGGGGGTTGGGACCTGCTAAGGTGGCATGGCCGGGGCGTGGGGCGCACGGACGGGTAGCTGGAGGGAGGGGGGAGGCTTTGTGGGCCGAAGTGGGTGAATGTTCAGAGGTTGTAATTTATTTGATGCCTCTCTTGTTTACGTGTTTCAATGTTCTTTTCTTCAATGCCTGTGTCTAGCTGATGGCCCTGTCCTTATTCTTAAGCTCCCTAGGGGCAGACCCGTAGGCGAAACTCTCTTATGGTCTGGCATGTTGCTGGACTGCCTCCCATATTTGTGTCCCTAAGTCCATGCATCTTTGTAGCTCTGACGTCTATTCTAACCACCACCCAAGTTAGGGCCTTCTCCAAGTGGAGTTCCTCTTACTCCATTGGAGATTTAGGTAAGGTTTACCTTTAGTACACCTCTGCTTTCTGAATCTCTGTTCTCTTTCCTACGCTCCCTCCCCTTTTACCTCATTTACTTTCTCCTCTTTGCCCCTCCCCCCACCCGGGGTTTTTTTTTCTTTTCTTTTCCTTCCCCCTCCCTCCCCGTCCAGCCGCCCCATCTCTCGGACACTGCTATAAGTGGTCCATGCGACCCTGAGAAGGCCCACGACATGGCAATGGGTGCGATTACGTTCACATCTTTCAATGTGCGTGGCTTGGGCACCCCCGAAAAGCGCACCAGACTTTTGGCAGACCTTAAAAAGAATGGGTCACAAGTCGTGTTTGTACAAGAAACTCACTTCAGGCACGACCGGGTCCCCAAATTGGGGAACAGAGCGTTTCCCACAGTATACCACAGTCCTTCTCCGATATCAAATGCAAAAGGGGTTAGCATCCTTCTGGCACATTCGGTGCCTTGGTCTCTCTCCGCGGTGCGGCAGGACCCAGGGTGGCGCTACTTATTTGTCAAAGGGAGGATTGGAGATGTCTTGGTGACCCTTGGGAATATATATTTCCCCAACGTGGATCATGTTTCCTTTTTGCGCGGTCTATTACCGGACCTCCTGGAATTCCAGGAAGGACTTCTCATCTTTGAGGGTGACCTGAACTTTACAATGTACCCGGCCCTCGATATCTCACGGGGCGGTTCGCATATTTTTTTCTCCAGGCTTAAAGGCCTTAAGGCTGAACTTAGCTTTTTGCAGATAGTTGATCCTTGGCGCATCCTACACCCAGCTGAGCAGGACTACTCCTTTTATTCAGCGGTCCATCAAACGTATTCCCGCCTAGACTATATTTTGATCCCCCATAGAGAACTCGTGAAGGTCCTGTCAGCCCGGATAGGCGACATTGTGATGTCGGATCATGCCCCCATTCATCTCTGTCTCAAACTGGATTCTCAGGTTCGGAGTCCTCCCACTTGGCACCTAAATGAGTCCCTTCTTCAATCACCTGAAATTCATCAGAGGCTGACCAGGGCCCTCACTGACTACTTTGAACTTAATTCGGGCTCTGTGGACAGTCCACTCACGGTGTGGGAGGAGCATAAATCGGTGATTAGAGGCATGTTTATTAAGATTGGGACCCACTTAAAAAAGGAGAGGTCGGCACAGGTGGACACACTGATTGCGCGTTTGCATCGCCTGGAGGGGGTACACAAAGTGGGGGCAGCCCGGGCAGTTCACGCTGAGCTCCTTAAGACTAGAGAGGAACTTAATTCCCTGTTGTTCCATAAAGCAAAACAGAAATTGGCGTGGGCAAGACGGACCATGTATGAATTCTCCAATAAACCAGGCGCGCTTTTGGCGAGGGCACTCCGGGGCCCTCGCACACGGACCTTCATTACGCACATTGTTACAGCGGCGGGGCAGAAACTCACCAGATCCGATGCCATGGCGAAGGAATTCTGCTCGTTCTTCCGGGCGCTATATAATCTAGATCCATCTCCACTACCGGCGGCAGCCACGTCGCTCCACACCCGGATCCGTGCTTACATTGAGGCCTCGGGCATGCCTACACTTCCAGAGGAGGCCCGGGAGGAAATGGAGGCACCTATTATGGTGGAGGAACTGGGGGCTGCTCTGGCTCAGACTAAGCCTAAGAAGGCGCCGGGGCCAGATGGTCTCACGGCTGCTTATTATAAAGAGTTTTCAGCCACGCTTCTACCCCATCTGGTGATGGCGCTCAATTCTCTGGTCGAGGGGAAGGAAATGCCGGTGAATGCTCTCAGGACGTACATTTCCTTGATTCCCAAGGAAGGCAAGGACCCGGCACAGTGTGGCAGCTAATAACATTGTTGAATGCGGACCTAAAAAAATTTTCCGCGGGCATTGGCCAATAGGCTGCTTCCCTTTATCCCAGACCTCATTCATAAGGACCAGGTGGGGTTCGTCACGAGACAACACGGTACGGGTCATCAACTTTATCCATGCAGCTCAGACCTCCAAACGACCGCTTTAGAGCGACCATGGAGCACCCAGGCCTTCGGACATCGATGAAGCGCTGGATATCTGCCCTCTATTCGCGACCTTCCGCGGCAGTTAGAGTCAATGAGACGCGGTCGGAATTCTTCGATATCACGAACGGGACGAGGCAGGGCTGCCCCCTTTCGCCCCTTATATTTATCTTGACTCTGGAACCTTTCCTCTGCACGATCCGAGCTGACCCTGACATCTCGGCCTTCAGTAAACCTTCGGGACACCATAAGGTGGCGGCCTTTGCCGATGACCTGATTTTCTTCATTGCGGACCTTCTCACTACCCTCCAAATCCTTATGCAAGCCTTTCAGACATATGGAGCGTTGTCGCATTTCCAAGTGAACTACAGTAAGTCCGCGGCCCTTAATATTTCGGTAGGCCCTGCAGTGATTGAGAGTATCCGCCCAGTTTTCCCCTTCCAATGGGCGGCCGCGGCAATTAAGTACCTAGGAACGAACATTACCGCTGATCTATCCAAACTCTATGAAGCCAACTATGAGCCGCTCCTTACCAGGGTTAGGAAGGATCTTTTGCATTGGCACTCTCTGACGTTGACATGGTTCGGGCGGTGTAGTGCCCTCAAGATGACAGTTCTGCCACGCATATTGTATATCTTACAAGCCATGCCCATATGGCTGCCCCCTCATTTTTTCCGAACACTCTCACAGGTGTTCAGGAAGTTTGTCTAGTCGCATCAGAAGCCGCGTCAGGCCCTGCGCAGGCTCTCACTCCCCAAGCACTCTGGAGGGCTTGCCCTCCCCGACATCAGAATGTATTACTGTGCGTCGCACCTGAACCGGATGGTGGACTGGCACTGTCATGGAGCAGCAAAGCAGTGGGTGTCCATGGAGATGGAAGATTCAGAGGGCACGGCGCTGAGTTGGCCGTGGCTCTCCCTGCCCCTCCCTAGGGATCTGGGGACCCATCGGATGTTGGGTAGCACCCTTCGGGTGGCCCGAGAGACATTCCGGGTCACCACCATCTCGCGCTTTCCATCCCCAATGGTCCCGATCCTGGGGAACCTGGAGTTCGTGCCAGGCCTGCAGGGGTCGCAGTTTAGAAGCCTCATTGAGGTGGGATATTCCCGCCTGATGGACTTCATGGCGTCCTCGTCCTCCATCCTCTCGGATGTGGCCCACCTGGTAGCCCCCCCTCTTGATTTCATGAGTGGGTTGCAGTTACGTTCATTTCTCAGACGTTCTGCTCGGGTTCCGGGCATCCTGCGCCCCCTCTCTAGCTTTGGGGTAATCTGTCATAGAGGCTAACCAGTTCGACACTCCCTTTCCCTGATATACGCCTCCCTGATCCAACCTGGGGAGGACTACGTGCCCCCGTTCCTTGCCAGGTGGGAGACGGACTTGGCCCTGCAACTCACTCCAGCCCAAAGAGGTAAAATCCTCTATTTTGCTCAGAAGTCCTCACTGGCCACTAGGATTCAGGAGGCGAGCTACAAGATTCTTACTCGGTGGTACAGGGTCCCCTCCCTCTTACACACTATCTTCCCGCAGGTTGCGGATTCATGCTGGTGGTGCGGTGGGGGGAGGGGGACTATGGTTCATATTTTTTGGGACTGCCCCAAACTCCAGCAGTTCTGGAGAGATGTCACAGGCCTCATCCAACAACTCACGGCTGTGGACCTTCACACCAACCCTGCTGCTTGCTTGCTGCACCTGACAGAGAGACCGATCAAAAATACAAAGCTTCACTGACGATGCAGCTCTTGAATGCAGCAAAAGCATGCATCCCCCTCCAGTGGAGGGATCCTAATCCCCCCACGAAGGCTCTGTGGTTTGCCAGGGTTAACACCCTCAGGGATATGGAGGAGCTTACAGCTACTCTATATAATACTGAGGAGGCCTACAGGGAAACCTGGAGACCGTGGAATCACTTTGTGTTCACAGACGCTTACATTTCGGAGGTATCCTCAGCCTAGCCCATGGTCGCCGCCCGACTCTGATGAGTTGGCATCCATGTCTAGGATTGGGGGCGGCTGGACTCCCCCCCCCCCTCTTTCCCCCCTCCCTTTTGTGTGCTTCGCTCCCCTTCTTGTTCTCCTTCCCCACCTATACATTTCATTTCTTGCGTTGGTAGTTTTCTTTCCCTCTGTTTTCATATCTTCTCTTCTCTTTGTGTAATACCCGTCAGGATACTATGTATGCTTGCTAGCATATGTGATGATGCCGTACCTTATGAAAGGTTTGAAAATGTATTAATGGCTTACAGGAGGAATAGGCATGATTCCATAGACTGTGTTGCCCCCCTGGTATTGTTCCAGGGGTGGTATGGTAGCTCTCTGTATCAGTTAAGTTGAATCCTGGTATTGTCATTTTCATGCTGTTTCTCCTTTGGACAATTGTTACTGCTCAATGGCTTGACCTTTGTACTGGGCCATATTTTCAGATATTTGTAATGAAGCTGTTCAGTTTTTCTGGATACAAAATAAAAAGAATGAAAAAAAAAAAAATAGTTCCAACTCACTAAATCAGTGTGCTTCCTGCGGCATATGTATTAACCACTTGCCGACCTGTGCAAATCGCTGTAGCTGTACGACGACTCGCCCCATTCATGAAATCTGACCTGGGCACATATATCTGTAGTGTTTACTTCTCTCTCTCCAAAGCACTAAGTCCCGTGTCTTTCTGCTGCTCCGTTCCTCTGTTGCCAGCATGACACAGGAGATAAAAGCAGCTGGAAATTTGTGTCCGGGAGGGAACTTAGAGTTGGATTAGCAGAGAACTTGTCTATTCACAGTACAGCTCTGCAAGTTTCTTCCTTCCTCTGTCTATGTGGAGAGGGAGGAGGGGGGGTTGTGCCTTTCCTCCAATTAGCTCACACACAGTGTATGCCCAGACTCCCCTCCCACTGCAGTAAGAGGAAGAAAGATTTGTAAAGAATATAGAAAGGGAAAGACAATAGATATACCTGTAAAACTTATATAGGGAGATTTGTTTCATCTCTGTGTATCATCTGAGGCTGTTCGCTTCACTGGGTATAGGAGAGGGTTTACATCCACTTTAAAGTGGTTGTAAAGGCAAAAGTTTTTTTTACCTTAATGCATTCTATGCATTAAGATAAAAAAAACCTTCCGTGTCCAGCAGCCTCCTCAGCCCCCCTAATATATATGTGAGCCCCATCTTGATCCAGCAAAGTTGCACAAGAGACTCGGCTGTCCGGACTCTCCCTCCTCATTGGCTGAGACAGCAGTGAATCGCCATTGGCTCAAAGTTAGTGAGCCACCGTGTTTGCGCAATTTTTGGAAAAAATTCACTTTTTTTAATTAAAAAATAAGACATCAGTAAAGTTAGCCCAATTTTTTTCTATATTGTGAAAGATAATGTTACACCGAGTAAATTGATACCCAACATGACATGTTTCAAAATTTCGCTCGCTAGTGGAATGGTGACAAACTTTGTCACTCAAGAATCTCCATCAGCGAAGTTTAAACATTTCTACAGGTTACCAGTTTTGAGTTACAGAGGAGGTCTAGTGCTAGAATTATTGCTCTCACTCTAATGATCGCGGTGATACCTCACATGTGCCGTTTGAACACCTTTCCATATGCGGGCAGGACTTAAGTATGCATTCGCTTCAGTGTGCGATCTCATTATACTTTTTATTTTTTTATTTTTACACTGTCCTTTTAAAAAAAAATAATTGGGTCACTTTTATTCCTATTACAAGGAATATTAAAACGCACGACAGTACCTCTTAAATATGAGATCTGGGGTCAAAAAGACCTCAGATCTCATATTTACACTAAAATGCAATAAAAAAAAAAAAAAAATGTCACTTGAAAAAAAAAAATTGTCTCCTTTTAAGAGCATTGGGCGGAAGTGAGTTTGACATTGCTTCTGCCCTTCAATGCCATGGAGTCTAGCGGGCACCATCTTGCTCTCACTTGGCATCCAGGCAGCGAGTGGAGTGGACCCGTTCGTCTCTGCTGCCACCGACGGTTCCGGTAAGCAGCGGAGACAACCGGAAAGTGGCAGGGGGGGGCCCTCTCTCACCCCAGATAAAAGTAATCTTGTGGCGAATCTGCCACAGAGACCACTTTTATCAGAAATCGGACCGCCCACTGAAAAAAATGATACTGGGGTTATGGTTGCTATCTGCTACCATAACCCAACAGTATTCCATGTCGAAGTACCGACATACAGTGACGGCGGGCGGTCCGTAAGTGGTTAAATAATACATGCCTGGACCACTACTTAATTACATGCATTTAATTATTTATTTCCTTCTGCGAATTGAGTTTAACGCCTTAACATGCGCTATTTACCGAGCGTTTTCAGCGCTTTGCGGTAAACACTGCAAAACGGCCTAGGAAATTGACAGTTTTAAGATTGCACGCAACATTTAGGGAAAATGTGCCCAGACACCTAAATACCGCATGCGACCTGCTTTAGAGAATAGAGCCTCTTCCCTTATCCTGTGTTTAATTGCCCTAATTTGTAACATATTTTTGAAAATGGTTCCACAGGCCAGACCTGTTTTGATGACTACTTGACTTTGTATGTGTAAGGGAAGATCAGAAAAAGAACACACAAGTTAGTTCATTGTTAGAGAAGGACTGTAAAGGAGAGGTCTAGCACCAACTTTATTAAAGGGTAAGTTCACCTTTTTTACAGAAAAGAAAAAAGGGAATTAACGCCAAATATCCTGGCCACCCCTCCAGATCCCACTGCACAGAGCCCTATAGGATTGAGATTCCAAGATTGAAAATAAGGTGTACAGCTGCTCCATCCACATCCTATATTAGAACACATAAAAGGAGAAGGGAACGAATACCAGTGATTTTGGACTTTAACAAACTTCCCCTTCCCTTCCCCTCCTTTCCCCTTCCCTTCCCCTCCTTTCCCCTGTCCCTTCCCCCCTTCCCCATGAATATCAAAATGGTGTTGGATCAAGCAATTTCTCTTTCATTTTCTTTTTCTCTGCAGTGACTTCTGGGCAGGGCTGGCCCAAGACATTGTGCTGCCTGGGTCCAAGAATAAAATGAAACTCCCCCACCCCCCCCTAAAAAAAAAAAAAACACGCCCACCAAAAGGCCCCCACATCCATTATTTTATATCATGATAATCAAAACTATGATTACATTTATCTGGAAGTCAGATTTACATGCAACAGCAGACTAGGGTAGTATAGAGGTAGGCTAGGGTAGTATAGGAGCAGGCTAGGGTAGTATATAGACAGGCTAGGGTAGTATATAAAAATAAAAAGTAGTTAGTATTGCGCTAAAAGTTTCAGTGCAGCAGCAACATATAGTGTGATAATAACACCAAAAAAATATATAAGAAAAACAGTTGCGCTAAATAAACATTACAAAATGGTGAAAATAATAAGTGTATAAACTCCAAATTAAAGTGAAAATAGCATCCAATATTGATTGGAGAAAATATTGCTTTAAAGTCCAACACCAAAAATTAGGAACTCTGTGACTTAATTCCAAAGTGGTTATTTAAGATGTATAATGTCCCGAAAATCACTCCAACACCATAAAAAAGTGAAAATATTGAGACTCAATTCTTCCTTTAAATCGACACAAGGGTGAATAGACCGCCACCGGAAGATAGTACACCTCTAAATTAATAAAAGGTACCCTTACCGGAGGTAATGGACTTACTATCGCTAGCAAGTCGTGAACGCTGGCAGAAATATAACCCTCTGCGGGGTATCACACTCCAAAAGGTCCTCTCTTCCTAGTGAACATACGTCTGATAGGATAGACAGCCTACTCCAGCCTCTCTTCAACCGAGAATCTCATTCATATGAACACCATAATATCGAAATCATGGAAAGGAGAACAATCTCATAGCGTAATCCCGTTTGTGAAACAGAATTATTGTATAAGACAAATGAATACTCACATAAAAACGATCTTAAAAGCACATAGGAAATGTTTGCCGGCAAAATAAAAACGTTCCCGTTCCTCCAGAACGTGTAGGCGTGGTGACGTCAA
>BLSH010022043.1:1987083-2000125 GCA_018402905.1 Glandirana rugosa
GAGGATAGGATAGGATCCCCTGGGGTGAGAGGTTTGACCTGGTAAGACTCATAAGGGGTAAATAGTGGTGGGAGACCTGAGCGGGGACATCGGTCAAAAGTTAGGTCCATGAGTGGAAAACTAGGTACGGTTGTCTGGAAAACAAACATGCTCGGCAGGGATCAGCACTGCGAACATGGAGAGGAGAGAACTCTTACAGTTTGGCGCCCCGCAACCCGCGGCGCCTGGGTGCAGTGCACCCCGGGCACCCGCCCAGGATCGTCCCTAGGTGAGCTGCCATTTCGATAAAGGAAGGCCTGTAGACATGGTGTATCTGGATTTTGCAAAGGCATTTGATACAGTTCCCCATAAAGGTTTACTGTACAAACAAAAGGTCTGTTGGCATGGATCAAAAGGTGAGTACCTGGATTGAAAACTGGCTACAGGGGCGAGTCCAGAGGGTGGTGATAAATGGGGAATACTCAGAATGGTCCAGTTTGGAGAGTGGGGTCCCCTAGGATAGGATAGGAGAGGCACCTAAACACAGGGATATACAATATAATATTAACATAGAAGCACACTCACAGGCTGGACTTTTTTCAACCTCACAAACAAAATAACGTCACTATGGATTCAGCAAGTTTCGCAGAAGTTCACTGGTTTCTGCAACTCTGTCAATGACGTCATCAGAATCAAGGTTCATTAGTATATCCTTTTCAATTGCCATCAGCATCAAAGAGCTCAAATGCTCCTGAGATACAGAACTTCTTAGACGGGTCTTAATACACTTCAACGTTGAGAAACTTCTTTCACAGGTGACTTGAGTAAAAGATAGCGTAAGCAAAAATTTGTAGGCTAAACCAATGACAACATTATAGGCATCAGTTAACAAATTATAGCGCTGCAGAATCTTATAGCAGCAAATAGCACAGTTCCTACATGCCATGCAAGATTTGTTCACCAGTTCTGTTTCTGTTAATTTGCTTTCCTGGTTTTCTATAGATACATCTTCTACAATACAATATTCTTCAAGGGATGATTTTTTCAGCCTCTCCCACTGCATAGCAAAATTTGCCAGTTGGGAACGTAGATTTTCTGATGTTGCTCCCTCATCAAATCTAAGCAATCGTTTGCTGAGTTCTTCCATTGCTGGTGCCTGAAGTCCAGATTGTTTTATATCAGAAAAACTGTTTGGTTCCAAGCAGGCTAAGTCAGCATAGAGAGTCCCACAGGAGAGAAAGCGGCGATTCATACTCTGTGACCGTATCCAAGATTACATTGTGCACACGTATCTTATAAGCTGAAACCGCATCAGAAACTGCTACATCGTCATCAGTCTCATCTGCCATTCGCTTTCTTTTTCTTATTCTTTTTTGAGGCAGAGTGGTCTGTACTTCTAGGTGGTAACTTTCAAGTTTTTCATAAGTTCCCTGTATCATTTGAATAGCTTTTGAGATATTATTTGTTGTTTGCAGATATTTGGACAATGGTGTTGTCAATTCAAATATTTGAGTAAGGATTCTGCATAAGATTTTGCTGTAACACGCACCTCAGGTTTTGATGACATGCTGTCTTCAATTCTGCTCAAAGTGTACAGTAGACTAAGAAACAAAGCAGAATCAGGATTTGAAAATTCCCCAAACACTTTTCTTAAAGCGGCATCTTTTGACCACCAGCGTGTTTCTCCAATTACTGAAATTCTGCGATAGTGAGGGTCCTGGCTAACTTGTTCCCAGGTATTCATGCGCTGATAAGAATCATGAAGAAAGACAGCAATGTCATTCAACAAACTGAACAGTGATGCACTTTCAACTACCACCTTTGTTGTATCTGCAAGTACTAGATTCAGAATGTGTGCATAGCACCAGATATGGAATTTGCCCTGGTGATTCAGTTGACAGCCAGGAAGAGAAACCATTGTATTGGCCTTGCATATTTGCTGCTCCATCCGTTGAATTGCCAATGCAATTTGTAATATTAAGTTTGCATGATTTTAAGACTTCCATTAGCAATTTAAAAAGGTTTTGGCATGTTGAAGATTCACATTCAACAACTGCAAGAAGTTTTTCATTGATACAATCAGTCACATAGCAAACAATTATGGAGCATTGATCTTTGGAAGTGATGTCTTGAGTTGTATCAATTGAAATTGAATTGAAAACATCCCGGCTTCCCTTACTTCTTTTGTGATATTTTCCTGGATAAGCATCTGAATAGCTTGTGTTACTTTGTTAACAGTTGTTTTTGAGAGCAAGGTTATCAAAGATCCTCTTCCTTTTCCTCCAGAAGATTGCAGTTTCTTGCTGTTTTCAATACATTTGTTTATATGATCTTTCAGACAAATGTCATACTTGCTGACGAGAAGAATGAGCTCTAAAAAATTTCCATGGTCTTTCGTTATGTCCTCTAAATTATAGGCAGCCCCATCTTTAGCTCCCCTATAACTCAAACCTTGCATTCCTATAACTTTTATTACATCTAAAACCCGCTGCAGTACTTGCCTTCTGTTTCTTACTTGTTCTCGCCTTACAGACATTTGCTTATACAGGCGGTCCCCGGGTTACAAACAAGATAGGGACTGTGGGTTTGTTCATAAGTCGAATTTGTTTGCAAGTCTGAACAGGTACATTTTTTAAGTGTAGCTTCAGCCAAAACAAATATATTTAAGCTTTTTGGATAGCATAGGGAAGGGTTAACACCCCTGTAATGTTTGTTTTGTTGTCTATGTTCCGTTCAGAAGATTTCACCTCACTTCCTGTCCCAATAATAATTGGATTTTGAAAATTTTTGGTTGTTGTGGAAACAAACCTTGGTGATAAAGCATCAGTGGAGACACCTTTTTCCCATGATAACTCTTACAGGAGTGAATTTCCCTTCCTAGGGGGAGATTTCCTCTCACTTCCTGTTGTCTCCCTCCGTTTGTAAGTAGGAGTCGTTCATAAGTCGGATGTTCATAACTAGGGGACTGCCTGTAGTTTAAATTTAATAAACGCTGGATTTTTGTTAACTACTACACCAGGGATATGCAATTAGCGGACCTGCAGCTGTTACAAAACTACAAGTCCCATCATGCCTCTTCCTCTGGGTGTCATGCTTTTGACTGTCAGAGTTTTGCTATGCATCATGGGACTTGTAGTTCTGCAACAGCTGGAGGTCCGCTAATTGCATATCCCTGTACTACACTATGAGATACTTTCCTCTTGCCCAATATTTATATACCATGTGGATTGTTTTGGCCGGTGGGATAAGTTCCATCTGACACCAGAGGTCATCATCCATCCATCCCTGTGGGTTTTCTCCCAAAGCGCAGCCAGGCCTCCTTCTTCGAGGTCTTATTATCTGGTAAGCAGCTTGTGAGTGGCGGTGTACACTTGGGTGAAGAGTGACTTTATCAGCACATTAATTTTTTTATGGACTCTGCACTGAGCACTTTTTTGATGATATGGAGCTTATTTGGATGATTTTTTAAAAAAAAAAACGTATATGGAATCTTTACTGATTTGCAATGTGAGCACTTATATGTTTTCATTTATGTATGTTGCAATCTTCACTTGATTTAAATTTCTGTATTTTTTTTTATATATTTATTCATGCATTTGCACTTTTTTTACCGCCGCATTTTTGAGCGTTTTTTGCAGCTCTCCATGTTATCCAATGGCCCCATACAAATGCTGACGTTTTTGAACTGTAGATGGCGTCTGCGTTTGTGAGCTGAAAGCAGAACCCATGGCCAGCGTGTTCTAAAGCTGCACTGCTAGAGTGTTTTTGCCGCTGAGCAAAATGCTCACTAACGTGCATTAATGCCGTAGCGACGTTAACCGGCGTTTTTATCGCCGGTGTTTTCAGGTTCAAAAATAGCAGAGGAATGTTTTTTTAAACAATACGCAACGTAGGGCAGGGGCGTACCGATAGGGGTTGCAATTGCAACAAGGCCCCATGCTCCAGGGGGCCCGTCTGCCTCCCTTGTACACCTGGATAGGAGGGATGGCTGGGGCGGCATTTAGAGGAACCAATCTTTTCCTCCTAATGGAGGAGATTGGTTCCTTTATATTCTGCCCCCACTGCCCCTCCTATCAAGTTTACTTGTCTTCTGCTGCTCCCAGGGTCCCTGTGTGCTTCCCTGGTCCCCCCCACAGAGCTGCTGTCTTCCCCCCCCCCCTCCTCTCTCCTGCCAGCTGCTGTAGAAGATGTGTCATGATGGAGAGATGGGAACGGGTCTGTAAATTTGTCATTTACCGGCTCCTTCCTTTTCTGAATGGACAGAGTCAGTGATTGGTACCAATTGGTTCATTCATAACGGAAGCATAGTAGACTGTTTTTACTATACTTCCATTTCTGAATGAATGGGAGGCTCGGTACTCAGCTATTCCTATCCATTCATTCTGTGCAGCTGAGGACACACAGATGGAGATTGAGGGCTGAGGTTTGTTTAGACCCCTAATATCTCATCAAAGCCCCCCAACAAAAATTGTAAAAAAAATTATAAAAATAAAATTGTAAAAGAAATAAAATGAAATGGTAAAAAAAATAATAAAATTAAAATAAAAATGAAAAACTACTGACACCAGTGAGGGAGCTAACAGGATTGCAAAGGTTGCAATTGTAACCGGGCCCTGGCATTTCACCACTATAGAAAGGCCTGAAGATGGCAGAAAGGGGGCCTGCTGCAGAACCTGTGAAAGTGTGACGCTGCAGGACCATAATAAAGGGACCCGCTATGGGAGTAAAGGGCCCCAGGATCAGCGGGAAGAGGAAAGGGCCCTGGCCAGGGGTCAGGGATTCCTTCATAATTTCTTGCATCGGGGCCCTGAAAGCTCTAGTTACGCCTCTGGGTATGGGTACCTTCCCTACTTAGGCTGGATTCACACCTATGCATTTTTATCGCTTTTTGCATTTTGCAGATTTGCACTGCAGAACGTGTTCCATGGGAAACCATGTTAAATGGACTGCAGTGCAAATCTGCAAAAAGCACTAAAAATGCATAGGTGTGAATCCAGCCTAAGGAAGCTGGGCTATCGGTCATCGGGCTGTATCGGGTGACAAAAATGGTAAAAGTTTGTCCCTGAGCCGGTGGAACTGCGGCTAGGGGCCAGGATCCTTAAGTGGTTGGTGTACAGTCGATTCAGACACTTAAGTTGGGTAATAGTTTGCGTTATGAAAATGGAATATGTTTTTGTAATAATTGTTATGGTTGTTTAATAAAGGGCTGCTATGGCTATTTAAATCCAAAATAAAGTGTGCCGTGTGTTTACTTAAAGGTGTTGCTTGGCAAAAAGGGGGCAGTAGTAGCGGGCTGTGGCAGCCGTAGCATCAGCCATACGCCAGTCATGTCAGGACTCCTATTTGTTCTAGATCTAGATGTGTTCTAGATCAGTGCCTCAGAAATATCTGATGCCTTTGAATTGACATACCAGCTAGAAATATAGCATTTTATAAGGAAGAGCTTGTGATTTTCTCATTACAGGTGGCCTTTACCCTTAATTTAACCCTTTAAATGGGGCAGCTAAAATGTCAATGCAACAGTGTGAGTGAAATAATCTTCTGGGGGGTCATACTGGGGGTGATTTACTAAAATTGGTGCACACAGAATCTGATGCAGCTGTGCATAATAATCAGCTGCTAACTTTAGCTTCTTCAATGAAGCTTTGACAATGAAACCTACAGGCTGATTGGTTATGCACAACTGCACCAGATTCTGTGTGCACCAGTTTTAGTAAGGCTGGATTCACACCATTGCGGTGCGAATTCCAGCCTGTTTGCTGTTGAGAAAGGGCAAAGGCGCTGTTCGGCAGCTCCTGTCCATTCTCACAGCACAGCAGCTGCGGGGGAGGGAGGGGGAAAGATCCCCGTTCAGTGCGGAACACATCTCCGTGTTAGATGCGTTCCCATTGAACTTAATAGGCTGGGAATTTGCACCGCCTTGCAAAGAAAACGCACACGTTTTCTGTGCAATGCGGAGTGGGAATGCACCGCACCTATCTGAACCTGACACATTGAAAACAATGTGCTTTCAAGTTTCATGCGAATTGGATGTGGTGTAAGCCGCATCCAATTCACATAGGTGTGAACCCAGCCTTAATCTGCCACACTGGGGGTTATTCACTAAAGCTGGAGGGCCGGTACACACCTAGGCGATACGACTTCAGAGGCGACTTTGCTAGGCAATTTAAGCACGACTTTGGGCAACTTACAACACGACCTGAAGTGACCTCCATGCCAGGTGACTTTGCCTGTTGCCAATCAGAGAAGAGAGGGAGGGGGGGTTGCCTTAAAAAAATATTTTCTTTTTCCTGTAAAGTCGCTTCTTTATAGACAGTGATCCGAATTGGAAGCGACTTCTATTGAATTCTATGGGCTCAAATCGCCTAGAAGTCACGTTGAAGTAGTACAGGAACCTTTTCTGAAGTCGCCTTGAAGTCGGAACGACTTGAGTAGCGTATATTAAGACAGCACTTCCAGTTTGCAGCATCATTTGTCTTGGTCTCCTAGAGGGCAGTAATGATCCTTCCTTAGTCAGAGGACTTCCAGTTTGTAGAATGTGCCACTTTTGTGTAGCTGTTTCCATCAGGGGAAGTTGAGGAAGGCTTTCTCCTCGCAAATGAGCAGATAGCTCCTGACTGGTTGTTCTCAGAAAATCCATCTTTGACAAAGCTTGGTGTACCCAGGTATGTAATGCAAATGTAGACAGATATGTAAAAACTCAAGGTGATGCTTTTCTCTTGGTAGACCACGCAACAGGTTATACTTACCTACCCATTGCTCCCTTTGAGAAGAAACCCCATGTAAGCTTCAAGTCATGACATGGAGCCTACACCGATCTGAAGACTCTCCCACCAGTTATATGACAGCACAGAGTGCATGACTAGTCAAGCACAAAGCTTCTGTTACATCATAAGATGGGGACAAAGTCAAATGCTCTCCAAAACCAGACATACTAGACATTTCATTTTTTTGCTTCCTTTTGGCCACGTAAAGAAAATGGACGGGGATGTAATAAAATGGAAGCGGAGTACAGGCATGACAGAGGGGAAGGAATACCAGGCAGGGATAGGTGTAGGTTGTGGGGGAGTATGAAATTATAAAATGATAGTACATGATTCGGTTGTTACAGAGGTGGGGGTGGAACAGGAGTTGGTAAAGGGAAAGGAGGAAAAAGGGGGGAGTCAGTTGCGGGAAAAGACTGGATAAGAAGTGTCCCTCCCTCCCACCCTATGTTGAGGTACATTGGAGAATATGGTAACGGACTGTGGTTGGCGGTTTGAGGTCCTTGACGAGGGTTAAAATATGAGGTATGTTGTGAGAAACGGTGGGATCCATCTCAGGTATGGAGTCCTCCGGTTGGTCTGGTTCAAGTTCAGACTGACCGGTTTACTTAAGGTGGTAGGATTCTGTGGTCAGTTAGTATAGTCCTCGAGGCGGTGATGGCAGCTGGGGACAGAAATTAACTAAGGGGGTATCATAGACTCCAAAAAAGTTGTGCCAGATGGTGTCGTCAAGGATCTGCAGCCTTTTTTGTCTTTATTGTTGGAAGGTTTAATGTTTAAAGTGAATGTTAATTAATGTTAATTAAATTTAAGTTATGTTTTGATTAATAAAAGGCCTAATCGCCCATTTAACCCCAATATGGTCTCAGGTGTCTTTATTGCAGGAACAGGGGGTGTTTAAGAGAATAGAATAGAGGGGTCAGGGTAATAGGAATGACGGGTGTTATCTGAACTACCCTAGTCAAGGGAAGGAAAATATGTTATGCTACAGTGGTGACCTTTAGAGTGAACTTGTTGCTTTGCCCTGCATGGTCAAACCCCATGTTCACCTAAAGGTTGAGATGAAACAAGTACACCAACGCTATGTACACACGAGGCATACATCACTTGGTCCATCCAATAATGGTGGGATTGGGAACTCTAAAACCAAAGTGAGCACCTCTTGTCTTGAAAAAGTATAAAGAAAGGCATGCATGATAATTACAAAAGCATCACCGTTCCTTCAAATAAATCCCTTTTCAAGTTTTGTGATATTGATTATTGCCTCATAAAATGTAGAACAAGAAAACAAATTCCGCTTTTTAATTCTATCTATTCACTTTTATTGTAACAACCAGATAAAACGTTCTCACTGCAGCTTCCCAGCATGCAACTTTTAGACAAGTCTTTCATAAACATAAATTAAACCATTCTTTAAGGATACAAAAATATTTATAGAGTGCTAACGGTGTACGCAGTGCTGTATAGGGTTCGGAAGAAAGGGTAGTGAGCATGGCGCCTACAGTTGGTGTAGACAAGGGCTGGGTTGTATACATCCATCCAGCTGCTGGTGGGCTATAACTTTCAGTATGTCTTTCCAACATCTGGAGGGTTTAGATGGCACATCCAGCAGAAGGACACAGTTTCCAAGCAGTCACCAAAAAACATTTTACACAGCTTAGCCAAGGTCGCTTATCTGCAGCTCCCTAAAAAAGGAGCCCAGGGGCGTAGAATTAAAAAGGGAATATTTTCAAAGCATTACATTTTTAAGGTACAATATGTGAATGTGATTGGGTTTCATCTAGGAAATTGAATGTTCATTTTCGCTATAGGTTTTAATCAATATAAACATCGGAGAGCCATATTAGCTCATTACATACGCATGTTGTGCTTTCTGTTTTGCAATGCTGTGATAGTTATATAACCCTATTCTTATCTCAGTCCACATTAATGGACTGAGCTGTCAATGGACTTTCATTGAAAGCCATGCACTTTGTAGGAGACTGTCCTGTATTTTTTTTTCACAGCGTGATGACTATTGCTGACACAAAGAAGGTACAAGCAGCTACAAGTCTGCTAAAGATAAAAATATGGATCAGTAAAATGTGAAAAAAAAATCTATTTACTTGAAAATTGCTTACAAGTAAGGCCTCATACACAGGGACGTTTCTTAAAAAATAAACAAAACTTCGGGCCCGACGTCAAGGGAAAAAAATCGTCGTTTTTCAGCATTATGCATCGGCGTTAGTGAGCGTCGGCGTCAATAGGCATTTTTTTTTAAAAAAATCATCCCTCTGCTATTTTTCAACCTAAAAACGCCGGTTAACGCCGATACGTTAGTGAGCGTTTTGCGGCGTCAAAAAACGCCAAAACGTTACAGCATCAGAACGCGCTGGCTGTGGGTTCTTGCTTCAGCTCACTAACGCCGACGCCATCTACAGCTTAAAAACGTCAGCGTTTTTATGGGGCCATTGACTAACATGGAGAGCTGCAAAAAACGCCAGAAAATACCGGCGTCAAAAAACGTCTGTGTGTGTGTATGATGCCTAAGGCTTAAAGTAAAGACTCCAAATGTGTACCAACTGAAAACATATGTTTCCCTTTGAGGCTGGGTTAACACTATCTGCGCATGCGGCTCACAGTAGGGGTCCGGCGATATCCCATTCACTGTTTCAGGTCCGATTTCAGCACAAATGTTTGGCTAAATTCGGACCTGAAATGGACCAAAAGACGCACAGGGCCACTGTGCAAATTTGCACCGGAGTCGCAGCCGAGATGTGAACCGGCTCCATAAAGAGCCGGTCAAAATCCGCAATAGTGTGAACCCAGTGTGAAGCAGACAGACTGAAGTTGGGTTGGCTTTGATTGCATGGGTAAGTAGGGGGGGGTAAAAAAAAAAAATTAGATTTGCTGTCTCAGGTCTTACGACTTGAAGCCAGTACGTCAGGTCACATGACCACTAACAGCTGTGGTCAGCGACTTTAGAGTCTTTCCATTTTTAATGAAGACTTTGTTGCTGTCAGCACTCCAGTGCACTTATGCCATGGCATTCAGGTCACATGATCCTGGTTTAAAAAAAAAGCAGTTTAATAACCCTGCTGCTCTCTAACTCCTGCCTGTGTGATTAAAATGGATACAGAATTATGGTTACAATGCCCTTTTATTAACCCCAACTTTCTAAATTATTTGATATTGTAAGGCAGAACATGAACTAATCAGTTTTGTTATCATGTTTCTTGAGTGAGCTGTAGCCAGAGTAAGGTCGGTATAGCATGCATAATCTGATCGTTTTTAGATTTATTTTTGCCCCAAACAGGAATGCTGTATTTGCATGAGCATTCCTGTTCAAGGTGATGGAGAATGGAAGAGGAGCTGTACACACAGTGATCAGCACCTTTAGGCTTACCATAGCTATATGTTATCAACCAATTATTGGTTATTACTGCAAAAAACTATAAAATCTATGCTGAAAAACATCTGCTATTTGATCAGCAAAAATCGAAAAAAATATATATATAAACACTTTTCTGAAGGACTTGAGTGAACCTGAAGGGCAAAGTAATGGATCAAGAGCCTGTGTTGGTGAGCTTTAGTTCAAGCAGGTTTTGCATTCTAGCAAGTCTATGAGAATGCACCTGCCTGATGCAGGTAAAATGCAAATCAGAAGTAGGTCAATTGCAAGACAATTGACCCATGAATGAATTCTAAATGATCTAAAAAAAAGTCTCATACTGATACCATCAAGACAAGCCCAAAGCCCATCCACATAGGCCCTAAATTAACGTCTGTCTTCCTCAGCTGCACACTTACTTCTGCAGTGATTGGCCACCAAAAGCCCTGTGTAAACTCCAGGTCACGACTTGGAGCTTACACAGGGCTTTCTCCCCACCCCCATGTGACAGGGCAGGGTTCCTTAGCGGCCAATTACCAAGTATTAGTGGAGCCACTTTGGGGAGTGAGCCACACACTTCTCCATCCCGGCAACCAAATAGATTGCCAGGGAGGGGAGCAAAGAAAAGGTGATTATATTTAGTTGGGGAGGGTGACATTTAAGTGAACATCTTGCTTTGGCCTTAATGGGCTTAACACTGCTTCAGTAGAGTAGAGTATGACTAAAGGCAACATTTTCATTATATTTGGTTAGTGGGGGATTGGTTTAGAACCACTGTCCAGTTTTTATTGCACTAACTATCCTGATCACCTGTGTCACTGGAAATAAATTTCTGAGCTGCCGCCAGAACAAGAATAAGGGGAAATTCTCCAATGGCGACCATGTTCTCATGACATCTGTCTAAATGGGGATTTCCCTCACATCGGAAAGCCATCCTCTCACTTCCTGATGGTTCTAGAGGACAGGAAATGAATGAAAATTTCTCTAATAAGCCCCAGTTGGCAAAAAACTGAGAGCGACATTAACCCTTCCCTATGCTATCTAAAAATAAATAAAACGTTTTGGCTTTAGTTATACATTGAGGCGTGCAATTTTTTTGAAAAGTTAAGCTGGGAGAGTTTTGGAAGCTATACCATCCAAGGGCTGGATTATCTTATCAAGAACAAGTGGTGAGACTATTTTTAGTGGCATTGCTGCACCACTTTGATTCTTTACTACATTGAAATGGCACCAGGACCCACCACAACAATTCCACTGGTGCATACAGCACACACATGCTGATATATCGTTATCTGAAAAATTATCAATCCAAATATGCTCAGACCTTTTTACAGTAGAGAAACACTATACTGAGTGTTGCCGGTAGTTGGATGTTCTGGTTATTGCCTTTATGTTATATGAGCTCTTCGCAAGTGAGGTTTGCATCCAACACACAACTTGTAACAATCAAGCCATGCATGGTGACCTTTAGTTTTCAAATTGTTCAGATTACAAGCAAAATCTTAACTTTCCCTTTGGCCCCAGTGGATTCTTTAGCGCGTGTACAGGCCTAATAGAAAAACATGGGTAATAAATACAATATACAAAGTTCCATCTTCACTATCCTGCCTTACAATATCAATTTTGTTTTTTAGAAGGCTGTAATCCTGCTTTAGCCCATCAGCTGTGATCAACATAGTGCAAGTTGTACTAATAAAATACATCCTTCAAATCTTCACAGATGCCTCAGGGTTGGACATTTTGGACACATGTCCTTGAAGGCCATTGGCCGGGTCCGTTAAGTATCCACTGAACCATTCAGAATCCATTTAGCCTCATCCGTGGTATAGGTTACATCGGCCGTTTGTCACTGGCTGGTCTGTGCTGTAATATCACCAGTGATGTCCAGCGTTGGACAGTTTAGTCCTGTATAGAAATTAACATCAACTTTTCAGCTTTTTTGTCCAAAAAGTTTTAGGCTGGCTGTACTTTGCAAAATAGTTTTATTTTACAGTTTATTTACAAGTTTTTATCCTCCTCCAGTTTTTAAATAGTCCGTGCCAGGAAGAAAGGACGTGTGCCAACACTGTACGTTGATTAAACTTAAAAGGAGGAAAATATATATTTATGTATATAATATTTAAAGGTTTTTTTATATATGCCAACATTGTGTCTCTGATGAGTTATGAACAGAAGGCACAGAGGATGGACAGCTTGCACTTCCTTAGCAAACCTGCAAGAATAAAATAAATAGGGTTTAAGAATAAAGCGTAGACTTGTTTCCTGTGAACAAAAAAATTACATTTATGATTTCAACATGAATCTATACTAAAAAAAAAAAAAAATTAATTTTACATAAAATGGGGAAGGGTTAGAACTCTTGTTGAATTTTACTGCCATCCAGGGCTCCATCAGAGAGATTTGCCCTCACTGTCTGTTCTGGGTGGGGATGAGTGACCAGGCAGGATGTGAGGGGAAAATCTGCACCAGGGAAACATGTTATGGTGGCCATACATGCTTTGATAAACAAATTATTTATTTTCCGATTGGTCTATAGTACACAAATTGTTTGATCAATATGCCACACACAGGGACATGAGCAATAGTTAGAGTGGAAGAAAAGCCCAAGTCCAGCCATTCTAAAAATGTTCCCTCCCCAGTCCTCCTAGCCAATGGGTATATGTGTACTTACCTATTTTTAATTTGCTCCGGTCACGTGATCCTACAGCTCCAGCTCCCCTGTGTCAGTAATTGACTGCTGCAGGGGAGAGGAGGGGAGCACTGACAATAGCTGAGCCATAGAAGCCTATGGGTGACACCATGGCTCTCGTAATTACTAGCTGTTGTCATATACTCCGTGAGCCAAAGATGTGGGACAGGACCTGAGCATATTAAAAACAAGTTAGTGCATACATTTTTTTTAGGATAGGTAATGGGGGGGGGGGGGGTG
>BLSH010022043.1:2016318-2049994 GCA_018402905.1 Glandirana rugosa
AGTGTCGTGGTGACGAAGCTGTGCGAGCTTATTACAGCAGTACAGTACAAATTCTATTACACAAGCATGGATGCACCCCTATGAGCAGTGGTGCTGTGACCGTATCACAGGACGAGCCTTTCAATAGCAATTTTCTGCCACTGAACAACGAACCCTAGATCCTTACCCCATCGAGCCTTAAACTGCACTTGGCATGTTTGTATGTAATATAAAGAAAGGATGGCGTGACAGAGAAGGTGCCACATCATATACAGCAGAGTGAATCCTAGCACCATATATTGTTATAGAAAAACACGCATTCAATGTAACCTGTTCACACACATTTTGTATACTCTGCTCACCAAGGCGTTTAAAGTCATTTGTCACTTTTCTACGCACGACATTTTAAACACATTTTCTTACCATGACCTTTCAAAGACCAGTTCCAATGAAGGCAGCATTTTTTTTCTTTTTTTGTTAGTCTGTGCCTTGTGAAATGCAGGAACATGCATGAAAAAGGAGGCAGCAGGAATAAACCAAACAAACACAAATATGTGATGTAGCCGAAAAATGGATGCCTGGACTGTAATAGAACATAGCATAACAAGGATAACCAGAGAAAATGGTCCAAAGTAATGAAAAAGTCCCCCCCAGTCAACTAGTGTCACTGCACCAGGGTGCTACAGCAGCTTCCACCCATACTTCCCCATACAGCAGGGGTAGGCAACCTGCGGCCCTCCAGCTGTTGCAGAACTACAAGTCCCATCATGCTTCTGGAAGTAATTTTAACTGCCAGCCTTGCAATGCCTCATGGGAAATGTAGTTCCACAACAGCTGGAGGGCAGCAGGTTGTCTACCCCTGCCATACAGTTGTCCATTTTTGTCCACTTGGTGGCCACAGGTGGTACAGACAACACAAAGCATGGCACCGCAATACTGTTACACCATCAGGAGTGAGTTGTCTTCTCTTGTGACTTTCATTTTTAACAATAAGGCCTCATGCACACCGGACGTTAAAAAAAAATGTTCTAAAAACATCAGTAGCTTTGTAGTGAGTTGTCAGCTTTTTTCAGTGTTTTGCACTAGGGTTTTTGAGCAGCTTTTTTTTCTTGTTTTTCAATGGACCAAAAACATTGGTGAGCCACGTTTTTGAGTGTTAGAGTGTTTTTAAGTAGTAGAGTTTTTGAGCTTTTTTTACTTTTTTCCCTTAATGGATCTAAAACATCAAAAAATGTTGGTGAGCAGCGTTCTTGAGCGTTTCAGCGTTTTTACAGCTGAAAAACGTCTCTCAGGAGCCACTGGTCTTGGGTTTTTTTTACAGCTCAAAAATGCCCCAGCTAAAAACAGTTGATGACAACCTTTGTGTGCATAAACACATAGGATAACATGATGGAGAGTTTATTGACTGTAGGAAAAAACATTTGAAGCAAAAAACAGTTGCTGTAAAAACGTCCAAAAACGTTCTGTGTGCATGAGGCCTAAAGATCATCATCATTGTTTACTTCACTTTGGACTCACTGATTTTCATATGTTGACTGGCTCTTTAAGTTGTTCCTTTGTTTACTGCAGTCCACACCAGGGAAATGGTGGCTTATTATCACAATCATATTCACATCTCTTGCCATTTTTTCTCCTTTGACATAATATATGATACACTATATTGTCAAAAGTATTGAGACACCTGCCTTTACATGCACATGAACTTTAATGGCATCCCAAGTCTTAGTCCGTAGGGTTCAATATTGAGTTGGCCACCCTTTGAAGCTATAACAGCTTCAACTCTTCTGGGAAGGCTGTCCACAAGGTTTAGGAGTGTGTCTATGGGAATGTTTGACCATTCTTCCAGAAGCGCATTTGAGAGGTCAGGCAGTGATGTGGACGAGAAGGCCTGGCTTGCAGTCTCTGCTCTAATTCTTTGGGTTGAGGTCAGGACTTTGTGCAGGCCAGTCAAGTTCCTCCACCCCAAACTCGCTCATCCATGTCTTTATGTACCTTGCTTTATGCACTGGTGCGCAGTCATGTTGGAAAAGGAAGAAGCCATTCCCAAACTGTTCCCACATAGTTGGGAGCATGAAATTGTCCAAAATGTCTTGGTATGCGAACACCTTAAGAGTTCCCTTTACTGCAACTAAGGGGCCAAGCCCAACCCCTGAAAAATAATCCCACACCATAATCCCCTCTCCACCAAATGATTTGGACCAGTGCACAAATTAAAGTCCATAAAGACATGGATGAACAAATTTGGGGTGGAGGAACTTGACTGGCCTGCAGAGTCCTGACCTCAACCCTATAGAACACCTTTGGGATGAATTAGAGCGGAGACTGCGAGCCAGGCCTTCCCATCCACATCAGTGCCTGACTTCACAAATGAAAGAATGGTCAAACATTCCCATAGACACACTCCTAAACCTTCTGGTCAGTCTTCCCATTTAAAGCTGTTATAGCTGCAAAGTGTTGGCCAACTCAATATTGAACGCTAAACTAAAACTGGGATGCTATTAAAGTTCACGTGTAAGGCCCCTTTCACACGATCAGACTGCTCGGATCCGCCTGTCCGTTTTTCAGGAGGATCTGAGCGGGCCACCCATAGACCTCTATGGGCAGGCAGATGTCAGCGGAGATGTGTCCGCTGACACCCGTCTGCCATCCGATCCGTCAAGATCCGCTAATATAGGCGAATGGGTGAAGCATTCACCATCCATCTAGCGGATCGGATCAGATGAAAACGGACAGGCGGATCCGTTTTCATCCGATCTGCCCATAGAGGACAGCGGGGATCTGACAGGTCCGTCCCTGCACAGTGTGCAGAGACGGAGCTGTCATCCTCCCTCTCAGCGGAGATCAACAGAGATATCTCCTGCTGAGCTGGCGGACCCCACTGAGCAGATCCACCCTGGGTGAAAGGGGTCTTAAGGCAGGTGCCCAATACTTTTGACAATATAGTGTATATTGGTCACCGCTGTTTCTTGTGTGGTGCAATCTAGTAGTTATCAGGCTTTTCTCAATAAGCTTGTGGTTCCCACCACAGCTGAGTGTGCTGAAGTTTTTGTACACTGGGAATAACCCAAAGCAGCACATTTGCAACAACAAATAGTCTCTGGAGGTTTTTGGTGTGACGTATATGGTCAGAAAAATAGGTAGTCATTGTAATAAGGAGGAGCAAGAAGAGACTATGCAAATACCGACTTTACCAAAGTCAGTATTTGCACAGAAATACTGGGTGCTCAAGCCACCAAATGAGGTAAGTTGGGCTGTCAGCCAAGTGGCCTTATGGTGTCTGCTATATAATTACACCCTTATATTATTTTCACCTTCTCTACACACTTTCCCATGTGACGCAAGATCAGTGTTTTCTAAGAAAGTGGCAATGTAGAAATTGATGGAATACTCCCAACTTTCTGTCCAGTATTCCTGCCATTGGACAATACAAGCATTCTTTTGTGAGCGTTCTTCAGTTTACAATGGTTGTTCCAGAAAGCTGCCCTTCCTATCATTAGATATTCAAACAAAGAAATATCTCTAGTTATTTATGCATACGGGAAAAGTTACATCAATATTTGCATAAATAATATTCACTGTTCTGGATGTTCTAAATTTTATTGGTTGTTACGCCCAAAGTTTGCTTGAGGGCTGAAGGCAGAGTGGAGGAGAGGCAATAGACAGGGAAAGTCTTATGAGCAATTGTGCCAGGATCAGCATGTGCCATCTTTGCAGAACAGAGCTCCTAGTACCATACACAATAGAGATGTCCAGGGCTTCTATATTCAGCTATCTATAGCTATATCCCAGCTGGCTGAAGAATACAGTCACAACTGGTACTTTCTAGCTTGGAGTAAATTAAGTGCTTGCTCATTAGTTCCACATGAAATCCTCAGATTGATCTGAAAATAGATTTGTAATTATATTCTGCCCGGGGTTTAAAGGGCCATATAAAAGTGGAGCAGCACTGCAGCTGCTGTAGAAGAAGTTCCAGCTTGGCTGCGGGATGGAAATCTGGAACTTAAAGCAGAACTCCAGGCCATAAAAACTTTAGTCCATATTGAAATAGCTTTCCATAATCTCACGCACACCAGCATGGGCGTGCCAGAACTGTAAGCCAATCAGGTTTTAATGTATAGCATACTTATCTTACTCAATCTTTCAGGCACTGGGATCAAGAGGTGTTTGGGCAAATTAAAGGGCTTAACCTAGTTTGGTGATACTCATGTATAGTCCTATTGGTTGGCCAGAGTAGTAAGAGGGGTACTAGACACTGCAGGCTGAATGGCACAGTCACGCCAGCTACATAATGTAGAATGGGTGAACTCAATTAAATATCTTAACAGGCAAAAATGTTCTGCATTTCTACTGTGCAGTTAGTAGTTTGACTGGAGTTTCACTTGATATATCCAAACTGGAACAATGTGGCATTATAGTTGTACTCACCATTAGCTAAATAGGGCCATTCAAATTCGAAAAATGGGGAAAGCTGCAGACCAATGGTGGTAGATCAATTAAAATGGCAAGACAAGACCCCCACACCCCACATGTCTACTCTCCAGAAGCTGAAGTTGAATCACGCAACTGTCCTATGTAATGCTCCCTGTTCTTGTCAACCACATACTATGGGCCTACGGGTCTGTAATTAAATCACACGTTTTTCCACCATCACTGGGGAATCACACTATGCAGAAAGGTCCAGACTTATTTATACCACCAGACTGATTTTTGCATCTCTCCCAACTGGGGAGATTTTCCCTAGTGGTGGAACAGGAAGCGGTGGGAAATCTCTCCAGTGGGGACACAAATAGCAACAAAAGATGATGGGAAAGGGTTATTATTTCTGTTCTGGTGACAACTATTGTCCTTATTTCTTGTCCTGCTGTCAAACACAAACTGTGTTGACATTGCCTCAGAAGAGTAATAGACTGGGGGAAAAAAAAACACCACTAGACATAGGTATTTATTGTCCCCGAGTCTGTCCACAACAGACAAATGTATGGCTGCAGTTGGGCTTTAGCTAATCAGTTTGTTACAGTCATACCAAAGTGCTCAAAATAACACCTGTAGTGAGAAAAATGTGAAGGTAACTATTGTCAACCTCTTTCTAAAATACTGGCTGTCATGCCAATTCATCAGATTCCATGCATTCTAGTCATTTTAGAAAGTGATAAAAAAAAAAAAAATATATGACAAGCGCCATCATTTCCTTAGTACAGGTTTCCATAAAAAGATAACATCAGATTACACACTATTATAAAAATAAAATGAAGAATTGCTCCCAAATAATGAATGAAAACATTTTAAGGGATTTTTTTATACCTTTCCTTTTCAGTGGGCAGCTAATATATTTACAATTTACTGAATTAAAGGGAACGTACGGTAAAAAGCGTTAAGCAAACTATCAGCTTTATCAGACAGTTATGTATCCAGAGCTTTCCTACAGCACCTACGCAAATACCAATATAATATTTTCTAAAGTTTGTCGCCCACTCTTGTGGCAATGTTTAGGTTGGCAGATCAGTAACACAGTCACCGTGCATTGCTGGATGTAGGTGGGGCAGATGTGCTTATTCTACGCTGCCAGTAAGTGCAAGTCCTTCAGCCAAAGTGAACACTGCCAATTAACTAGATGTACAGGTTGACTTTAGTGACTAATCACTAATCTAAATCTATTCTTTGTATATCTCTAAGGCTGCATTTACACTTCAATGTTTGAATCGTGGGCAGATTTGCCACGATTCTGCCCGCAATTTCAAAGCGCCGATATGTGAATGACAAATCACGGGAGTCACATTTGAGATGCCATTCATTTGAATGGCACCTAAAATCGCGTTGCAGGTCTGCCACGATTGTCGCGCTGCAATCTTGGCAACCCGCATCACACGAAGGATGTTGCCCAAAAGTAGCTTCTGAACTTTTTTTGGGGCGACATGCTTCATGCGATGCCGGTTGCCGTGATCGCAGCACGATTTATCACGTGATAATTGCGGCAGACCCGCACCACGATTTTAGGTGTCATTCAACTGAATGCCATCTAAAACGTGAGTCCCGCGATTTGTTATTCACACATCAGCGCTTTCAAATCGCAGACGGATTCGCATTAAATCTGCCCGCGATTCAAAATTCTGACGTGTGACTGCAGCCTAAGGCCCCGTTTACACCTGAGCGATTTTCTGCTTGTAGCTCTAAAATGCTTAATAATCCAAATCCCATTGATTTCAATGGCCCCTGTTCACATGTGTGCGTTCTGTCGCCTGAAGCTCAAAAAAGTACATGAACTTCTTTTTGGCAGATTACAAGCGTTTTTGGCCCCATTGACTTCAATAGATGCCTGACTTAAGTGTTTTACGAGCGCTTTCTCCTCCTAATTTCTTCTCCCTCTCCTCCCAATAGTGCTTTCTATTGGCTAAACAAAAATGCCTGAAGCTGTAAAACACTTGTAATACGCTTCTAAAACGCTTTAAAAAAAACTTGTAAAAGCTTAAAAAAAACACCCGAAAATTGATACGCTCAGGTGTGAATGAAGCCTAATGGATTGGGAAAATTTGGTCCCATTAGATAAAGTTTGGCCCAATATGGCATCAGTAAGTGCTGCCACGCTGCCTAAAATTAAAGTATATTTTCATTTTTGCAGTCAAATTTGAGAAACCTCCAACTATGTGTTTGTTATGCGTTTCCATTCACACATCATGCCTAAAAATTGTTTCTATAAAAGAACCTCTTACTTCTTGAAGCAGGTTTATACATGGGAATTTATTGGCAGATTAAAATGGTTTAAAACAGCATGTGATGTGCAACTAGAGGACAGTTATAGATACAGATTGCATTAGCATACAATATACCATTCAAGCCTTGATATCTTTAACCCTCTGTTAGGACAGAGAGTGTGCACTTCTAGTTTACAACTGATAATAAGATTTGCCAATACAGGCAGAGTTAATTAAAGTATCTAAACATAACTCCATAGCCATGATTTAAGGAAGAAGAAGGAGAAATTAGGGAGGATTTTAAAGTGATTGTAAAGGTCTGGTTTTTTTTTTAATAACAAGCATGTTATACTTACCTGCTCTGTGCGAGAGCTTTGCAGAGAGCGGCCCGATCCTCCTTTTCTGGGATCCCCCAGCAGCGCTCCTGGCTCCTCCTCTTCATCGGATGCCCCCTCTGAGAGGCACTCTCCATGGGGGCACCTTTGTGGGCACGCTCCATTGACACAGACAGCAGGGCTCGGCCCCGCCCCCGGCTCCTATGACACTAGATTTGACTGACAACATCGGGAGCCAATGGCTCCTGTTGCTATCAATCTATGCAATCAGGACCCAAGACAGCGGCTGGAGCTGCTGAACACGTCCTTGGCGCTGGAACAATCGGGCTGCAGCACAGAAGGTTTTTCACCTTCATGCATAGAATGCATGAAGGTGAAAAACCTTGAGACTTTAAAATGCCTTTAAGCAAGTAAAAAGTAAGTATATATAATGAAGGTGTATATAAAAGGTGAGCAACAATTTTGAAATATTGGTTCAAGTTATGTTAGGCGAATAAGAATATGTAAAAAGTTTAAAGATGGTGTAGGTGCAAAAGTGGAAATACACTTTTAAGTCTCTTTCTAAAAGCAAAAAAGGCCAAAAAAATTACCATTCTTAGAAAGCACTTGAAAAATGTTTAAAGTGGAAGTAAACTCATCGATTGAACAGTTAAAAAAAAACAGCTGCATTCCCGACACGTGCCATTGGATGTGCTCTCAACCAAACTGTCACACCATCCAATGGCTGGTGTCATAACTGATCACATGTGCGGCATCATGGCAGTAATAAAACAGAGGCCAAGATGGCAACTTCCTTGGCTGAAAATGATGGGAGGGTGTACTTACTTCCACTTTAAGTGCTTTTAAGAATCTGGTTATTATTCCCATTTTAAAACTGCATCAGGCTGCAGTTTTGATCCTGACGATCTCCCATCATTTTAGACTGATAGCCAGGGAGGAGCAGATTACAAATTACAAATGCAGGGATCAATAATCAGTCTCTGTTTTCGGCAGAAAAACAGAAGACCATGTAAGGGAATCAAGACTGTTTATACTGGCGTAAATAGCAGGTTCCTTTATTTCTTTTACAACACAGCAAAAAAGAGAAGCATATTCAAACTCATTTATTAAGATCCGTTATCTCTAAAACTGTTCCATGTTCACTCACCGGATATAGTCGTTTCGGCACAGGATCATACCGCTTTTTGTGTAACAGGAAGTGCCAATTTCCCCCAGCTGAGCCTGGCAGCAGGAACACTTCAGGCACCGAGTGTGCCAATATCGATCCATGGAATACAGAAGGAACCTGTCGGCAATTTTCCCCCCACAGCCGGCGCAGGCTTTGGGAGGGGAAGTGTTACTGGTGACCGCCGTGGTGCTTTCCGATGTCCGGCTATTCACCATTCCTGATTCTGTAAGAGAACATAAAAAAAAAAAAAAGAAAGGTGAACATGATTAAATGCGGTTCCCCCCAAGCCTGCGCGGCCGAACTGCGCTGCTGTTGTAATTCTCCTGTTACAGTTTACACGGAAGCATAAGTGATTGAAAGAAGCACTTTGCTCAAGCACCAGAAAATAGCTTATTATACAGACATCCCCTGAGAGCACAGCTAATCACCCTTGTATCGGCTCCCACAACCCATTTTGAGCAACTCATACTGCCTGGAGCGGCAAAGCTCTAGCATGTAACCCATTACTATGTACTGCTCCCATCTTGCCAAGGGGCTGCAATGTGGCTGTATAAAGGCCTTCTTGCCTGTACAAGGGACATCATGGGTGCTACATGTTAAGCAATAAGTAACTGAAAAAAACAAGATATGATTTTAATATAAGTGACTGTTAAAAATCACTAAATGACCAGTTAACACTACTTGTAATAAGAGAATCATGCAGTCCAGACACCCTGAAACATTCTGTGCTCACCCCCTCTGTTTCATCATACATAAAGGACAGCTCATGTTAGGGTGATTTTTAGATACATTTCCTAGAGAACAATGAACAAAGATATCTGCCTGACTTTGCATGGGAGAAGGGATGGATCCTCTGCCAGGATATTATTCCTGTATGAATATGTATCATCATTGATAAGATTTTCCATCATTTCTTTTCCCGGTGACAGTGTTTGCCGAAGAAGGCTGTGATGGCGAATCAACTATAGGGACACAAAGAGAGAAAACCTGACAGAGGCTCTAGTCCTCCCCCCACTCTATCCCAAACAAAAATATGCTTTTGACTGGAACTCCAGTTTAGAGTCTATATTGGAAATTAAGTGCATCCTGATTTTAAATACAAGCATCATACTTGAATATGCAAAAAGGTACTGTCACTATGTTTATTGAGGCTTGGTCTCTCGGTGGGGAGGGTCACTGTTCAGGCAAGTCCCTGTGGCAGATCAAATGACCAATTCTGCCTTACTGGTCATGTAACAGGGCCCAGAGGGAGCCTGATTTCCTGCACATTTCTACTGAAAAGCTGTGTATAGGTTTCTATATTTCTATAGTATAGCTTTCTTGTGGGATAAGGGTCTCCCATATTTATAAAGATGAGTCTACCAATATTCCTCTTGTGCCAAGGTAGTATGAAAATTGGTCTACCAATAATCTTCTTGTGCCAAGGTAGCATGAGAATGGGTCTACCAATATTCTTCTTGTGCCAAGGTAGCATGAGAATGGGTCTACCAATATTCTTCTTGTGCCAAGGTAGTATGAAAATTGATCTACCAATATTCTTTGAATGCCAAGGTAGCATGAGAATGTGTCTACCAATATTCTTCTTGTGCTAAGGTAGCATGAGAATGGGTCTACCAATATTTTTCTTGTGCCAAGGTTGTATGAAAATTGGTCTACCAATATTCTTCTTGTGTCAAGGTAGCATGAAAATTGGTCTACCAAAATTCTTATTATGCCTAGGTAGTATGAATATTGATCTACCAATATTCTTCTTGTGCCAAGTAAGTATGAGAATGGGTCTACCAATGTTCGTATTATGCCTAGGTAGTATGAAAATTGGTCTACCAATTTTCTTCTTGTGTCAAGGTAGCATGAGAATGGGTCTACCAATATTCTTCTTGTGTTAAGGTAGCATAAGAATGGGTCTACCAATATTCTTCTTGTGCCAAGGTAAGTATGAGAATGGGTCTACCAATATTCTTATTGTGCCAAGGTAGTATGCATATTGGTCTACAAATATTCTTCTTGTGCCAAGGTAGCATGAAAATGGGTCTACCAATATTCTTCTTGTGCCAAGGTAAGTATGAGAATGGGTCTACAAATATTCTTCTTGTGCCAAGGTAGCATGAAAATGGGTCTACCAATATTCTTTGCCAAGGTAGTATGAAAATTGGTCTACCAATATTCTTCTTGTGCCAAGGTAGCATTAGAATGAGTCTACCAATATTCTTCTTGTCCCAATGGGGCAAGAAGTATAGACACACAAGTGTGGCAGATAAAGAAGTCCTAAATGCCAACAACAAAATAACTAAAAAGGCTTTAAGTATATGTGAAGCCAAACATTTTTATAGCTTTGCGGAAATGGTTAAAAGCCATTTTAAGTTTTGGTCTGTGTCCCTCTGGAACGATTTCCCTCCACTTCCTGTTTTAGTGACACAACAGGACAGATGAGGAAATCCTAAGATTGCAAAGTGTTTTCTCATATAGTCACCATAGGTAGCACTGCCAATAACCTTCTTTACCTGTATAAATACTGAGGGTGATGTCATACCGTATTTCTATCATATCTTTCAAAGTAAAAAAGCTCACTTGAACGGCACAATCCACAGCAATGTGCTCCCGCTATTCCAATCATTTCCAGTTTTACGTGACCAAACAATAAAAGGTGGGGTAAACATTAATCAAATGTTCTGGTTGAAAGGAGCTTCAATCTCCATTCCCAAATTTTAATTATTTGGTCACTTGAAACTGGAAATTGGCACATCTGCAAAGGACCATTGTGTTTTCCATCAATAGCCAGGGAAAGCTTCTGAGATTGCTCACTGTATGCCCAGCCTCAAGGTAATTGGAAATGTACCAACTATAAGGTGTCATGTAGCCCCCGATTAGTACAGCATTGGTACTCAGGTATACAAACTTCAGGCCATGCATAGGACAACATCGGTGGAATCAGAACAATCACACTCAATTTAGCACTACATGGACAAAAGCAGCAAATATTGCACTAGGACTAACTAAGATATAACGATTGTTTTTTTTCAGAAGTTGGAGCTGAAAAAAAACAATTGTTACTGCAAACAAGAAGTGTGCTCTTAGCGGAGTGTTTTTTAAGTATGTAGATTTAAAGGGGCACAGTAATAACATAAACAGCTGGCAATTATCCTTCCTTTTATTGCTGCTGACCAAATAACTGCTGTATGAGGCTAGCCTCTAATTAGTTAGGAATCATTTACATTACATTTACAAATGTATCACAATTGTGCTATTCTTCAGGGCGCTAAAATAATTGCGCAGTACTAGTAAAGGAAGCCTGTTATGACAAAGATAACAGAGTCTGCCTTCACTAACATTCTTTTGTAAAATGCCTAGCTGTTATGTCAACTTTCTGGTTTCACACTGAACACAAATGGTGGTCAAGATATTTTACTTCACTTGCTACATGCATGTTCCAGGTTGGTGACTCAGAAAGTGTTGGAATACGGCAGCTGGGCAATAACCATTCTCAGGATTAGGTCAACAGCGGCAGCTGTATCTCTTATGACAGGTTCCCTTTACAAGAAAAAAATAATATGTTTTCCTTTCCTCCTCTGTACATGGATATAGTCTGCATTTTGGGCCTGACTGTTTTACTGGAAACCCCATTTAACAGATGCACATTCTAAAATTGAAAACCCAGCTAAATAGAAGAAAACATTACAATCACATATTCCTTATGTCAAAATGCCTGAATTCTAGAATATTATTGCACTTCCTAGGGCAGCCACACAGTGGCGCCAAATTTGTTCTCCCCTAACTAAGAATGTACACATGTATTCATGAACTTTACTCCAGGCCTTCAGCAGTTCATCCAGGGCTAATTATCACCTAATTCCTACTGGCTGATACCTATGTTACAGAATCTTAAGAGCCCTAAAATGGCCAAGCTTAAGGTAGATTTGCAGAGTCAGGAAAGGCATTTGGAATTCAGATTGTCTCCTTTATGCCAATTAAACAGATTTGTTGGTATCCTGCATGGTAATCCTGAGCCAGATGTGATAACTTGCTAATTTAGCCATGGCGTACGGCCTGTTATCCAAGGTGCTTGCTCCTGTGCAATGTCAATGGACCTTAGCTGTAAATCTTCCAATTTCCACAATCTAATAGTAAGCTTTAATATTTTCATAGTGGGCCCCAGCAGGGCAGGATGTGTTGGTTGATGGTCATCATGATACAACAGGAGAGGGGTTAAGAGCAACTGATGCCAGAAAATGTTTTAAAAAGTTTGCACCAATCTTCCAAAATGGTAGCTCAATAAAGAATTACATTTGAAAGTTGTTAGGAGTTAAGGATCTAGGCCAGGGTTTCTCAACCAGGGTTCCGTGGAACCCTAGGGTTCCTCCAGAAGTTGCTAGAGGTTCCTTGAGCAATGGTCAATTTCTACCTCTCAGATAAATTCCCAATGACATCATTGATCTTTTTAGCTATCTGTAAGGGGGTAATTCTTCCCACTGACCACAAACAAGTGTAAGGAGCATTCTTCCCACTGACCATCACACTAATGTATTGTGAGTTGTAGATTTTTAATTTTTAGCAGGGGTTCCCTGAGACCGGGGAACTATTTCAAGGGTTCCTCGGTGTTGAAAAGGTTGAGAAAGGCTGATCTAGGCTTTTGGTAGTGTATAACATTCCTATTGGAGGTTAGAGGCACCTTGAACATGTGTACCCCAAACCATTTTAAGCTACGCATAGTCCTAAGATGGCGATCTAAACACTAGAGAACTGTACTACCATGTACAATATATGTCCTGGGTGACCCCCATAAACGTTTGCCTTATCTACCGAAGAAAAGTGACTGGTCAGGAGTCCAATCGCTTTTCTCTGGTAGCAAGCAGCTCCACTATTGAAAACCCATAGTGCTCGGTGTATCCTCTTTCACCCTATTAAATGTTTAAAAAAAAAATATATATATATATATATATATATATATATTTATATATATATTTTTTTTTTCATATTTATTATACACACAAACACATACTAAAAGATAACATTTATGGTGTCCAAAAATAAATAAAACTGTCCCAACAACAGATAATGTTCCTTTTTTTACATGATACCAGTAAATAAATATCCTCCGTAGCTAAACACGATGTTGATACTCTATATGACTCGAGCAACTGGACATAGTTAGACCTGTCCATACATTGTTCTAACAACCTATCTAGCCAAACAAAACTTTTGAAATTAGTTGATTTATCAGTTAGCATTACACTGGTCTGATCTTGTGTTTCTACATAATCATCTAAAACACCAACATCATGTGAACATTTGTGCCCTCAAACCTTTGGTAGGAAGAGTATTTTCCCAATTCTGCACTGTATAAAAACTGAACAGTTGAGGGTCCCATAACTCAACCAGAATGGTATATATATTGAATGCTGCACCTGTTTTATTATCTCTATTCTATGTTTAAAAATTATAGTTTACCATTAGATTATCAACATAGTATTAAAGAAGCATAGAGATGTAGTTATAATATATAAGCATATGCAAAAAAGAAAGTTTTTAGCACAATTTTCTTTAAAATAGCATGTTCTGTGATGTTCTTTTTTACCATTAACATTTCCCAATATGGAGAAACAAAAACATACTAAATGTGACCAGTGTTTACCCCCGAGATGCTGGCACACGCACACACATTAAAAATATTGGGGACAACCAAGCACAGCCCGCTTGGAATATCAGTCATTAGAAGACTGATTGGTCTGGCTGAAATTTTGGCCAGTACCCTATTCTCCTTCCTCTGCTTCCCAACACACGCCGCACAAATTAGTTGTATGTTTGCTTCTGCCCAGAAAAACTGACCAACCTCCAATTTTGATTAAAAAAAAATAAAAACACAAGGGATAGTAAATCCTCATAAAAATGACAGAACATCAGTACTCTCCATAGATATCCTGATTTGGGTGACCGTCTTATGACACGTATGCACATTTTTTAAGGACAAACTGGAGTGATCAATTTTGGGCATATAATTATAAAATGCTGGAGGATGATATACTTATTTATTGTTTTTGCTGTAATATTTGAATGGCCAAGCTATGCTTGAATTGTTGCACTGTGGAGGAAATTCTGTCAGTGTAAGATCTGTTGAAATGGTCACACGTGTTACAATCAGATTGTACAATCTTCTTTAGATTAATCACCAGCTGACCTAGGTAGGAGCCTACCAGTTATAAATCAAATGCTACATAGTTGATGGCAAAGCTATCATACAGTAAGGCTGCATTCACGCCTGGGCGTAGCGTTTTCAGGCAGAAATACACGCGTTTTTTACCGCAATTTTGTACAGGTCAAAAGGTCACCAATGTAAAAAGTCGAAAAACGCCCAAATCAAGCTAAAATACTTCCAGAACTTGTTTGAGCTTCAGGCGCTTTCAGGCCTTTGGCTTCAGGCGTTTTTGAGTGGAGATGTGAACGGACTCCATAGAGAATCATTGATTTTTTTCCCCTCCAGCGTTTTGTAGCTTCAGGCTTCAAGCCTGCTAAGGTGTGAATGGGGCCTTAGACGGTAACACGTGGGTCAACTTTAGGTTGCTCCACAACAACCAACTGATGATCAGTCCAATCGTTATACTGGTACTTAAAAACTGAGAAACAGCCATTCTGTAGGGGCTCAGTGCGCCTGACAGCTGTTGTAGGCTATGATATTTCATACATAGAGTATAGGGCTTATTACACAACTCTGCTCGTCTTACCAAGTCCTAAAATTTCCAGAATCCATGGTAAATGCCTTTATTGGCTTAAACCAACCATAATAATTGTATATGTGTTATATAGGGTTAACCTGGGACATTCTGCTAGAACAGAAAATAGTTTTGCCTTGTGCGCCCAACAGCTGGAGACACACGCAGAATGCCCAGTGTCCCTATTAAATAGCTAGCACCCATTAAATACAATGGGGCACGGTGGTCAGCTCTATGCCATATGTTGCAAAAGTTTGGTGCAAGCTTCTCCCTACATCTTGTACCTAAAGAATGCACTTGGGGAGATTTACTAAAACTGGTGCACAGAGAATCTTGTGCAGCTCTGCATAATAACCAATCAGCTTCCAAGTTTTATTGCCAAAGCTTAATTGAACAAGCTGACGTTAGAAGCTGATTGGTTGCTATGCAGTTTTAGTAAATCACCCTCAAAGCTTTGTATTTTAGAAAGACAATTAGGACCTTCTATACATAGCTACAGATCTATAATTATTTCTGCATTTTTTTTTTTGACAGGCCATTGAGAATTGTTCTATGTAAGACCCATAATGGTTAATGCATGCTTATTGCTTGTTAGCTAGGTAGGGATGCAAATTTTCAAACTCACAACAGCAAAAGGCATATTCACTAATACAGTCAGTGATGTACAAAAGGCAAGAACATAGAGCACCCAGACTGGATTTTTGGTTGTCAGAGCTGATTGGCTGCCAGGGGGTACTAGTAATAAATTGCGCATCGCTGCCTTATACTGGGCACTTTGTGAAACAGTGTACTTTATAGGGATCTATCCAGCATCCTGTATTTTTGGATAAAAAGAACAGAAAGGATAAGACTTTCTATTTTGATAAAGGTTATTTCTAATCTCATCAAGCACACACTGGAAGGCTATGTTGCTTTTATATCAATGGGTCCCCCAGCTTCATGGAGTACCGGGTTACACTCACCATTCAAATGCCAAATTCCTTGCAGTTACCCCAGGGGGCCTGTGGCAACCTCCCCTCTTTGCCCCTATTGAAGCACCCAAGTAAAAATCTAGATCACCTTGTAACATAATCATCCTTTGTAACCCTGGCTCCTTCAAAAACTGCGCTCCGTTTCCAGTACTGGGCACCTCTCACCGGCCAACTCAAGGCCAGCATGCCAAGAGTTAAACACTTAGGGATTTCGGTACAATTGCCCCATTATCTCCTTGTTTTTCAGCCTGCGTGAAACAGTTGCAGCTGCTTGTGAAACACAAGAAGGGATGTATAGATTCCCATTTCTGGCAAGAGAAGCCAGGCTCTTCTCCCAGTTCCCTCAATCTCTCGAAATAATTACAAGCTTTAGGCACAGCAGTGAGCATGTTTACAGCGTCGGTGCTGCGGTCACTTTACCGCTCAAGTTGGTTAAAAAAAAGGGTCGGGATGACCAGAAAATGTGTCAGCTTTTACGCAAACCCCATAATGTTTCTAATTTCTTTTTTTTACTGCATATAATAAACCAGCAACATTTTGTATTCACGTCACCATCGCCATACTAGCAAACACAGCAACCTGCCATCAGCAAAAGTATGTTAGCATTTTTCATTTATCTAGGTAAAAAATAAATAGTTGCTTGGATAATTCACAGCATCGATAATTCCCAGCATCCTGGAAAATTGTTGCAATCAACATTAATTCTATTTGCTTCAAGCGCACGCTCATAGTTGAGTAACCGTATGCGCCGACTGCAGGATTATTGCTAGCTATGACTATTTACTAGATAGATGGGGGCAATGGTCTAGCAATTTCACCATAGCTATTCATATTCAGTTATTCATAGCTGAAACCGTAGAATTGATCAAGTCAACGCACCGACAACGGTTTATATATTGGTAGGTTGCCTAGATCTGTTCAGTCATTTTTGTAACCCGAAAACTGATTGAAATTGCTAACGATATGCAATGGCCAGTGGAAGAGATCCACACACCAATGGCAGCCATCAGACAAGCGCTGGACTGCGTATGGCGATAAATTTTGTTTTCAGACGTTTTGGAGCATCTTTTGTAAGTGAGCGCCCAACATTTCTTTTCTATAGAAAAAAATGCAAAGGGCATTACTGGTCAGGCACATGTTTTACTACCCCATCACTTCCAATGGAGATCTATGTCCAACTCCAGCCAACCTAAGAAGCGTATTTAATCAGGTAGTGTCATGAGCCAAGATGAGCGCCAACCAAATTCAACCAAATTTCAATTTTCATTAGACAAGACAACTAAAAGATAAATCCATCACTATATTTTTATACATCGCTCCTTTTCTTTGCACTGATCTATAAAGCGTTTACTGTTTTACAGATTCTTTTGCTAGAAAGCAGAATGGAATTTACTAACAATACAACGTGCATCATTACACTGACCTAAGTGTTTACTACTGATCCTTTGATCGAATGCAGAGTGCAATTTACTAACAATACAACATGCATCTACATATCTATTGGAACCATCAGCCTGGATTCACACCCTGCTCCGTCTAGGCTTTTTTTTGGGGGGGGCTCTATGACAAAGTTAGGACAAACCCTTAAATGAATTTTGTGATTGCAAAGACAAGGGAAAGCCCCCAACCGGCACCACAATTCCCATTTACAAGTCTCTTTCATCTTCACTGTTACGTTTGCAACGATATAAAAAGTAAAATAAATAAATATATAATAATAATAATAAAATAAATATATATTATATAGATATATATACATACATATATAAAATAATAAATAAAAAATTATATATATATATATATATATATACATACACACATACATGCATTTTTTTTTAAAGCTATATATATGAATATATACACACACACACATACATGCATATTTTTTTAAAGCTATATATATGTATATATATATATATATATATACACACACACACACATATACACCACCTAGTTCTAAATATGGAGCAAACATGACCTGACAACTTTGTGTATTTTATGTTGTCACCCTACACTTTCCATTAGCAATGTACACAACCATGCACACAATAAACACAAGCACATTGTAATGCAGTCCCTACATAGATCTAGTGTGTAAGCATACAAAGTCAGCAGAACAACTCTTGAATATTTCATTTAAAAAAAGTGAAAAGTATCTTAGCTGAATGCACAGAGCTATTGCAGTGAAGCTGGATGATCTTTACCTGGGAGCTGATCCTGATCTCTCACAAAGTGTCAGTAAGATCCACTAGATCCACAGGCTTTTTGCACTGACAAGAGTCCAAGCACACAGACAGGCTCCTAATCTCCAGCAGCAGCACAAGACCTCTCTCCTACAAGGGAACATCCAGTGAGTGCAGCTGCCTGCTATCTTCTGTCTATATAACCAGCCTGTGACATCAGCAGCAGCCCCAGCGAGCTGCCAATCCAGCTGCAGAGGGGCGTGGCCAGTGTCAAAAAGATAGATGGACATTTAAATAGTTAAAGGGCCTCTTTCCTGCCCTCATCAGGCTTCTTGTGTAATATTTCTAGAGCAATCACCCACTGCTTCTTCTTTTTCTTCATCCTCCTCTTCCTCTCCATCATTTCTATTATCATAATAATAATTATATTGTCACACGAAATGAATGAGCACCATCACTGCCAGCTGACTATAACACTCCCTATTACACAATCATTACTTGTAATATTGTATGGTATTATATATTTTTTTTACTATGTGCACATTAGTATTCATAGAATCCTGGGTGTCTGTTATGAATGCATTATTAGTATTATGAGTATAGGAGCTAAAAAGGATTGCGCCTTAAATATTGCTAATGAGAATTTTCTGGTATTATCATTAACACATGCTAAGAACAATTTACAACACTATCAGCCCTGTGGTGCTATATCATTTTTATACAAATTATATTTCTTTTTAAGGATTTTCTAATAAATCCATTCATTTGTTAATCAGTACAAGAATACTTAAGGTAATATTATTGTTTTACGGACAGCAAAGGTAGTAAATGACTTTGTGATACCATATAACATTTTATTGGTGTTTTTTAATTGCTATTTTTGTAGGTTATTGTATTCTTTTTTTTTTTTTCTTATGGTTTACAATATAATGCATTCGCTGGAAATAAAATCATACTTACAGTAAATATGTAAAAAAAGAAATGTAAAACATAATTTATGGCAGTATAAACAGCAAGCACAATGTTCTTATTTGTAATGTTGGTATTTTTTTTACAACTTTTTATATTTTGTTTTTTAGGATTTGTAGGTAATTTTTTTATTGCTTTTATATTTGTAAATTTTATAATTTTCTTTATTATCAGAACAGGGTTTTTTTTGTCTTTAGTCTTTTGCAATATATCAAGTCTTTTAGATTTTCTTGTACATTTTGGATATGTTAGTGCAGGTACATAGTATTACCTTATGGGGTTTAAAGCTTGTTTAAAGTTGTTCCCTTTGGATTAAAAGACCTGACCCCAACTCTTTAAAAATAAAAGGTTTCTAATTGCAAAAAGCAACAAAGGAGCCCAAATTTTACCGGGTAATGGCCTATCAGAGGATGCGTTGCCTCAAAATTTTGCTTTACAACTGAAAAAAATTGCCAGTAGGTCAAAACTAGAGTTTCTTTATCTGCAGTAGCTATACTTAGAAGGATCCTTATGCCCCGTACACACGATCCGAAAATCGGACGACAGATCGTCCGTTTTTTTTTTGCATGCTAATCTCAGATCGAATCGGAAGAATATACTAAAGTCACGAATATTCTCGTACGACAGAATAAAAAATCGGAGGTGATGTAATGTGTTGTAGTGTATTTGTATTGCATTGTCGGACGACAACTGTACTGATTAAATGAAAACCATACGATCGGGCACCATGCGATCAAAATTTTCATGCTTGTCCGATCGAATATTATCTGATGAACTGTCGTGATCGGCTCTCGTAAGCTGTGTACTAATGATCCGATTATCATACGATCGCATCGTATGCGATATTTTTCGTCCGATTTTCGGATCGTGTGTACGGGCCATTAGAGTAGGTTCAGTGGAAAGCTTTGGCGGTTAAAGCAGAATGCCAGCCAAAACCTTTCTTTTCCTTTTTTTTTAGCTAGAGTGTGAAAGGTGTTTCTTTTTTTTTGTTTGTTTGTTTTTTTCCTTTTACTGACTATGCTCAATTTGGGGAGATTTGCCTTAATTTCCTGTCCTAGTAGCAATGGTTTTAATCCTTCCCTAGTCTGTCCACAGATAAGAACTATAATTTGCCTGAAGTTATTGATTTATGCAGTTTAAACTCATTATAATACAATTTAGATGTCAATTAGAATCTTAAATTTATCACATTTTCAATAATCATTTATATACACAGTGTAGTGCTAATACTGTATATCAGGGATATTCAATAAGCGGACCTCCAGCTGTTGCAAAACTACAAGTCCCATCATGCCTCTGCCTCTGGGTGTCATGCTTGTGGCTGTGAGAGTCTTGCTATGCCTCATGGGACTTGTAGTTCTGCAACATCTGGAGGTCCGCTAATCGCATATCCCTGCTGTATATTATCCAATAGCAAAGTTACATAAACGTTACTGTTTGCTAAACAAAATTTGAATAAACGATTGCAACAATTGAATGGGAAGAGGAGTACTCAAAGGTGCATGATGACTGTTTCAAATCCAAGCAGTTTTAGGACTTTTTGTAGCCATCAATATACCAGTGCACTGACCTGCTTTAAAGATAAGTCTACCTAAAACATTGCAAGGGGATATCACCAGTAGAACACTAGAATTCCCAGCTACAATCAACCAATATGGCCAGCATAAAGCCAACTGATGGTATCACTCTCCTCCACTGCTTTATTCAGAATGCAATGTAGACCAAATACACAGTATATAACATATATAGAGTATCTCACAAAAGTGAGTACACCCCTCACATTTGTAAATATTTTACTATATCTTTTCATGTGACAACACTGAAGAAATGACACTTTGCTACAATGTAAAGTAGTGAGTGTACAGCTTGTATAACAGTGTAAATTTGCTGTCCCCTCAAAATAACTCAACACACAGCCATTAACTGCTGGCAACAAAAATGAGTACAGACCTATGAAAATGTCCAAATTGGGCCCAGTTAGCGATTTTCCCTCCCCGGTGTCATTTGACTCGTTAGTGTTACAAGGTCTCAGGTGTGAATGGGGAGCAGATGTGTTAAATTTGGTGTTATCACTCTCACTCTCTCATACTGGTCACTGGAAGTTCAACATGACACCTCATGGCAAAGAACTCTCTGAGGATCTGAAAGAAATAATTAGAGAAAACAAAATGCTGGACAGCCGCACATCATTGCAATCACCTTTATTGTGGAAAAGTCCAAACAGTTCCATGTACTGTTTGGACTTTTCCACAATAAAGGTGATTTGCATGATGTGCGGCCGTCCAGCATTTTGTTTTCTCTACTTCAGTATGTAGAGCCACACCTGCAGTGGAACCAGCAATCAAGATATGTGAGAGTGGATTGTTATAATCTGGAGCGGTGTTCCTTTCTCTGAAAAAAATAATTGTTGCTCTACATAAAGTTGGCCTAGGCTATAAGAGGATTGCCATGACCCTGAAACTGAGCTGTAGCATGGTGGCCGCGACCATACAGTGGTTTAACAGGACAGGTTCCACTCAGAACAGGCCTCGCCATGGTTGACCAAAGAAGTTGAGTGCACGTGCTCAGCGTCATATCCAGAGGTTGTCTTTAGGAAATAGACGTATGAGGGCTGCTAGCATTGCTGCAGAGGTAGAAGGGGTGGGGGGGTCAGCCTGTCAGTGCTCAGACCATACGCCGCACACTGCATCAAATTAGTCTGCATGGCTGTCATCCCAGAAGGAAGCCTTTTCTAAAGATGATGCACAGGAAAGCCCGCAAACAGTTTGCTGAAGACAAGCAGACTAAGGACATGGATTACTGGGACCATGTCCTGTGGTCTGATGAGACCAAGATAAACTTATTTGGTTCAAATGGTGTCAAGCGTGTGTGGCAGCAAGCAGGTGAGGAGTACAAAGACAAGTGTGTCTTGCCTACAGTCAAGCATGGTGGTGGGAGTGTCATGGTCTGGGGCTGCACGAGTGCTGCTGGCACTGGGGAGCTACAGTTCATTGAGGGAACCATGGATGCCAACATGTACTGTGACATACTGAAGCAGAGCATGATCCCCTCCCTTCAGAGACTGGGCCGCAGGGCAGTATTCCAACATAATGACCCCAAACACGCCTCCAAGAAGACCACTGCCTTCACTGCCTTACTAAAGAAGCTGAGGGTAAAGGTGATGGATTGGCCAAGCATGTCTCCAGACCTAAACCCACATGAGCATTTGTGGGGCATCCTCAAACGGAAGGTGGAGAAGCGCATTGTCTCTAACATCCACCAGCTCCGTGATGTCGTCATGGAGGAGTGGAAGAGGACTCCAGTGGCAACCTGTGAAGCTCTGGTGAACTCCATGCCCAAGATGGTTAAGGCGGTGTTGGAAAATAATGGTGGCCACACAAAATATTGTACACGTTGGCCCCAATTTTTCCATTTTAAGTTAGGGGTGTACTCACTTTTGTTGCCAGCGCTTTAGACATTAATGGCTGTGTGTTGAGTTATTTTGAGGGGACAGCAAATTTACACTGTTATACAAGCTGTACACTCGCTACTTTACATTGTAGCAAAGTGTCATTTCTTCAGTGTTGTCACATGAAAAGATAGAATAAAATATTTACAAAAATGTGAGAGGTGTACTCACATTTGTGACATACTGTGTGTATATATACATATATAATATATACACACACTATATTCAGGGCCGGCTCTACCACTAGGCAGAGTAGGCAGCCGCCTAGGGCGCACTGCCACCCAGGGCGCCAAGCCCCTGTCCATATACTACCCCAGCCTGTCCACATACTACCGTAGCCTGTCCAAATATTACCGTAGCCTGTCCATATACCTGCGGACCACGGCTGGCATGAGGAAGTGAGCCGGTGCCACCATTATTTGTCTTTAGGCGAGTCCAGAGGCACAGGCGCTGCAAAAATCTCCACCTCCGCCACCTCCATCGTATACAACATGGACAGCGCAAAGGGAGTGGAGTCAGGGGCGGAGCCAAATGGGGCGGCAAAATAAGGTTTCGCCTAGGAAGTCAAAAATCCTTGCCCCAGCCCTGACTATATTACCAAAAGTGTTGGGATTCCTGCCCTTACATGCACATGAACTTTAATGGCATCCCAGTCTTAGTCCGTAGGGTTCAATATTGAGTTGGCCCACCCTTTGCAGCTATAACAGCTTCAGCTGTTCTGGGAAGGCTGTCCACAAGGTTTAGGAGTGTGTTTATGGGAATGTTTGACCATTCTTCCAGAAGCGCATTTGTGAGACCAGGCACTGATGTGGACAAGAAGGCCTGGCTTTCAGTCTCCATTCTAATTCATCCCAAAGGTGTTTTATAGGGTTGAGGTCAGGACTCTGTGCAGGTCAGTCATGTTCCTCCACCACAAACTCACCCATCCATGTCTTTATGGACCTTGCTTTGTGCATTGGTCCAATCATTTGGTGGAGGGGGGTTAAGTGTGGGGTTGTTTTTCAGATGTTTGGCTTGGCCCCTTAGTTCCAGTAAAGGGAACTCTAAAGGTGTCAGCATACCAAGACATTTTGGACAATCATTATCTGAACTTCGTGGGAACAGTTTGGGGATAGCCCCTTCCTGTTCCAACATGACTGCGCACCAGTGCACAAAGCAAGGTCCATAAAGACATGGATGGGTGAGTTTGTGGTGGAGAAACATGACTGACGTGCACAGATTCCTGACCTCAACCCGATAGAACACCTTTGGGATACATTAGACAGGAGAATGCGAGCTAGACCTTCTCGTCTGCATCAGTGCCTGACCTCACAAATGCGCTTCGGAAGAATGGTCAAACATTCCCGTAGACACACTCCTAAACCTTGTGGACAGCTTTTTCAGAAGAGTTGAAGCCGTTATAGCTGCAAAGGGTGGGTCAACTCAATATTGAACCCTACAGACTAAGACTGGGATACCATTAAAGTTTATGTGCCTGTGATGGGGGCGTGACCGGATGTGGGTGTGAGCTGCGGTGTGTGTCCCAATCACTGCTCTCTCCTGGCTCGTCCTCCATAGCATAGCCCTGCCGACCCCCCCAGTCTCAATGGTGAGGACACCCTGCCCGAGGGACGTACGGACCCCCTGCAGTCGCCGACCATAACCGGGACCTGGAAGGGCAGAATAGCTGCCGCCGCTACACGTGGCAGGGGAGAGGGGAGCCAGCGTCAGTCCACGTGGCTATCACTCTACTGCTTGCGGAGACGCCACGGACCTGAATAGTGGAGGAAGAGGCACAAGTGTGTGGGGAACCGTGAGTAAAAGCGGCTTTGCCGCAGTGAGTGTCTCAGCTGAAGTGGGACTGGTCGGTGTGAAACCAGATGGGATCCCCTCCTGTTGATGGACGCTGTAGCACTTGGTATTCGTATAGCCCATTATAGCTATCACTTTATTGGAACAGTATATTTAATTGCACACACTGGGGGTGACTCCGCACTCGGATGTCACGCATGTTGGAGGTGGTTAAATCATTACACGGTATGTGCATCCGGGCGATCTGAGTGGCCTTGCCTAGCTGATGACTCTTTAAGTGCCGGCTGCCTGCGTGGAATAGATAGCCGGATACCTGTTTAAACCTTAAAAGTACCCATCAGATAACTGACTCTTGGGAATCATGGTAAAAAAAAAAAAACTGAGCAAACAACACCACAAAAACCTCCCAGCCAAACCCCCAAAGAAAGAGTGAAAACCAGCCAGACCGCAGCCGCAAAGCTGGAAAAATTTGCCCACTCACCGGCCAAATCCCCTATTAAAGGGGGGCGTCAACCCCAAAGCAAAGTACAACAGGGGAACCACCAGGGCAGGGAAAGCCTGGGCCATACGGCGAAAGTAGGGGGTTAGGTCCCGGTGAAGTGGGTGCCTCCGGTGTGGAAATGTTGCCTCCACCAGTAGTGGAGGCGCTGACCGAACCGGAGCCTACCCTGAGGGAGGTACTAGCGGCAGTGAATATCTGTAAATCCACTCTACAGGCCTTGTGGGACCAGATGAAAGATATTAAAGTGGAAATCTCCCAAGTACACCAGGAAATACATAAGATAGAGGAAAGAACTACAAAGACAGAAGAGAGGATTAGTAACTTGGAGGATGAGGTAAACCCCCTGAGTACTGAAGTACGAAACTTGAGAGAGAGAATGGACTGGTATGCTACTAAATTGGATGACATGGAAAACAGGCTCCGGAGAGAGAATGTGAGGATTGTGGGACTGCCTGAGCGTAGCGAGGGCCCCCAACCCGTTAAGTTCCTGGAGGACTGGCTCAGGGAGGTAATCTGAAACGACACCCTTTCGGCGGCTTTCTTCATAGAAAGAGCCCACCGGGTCCCTAGCAGGCCACCGGCTCCGGGAGGTCACCCCAGACCATTGCTGGCCAAGGTGTCCAATTACAGGGACAAAGTCACAATTCTTCAAAGGGCGAGAATGAGCGGGAATATCCTGTTTAATGGGACTAGGGTCTTCATTTACCCAGACTTTTCTCCTGATCTCCAGAGACGGAGGGCTAAGTTTGGAGAAGTGAAGCGGAGATTTCATCACCTGGAGATCCCTTTTGCACTACTCTATCTGGCAAAGCTGAAGGTTACAGCTATGGGTGGTGTTCATTACTTTGAGAAGACGGAAGATGTGATGAAGTGGCTGGAGGACAATGGGGAGAGGCTCCAATCAAATAAGGGACATGTATAGAGATTCCTGCGATATTAGATAAGATACTACATGGGGATGGGGGAGAGGGGTGGGGAAAGGGCTATTGCCACCCCCCCCGCTCATCCCCCCCCCGTGGGTCTGGGGGCAGGGTGGGTGTAACACAAAGTATAATATGGGCATATGGGAAATGGGGGGTATATTATATTTTCAAGTGGTAATATGATTTGGGAGACGCGGGACAAGGTGGGGAGGGAGGGATGGGACGGGTACACATGCACGGAGGGGGTTCACCTGAGGAAGGGAAAGTGACGCACAAAGCCCCGAGGGAGGGCCTGGATAGGTGGGGAATGGAGGGGGGGGGTACAGCAGTAATATGGGGTGTGTGAGGTGTATGTGTGTGAGAGGGAATGGATATCACAATGAAAATTGTAAATTAGGATATGGAAGTTTATATAGGACAGAGGGTACACATGAGAAGGTGGGTAAGGCCACATATAATTTTTCACAAGGTATAGCAGGGAAAAGAGAACATTTAGAAGCCCCGCTTGTGGAAAGCACCACGGGCAGGACAACTTAATCGCAGGAAGTTCTCTCCTCAGCATGTATAGTACACTCCAGACCCATTTGCAAAATTTGTACTGGAGCGTTTCTCTTATCATTTTTGGAACAAGGTAGATGAGTAGTTTAAAAATAGGCTCATGGAATGTTAGAGGATTAGGGAATACAATGAAAAGTCATGCAGTGATCTCTGGTATGGAAAGCAAAGGTGCGAAAATAATCTGTCTACAGGAGACGCACTTCAGCCCTGAGTCTGCCCCACAATTCGGGGGCAGAAGATATAAAACACAATTTCATTCAACCCACTCCTCGTATTCGCAAGGAGTGAGTATTTTGTTTAATAATGAGGTGCGGTTCTCCCCTAGGCAAATTAGTATTGATAAGTCTGGGCGTTATGTTTTTCTACACGGGGTAATAGAGAACGAGGAATTTATTCTTATTAATATATATATATCCCCCCCCCCATTCAATTTAGAGGTGTTGGACAAAGCCTTTGAATTTATAATAGATAAATTACACATTCCAAACCTTTTGATAGGTGACTTTAATATGGTACTGGATGAAGGGCTGGACAGATGGCCACGCAAGGATAGGAGGGAGGGGACAACAGGAAACCGCTTCGCACGGACACTGGCAGAATTGGGCTTATGTGACCTTTGGAGGGTAACCAACCCAGGAAAGCGACAATACTCATGTAGCTCTACCACGCACCGCACACTCTCTAGAATTGACTTAGTGATAGGCAACAAACAGGCCTTGGGCATGGTGAGCAAGGTGGCATACCACCCCGAGGTCTATCAGACCACTCCCCTTTGCTGGCAGAGCTCAGCATAGGGAAAAGGAGACATAATAGGGACTGGAGGATTAGCCCGAATTGGCTGGGGCAGCTGGGGGACCAGGACGGAGTCGAAGGAGAACTGAAGGAGTTTGTTGAGACAAATGCGGATTCCACCCCAATAGGTATAATCTGGGACACGTTAAAGGCCTACTTACGAGGTATCTTAATACAGAAAGTTGGTAAATTGAAGAAAGACTCTGAAAAATGGTAGGATAGTGCAAAACAAGAGGTTAAAAAGGCAGAAGAGCAATACATCGTGAACCCAGACTCAGTTACATATGAGCTCCTAGTGGAAGCGCAACAGGCTTATAAATCCTCGGTCATGAAGAATGAGGAAAATAAGAGATTAGCCCAAAGGCATAACGCCTTTGTGGAGGGTGAAAGGGGGGGACGGGCTTTGGCCTTTTTAATCAAATCAAACTCCTCGGTTATGGGGGTGCCCATAATAAAAGCATCGGATGGGAGTTTGAACTCAACAACAATAGGAATTACGGAAACTTTTAGAGAGTACTACGAGGGATTATATCAATCTCAAAGTACTGAAGAGGAAAGACAGGAGGTAGACTTCTTAAGCAATGTGTCGGTACCGACCCTCTCAGAGCATGAAAGAGAAGCGTTAGATACCCCAATCACCTTAGATGAAATACAAAAGGTAGTAAAGGACATGGCCAGACATAAATCCCTGGGTCCAGACGGACTGCCAGCTGAGGTATACAAACGCTACGGGAATATACTACTTCCGGAGCTACTTAAAGTGGTAGAATGGGTAAGAGAACACGGGGATTTACCAGCCTCAATGCGCGAGGCCACAATAATAGTGATTCACAAGGAGGGGAAGGACCCGGTAGAGGTTACCTCTTACCGGCCAATCTCCCTCCTGTGCACGGATGTTAAAATCCTGTCGAAGGTCTTGGCAGCCAGACTAAACAAAGTGATAAAGAAAGTCATCCATCAGGACCAATTGGGATTCATCCCCAATAGGTCCACTATCATAAATATCCGAAGGGCTTTTCTGAATCTGCAACTGATCGCAGGGGAAAAAAAGTCCAGGGCGGTTTTGTCCCTGGATGCTGCCAAGGTCCTTCGACAGCCTGGAATGGGACTATCTGTGGAGAGTGCTGGAGAAGTTCCGGTTTGGACCGGGTTTTATAGGCTGGGTCAAAACGCTATATAAAGACCCACTTGTGAGGGTACGGGTAAATGGGAGGAGCTCGGAATGGTTTCCCCTAACAAGAGGGATGAGACAGGGGTGCCCATTGTCGCCCCTGCTCTTCGCCTTGACGATTGAACCACTAGCAATTGCAATTAGAACTGCTGCAGGTGTGAAGGGGCTCCATAGAGTGTCTGGGGAGGAGAAGATAGCGTTATACGCGGATGATGTACTCCTATTTTTGGAGGACACATCAGACTCCTTGACCTCGGTGATGAACACGTTAAATGAATATGGGGCAGTATCAGGGGTTAAAATAAACTGGGAGAAGTCGGTACTGATGCCGGTAGATGTAATGGAAACCCCGCTGCCCAAGGAGGTCTCCTGCCTGGCGGTATCTGGGAAAATTAAATATTTGGGCATAGTCTTTACAAAGGATTTGAAAGACTTTATTCCAAATAACTTGGTACCTCTCCTCAATAAATTTAGAAATAAAAGCAAGATATGGAGGCGACTGCCCCTCTCAGTGGCGGGTAGGTGTAATCTAATTCGGATGGTATGGCTCCCCCAGCTGCTCTATATCCTTCATAATTCCCCGGTTTGGCTACATAACAAATGGTTCCGGAAAATAGATGGAATCTTTCGGGATTTATTATGGAAGGGGCGGGTGGCGAGAATCCGGTTGGGCAACTTGCAGCTCCCACTACATAAAGGGGGTATGGACTTGCCACACCCTAGGAACTATTACTTGGCGGCACAGCTGCAACACCTGGCGGGCTGTGGGACGAGGGAGAGTTGTGTCCCGAATGAACGACTTATGCTCGAGTCCACACCTCATGGAACAATTCTGGAGGTGATAGAGGCTAACTCATTTAATGAGGATACCCCGACATTTAAAATGATAGCCAGGGTCTGGAAGACAGTCAGGGAGTACATGGGAGCCAGAAGGACGGTGTCAGTGACCGCCCCCCTATGGAACAATAGGAACTTAAAAGATTTGTGCGGGATTGGAATAATTAAGGATTGGGAAGGCCGAGGTATCACGTACTTGGCCCAACTGTTTGATGGGGGAAACCTGAAAACCTTCTTGAAACTGAGAGAGGAGTATGGTATCACGGAACGATCATACTTCGGTTACCTGCAAGTCAGGCATGCATTAAATGCACAATTTAAAAATCGCCTGATGGAATGGGGTGAGGTACCCTTGCTGCAAAAAGTGACTGATTCTACTTCACAGAAGGGACTGATATCCACATTATATAAAGGTCTGAATGCAGGCAGAGAGAGGGTGGGAGAGCCTGGGAGTAAAAAAAAGTGGGAAAAGGACCTCGGTCCAATTTCTTCAACGCAGTGGAGCTCGATTCTGGACTCCTGCAACTTAGTCTCAATGGCACCCTCACAGAGGATGTCCCACTTATTTCTCCTATATAGGGTCTACTACACGCCCCAGAGATTATTCAGCTTTGGGAAGAGACAAAATGATAACTGTCCCAGATGTCAGCAACTAGGGGATCTCATCCACATGTTTTGGAGATGCCCAAAATTGAAGAGATATTGGGAGGAAGTGCTCAGCTCTTTGAATAATATTTTCAAGATACAGGATAGATTGAACCCTGTACATTGTATTTTGGGTTGTGGACAGACTGGGGAAAAGGGAACACGACTCCCGGTTGCTACACTGAGTTGCCTATTCCAGGCGAGGAAATTGATCGCCCGGAAGTGGCAATCAAGAGCTCCCCCCCGACAAAGGAGGAATGGGTTAATGCTGTAGATGAGGCTATGTGGATGGAGAAAAGTATGTTTGTAAAAAGGGGTAATTTGAACGGATTTACGAAAAAATGGAGGTTGTGGCTCTCAGATAAAGGGTACCCAGTATAATGGCATGGAGAATGCTTGATATAGGAGGTGGTATGGGCGGTAAAGTTGTGGTGGAAAGGAATATAGATGATATACCTAAGACATAAGGATCTTGATAATAAGACAAGATAGGGTGGTAGAAAATGAGACTTTTATTAATGTTATCCATGAATATGTTGGGAATAGAAAGGAGGGATGGATGTTAAGTGCGAATGGGGTAGGATGACTGTTTTGAGTTCGAGTGGGACTGCTGGTGGGAGGGGGGTGGGGATGAGGATTATTTTTGTATTGATGGTGCATTTTATGCCAGTTTATTACTTGTGTCTTCCTGGACCCCACTATATGTTGAGGAAATAAAGAGTATAGATTTCTAGTGGGGGAATAACCGGGAAAAGTAACAATTCACCACAATGATGTAACAGATCCGGAGGTAGTATGAGCCGCAGGCTGAATACCCTTCCTCCTAAGATAAATTACTGATGTGGGAAAAAAAAAAAAAAAGTTTATGTGCCTGTAAAGGCAGGTGTCCCAATACTGACAATATTGTGTATATATATATATATATATATATATATATATATATATATATATCAGAGAGAAACTAGCTTCGGAGATTTAGACACTTGTTATTGCCTTGTGGGAAACAAACTGGTGCTGAATAATGTGGAGGGGCAGTCCGTATTTGAAAATTATTGCACACTGAATGGAGTTTTAGAAAATAACTGAGGCTGTACAGGTACACGGTGGTCGGAGGTACTTAACCAGCATTACCAATAACCCCAGGGGTGTTTCTTTTCCTTCAAGGAGTACTATTGCTTGGTAAAATATAACTAACAGTATGCACTTCCAAAATGAAATAAATAAAAAGTAAGTCTTACCAAGTACTTTACCTTATTTCAATTATGGTGGAAAAAAATTCATACTAAATTATGATGTGCTGGTAATAAAAGTATGTATGTCAAAGGACACGGGGTGAACTCCACCGGTAGGTACTTTGTAGGAAGGTTGCCTACAGGGATGGTAGTTCCCAGGCTTTTTGGAATCAGCCTGCCCACCTGTGACATAAAAAAAGGGGAAGGCTGCACCTTGTCCTCCGCTGGAGGCACTGGGAATCCGGAGGTCAGCCAGGAATTGGAGAAAGCCTAAAATGGACTACAGGCGGTCCCCGGGTTACAAACAAGATAGGGACTGTAGGTTTGTTCATAAGTCTAATTTGTTTGTAAGTCGGAACAGGTACATTTTTTAAGTGTAGCTTCAGCCAAAACAAATATTTTTAAGCTTTTTGGATAGCATAGGGAAGGGGTAACACCCCTGTAATGTTTGTTTTGCTGTCTATGTTTCTGTTCAGAAAATTTCACCTCACTTTCTGTCCCAATGATAATTGGATTTTGAAAATTTTGGGTTGTTGTGGAAACAAACCTTGGTGATAAAGCATCAATGGAGACTCCTTTTTCCCATAATAACTCTTACAGGAGTGAATTTCCCTTCCTAGGGGGAGATTTCCTCTCACTTCCTGTTGTCTCCCTCCGTTTGTAAGTAGGAGTCGTTCATAAGTCGGATGTTTGTAACTAGGGGACCGCCTGTACTACCTTTTGGAGGTATGCATCTAGAGATAGCTAGGGTCATGTTGAGGATGTCATTCATATTGAACTGTAATGCTCAAAGACTTTTTAGTAAAGTTGAATCAACTGTTCTAGACCTGGTCTGAAGTTATTGAAAGGGGTGCATGCTGGTTTCGGCATATCAGAACTAGGGTCAGTAAAGCACATGTGGAGTATGTAGTTGATATGGGTAAATAGGAACTAGTGCAAGGTACATCACAGCTGGTCGTAAAGTGTGGTACCTGGTGCAGGGGATGAGTTCTCTGGTAGTGAGAGGGTTATTGATCTGTCTCCCTCCCCAGTGCTTGGTCTCCTGCAGCAATCTGGACCAAACCTGCTTTATGGAGGCCCTTAACCCAGCAATTTGGTATGAAAGTGAAGGGGTTAACAAGGGCACGCATGAGGTCCATGCTAGTTGCACAGCGGGACCCTATTCTGTTACTTGGAAAGAGGTGGCAGAGGTACGTTGGACTGGAGGAGAGGGCATGAGCTCAGCGGTATCCCTCCAAAATGCAACATACATTACGCAAGGTGTGTAGCAGAGGCGGCCCGTCCATTAAGGGCACACGGGTGCCGCCCCCTCTATCTTTGCCACCCCCTATATGCTAAATGGATAGATTCATGCATAGCTTGAATCTATTCATAGCCGCCGCAGCCGCCCCCTATTCATGGATCTGGCCCCTTTCAGGATGCTGGCCGCATGAATTACAGCAGTGGGGGTGTTTTTTTGAAGCACCTGATTAAAGCCATAGGCTCTAATAGGCTTCAACATAAAGTGGACTCCGAGCGCAGAGCACTGCTCTTGCAGCCCACTTATGTGTGTTAGAAAAGCAAATGAATATTCGCTTTTCTAACACCGAATCGCCTCTCCGCCAATCAGGAAGCGCAGGTCTGTTTCCCGTTTCCCGATTGGCTGAGAAGTTAGGTGATCCTATTGGAATCTTGGAGGCCGCCGTGATCCACACCACAGAGGAGAAGAAAGGAAGCACCCGCTCGCCAGACACTGCTGCCCTCCCGCCTGCTTCCTAGATGGGGTAAGTGCGGGGCTTTGATGTCTCGACTGCCCTCCCGGGAGGGGTGGGGGGACCGTTTGGTCGCCCCCTTAAAAGAAAAGAACACCAGCCGCCACTGGTATGTAATGACACGGGCCAGCATTTTTCAGAAAAACTCTGGACTTTTATTACTGTACGCAGTGTAAAGGCTGATTTCTAAGTCAGGGGACTGCGGCTGCCTAATGTTAAACTCTCACATGACTGCAGTCTCCACCTGGTCCCGGGCATTGATGAGTACGTTCATGGTAAAAAATCCCCCCACGTTCAGGGCAAGTAGACCCCGTCCACAACATAAGCACTGGCTACTATAAAGGGGTACATACTTTAAAGGAAGCCTGTTATACTGACTTTCTTTCTAAAAATGCTAGTCACCCGATTCCCACATTGACCCCACAACTTCAATATTCAGATTACTGACTTGTCTCTCACTTTCCTGATACTTGTTCCTTGTCTGTTATTAGAAAACATTGAAACCAGAGGGTTAGCATAGATGGACCATAGATGGATCAGAATTCGGATGGTCCAGCATTTTGAATCATCTATGACCATCCCTGTTCTAGAGGAGTCATCCAATGATTGACTGACCCCCCCCCCCCCCACTTAAAAGGACTATTGGTATAGTTTCGTACAGTGTATTCTGACAGCAGAGGAGTCATTTATAGCCAGCTTTAGACTCTCCAGAAACTCTTATGCCTCGTACACACGAGCAGATTGTTGGCCAACCGAACTTCCAACTTTTGTCCAAATTGGGTGACGGCGGTTTTGTCTAGCGTGCTGACATGAGTCAAGTAATAGGCCAACAAAGCCGAACGTAGTGACGCGTTAATGAGGAAGTTCAGGTGAATGTGATTTGTGAATTATGAACACAGGTTACACGACTGAACACTTCATGGATTCCGAGCATGTGTGTTTGCACTTCCAGATTTCGACCGATATTTACTGAGGAGACGACAGTCTTATGTGACATGCTTTGATATGGTTATCAGGAAAATTCACCC
>BLSH010022043.1:2050004-2062225 GCA_018402905.1 Glandirana rugosa
TCAAAGACCTCTCAGATTTCGACCGATATTTACTGAGGAGACGACAGTCTTATGTGACATGCTTTGATATGGTTACAATGATTGACTGACCCCCCCCACTTAAAAGGACTATTGGTATAGTTTCGTACAGTGTATTCTGACAGCAGAGGAGTCATTTATAGCCAGCTTTAGACTCTCCAGAAACTCTTATGCCTCGTACACACGAGCAGATTGTTGGCCAACCGAACTTCCAACTTTTGTCCAAATTGGGTGACGGCGGTTTTGTCTAGCGTGCTGACATGAGTCAAGTAATAGGCCAACAAAGCCGAACGTAGTGACGCGTTAATGAGGAAGTTCAGGTGAATGTGATTTGTGAATTATGAACACAGGTTACACGACTGAACACTTCATGGATTCCGAGCATGTGTGTTTGCACTTCCAACTTTTTGTTGGCCAACTTCTGTACACACGAGCCAACAATCAGCCAACGCTTTGTTGGCCAACACAAGTTTTCTAGTCTTGTTCTAAAACTTCTGTTGGATGACAATTGGAAATCGGCTGTAGAATCGTGCGTACACACGATCGGATTATCGGCCAACAGGCAGTTGGATGACCGTTGTTGGCCAACAATCGGACCATGTGTCTGGGCTTTTAGAATAAGCCATGCCACCTTCTCCTTAGAAACATATGAAAGGTAAGAAATATATATATATATACAGTATATTTGATATTCAGTATGCTGTGTGAATGGGAACATATAACAAACATTTAGTGGGGTTTTGTCAAATTTGACTGAAAAAGTGGAGATGTCCTTTAAATATATGTCCGTGTTGGGTACATATTGTAAATCTGTAATTTGGGCCCTTGAATAATGTCACTCTGACATTACGGGCCCCGGTTGAATATGTTTCTGTCTCACTGATTTGCCAAGTTCTTTTTTGAAATCTTCAATGTCTTTGCAACCTCAATAATGCCGCCGACCACGCTCCATCCCTCCAGAAATAATTGCTTCTATTGTGTGGACAAATAATGATACTTAGCATTGTTTAATATTTGCTGGTATGGCCTTCTTGTCAATATTTTCAGTGCATTGTTTCAAGGGCAGCCTGTTTATGCGCACAATTGAAGTGTCACATTAGGGCAAATTTATTAGAATAGATATGAGCTCAGCTCCAATATACAGTACAAAGCAGAGGCAATTGTTCTGATTGTTTCTTTGTTCTACATAAAAGATAATAATTCTTATTGTATTAACGTCACGCGCGCCTTCGCGTTTGACGAATATGGCAGATTTACGAGTTTGGTCCACGGGGCTTTTTGTGTCGTTTTCTTCATTTTCCACCCTATTAAAGACATCAATTTCTTTCCAATAAAATCAGAACAGATCAGCAATTTGAATATTGACCACGAGCAAGAGAAAAATAATGATATACTTCTTTTTTAAAGGTACCTCCTGTCTTTTTAATGACTGTAGGAATTGTCGTTCCTCCACTGAGAAGGATATGGTAATGAGCTAAAAAAAAACTGGGCTCAAAATTAAATGTTTGCAGACCAGAGAAATACATTTATTTAAAGCAAAATTTGTATTTTTAGTGATAGAAGATTCTTTAAGTTATTATTATCATTTTTAATCTTAAAGCGGTATTAAACCTATAAACTGGGCGGCACAGTGGTGTAGTGGATAGCACTTACGCCTAGCAGCAAAAGGGTCGATGGTTTGAACCCCAACCACGATACTACCTGCCTGGAGTTTGCATGTTCTCCCTGTGCCTGTGTGGGTTTCCTCCGGGTACTCCGGTTTCCTACCACGCTCCAAAGACATGCTGGTAGGTAGATTAGATCCTGTCTAAATGGCCCTAGTATATGTATGAATGTGAGTTAGGGACCTTAGATTGTAAGCTCCTTGAGGATAGGGACTGAATCGCTGCATAAATTGACAGCGCTATATAAGTACCTGTAATACATTTTAAAAAATAACCAAAAATGTAATAGATTGCAGTTTATCAATCATTAGATGTGGTGGCAGCATTAGTTTCCTTTTTATTATGCTTTTTTCCCCTTTGTTTTCACCTGGTGATCTGGCCAGTAACACACCTCATCTATTAGAGTGCCTCCACTCTGGATGAAGGAGCACAGGGGGGGATATTTGGCCAGCAGCATAGTTAATCTGAGGAGAGGGGAATGTTAGATGTACTAACAGATTTAGATACACTAACAAATTGAAACCAAACTCAAGCTAACACTTTATAAGCAGTTACAGCAACAGTTTTGTTCCTTTTGGGATAAAGGTTTTACATAAAAAAGAAAATCTTATTATTGTAAGCACCCCTGTCAGTGTTAAATGGTTTGTCTGAGCCCCCTAACTGCTGTAGCTTCAGGAGATCTTGTTCTGTTGAAAAACAATAGACTTACTGGCAGGATCACCAGGGGAACATAAAGGAAAGAAAGCCTAAAAAACAAAATGAATGCAGCACCACATCTGAGAATTGCTAAGCTGAAATATAATACATGTTTACTTTTGGGTTTAATACCACTTTAATTAATTTGTAATGCGACTTTCACATATTTGCTGTACCAATTTTCCATATGCCACAGTAATTAACAATTAAAAGACATTCAGTAAAGCCCGTAGCAAAAAAAAAAAAAAAAATAGGCGCAGGGCTGCATGGTAGGGGGAACATGTAACTTACATTAAGGGGTTAAAAAGTTGTTAGGTAGGAAGTGGGGAGGGGAGTCCCTCCTCATTGGTGGGGGGTGGCCCAAAGGTGGGGGCTGAGAGCGGATGTGGAGAGACAAGAGGCAGTCGGTGATGGGAGACAGGAAGAGAAGCATCGATCTCCTATCCTCCTGCCCTACAATCTGTTGGGCCACGATGTTGTTCTGACCGAGTATGGTGGTTGAGTCTGTGGAGGCATTGCCCATTGGAAAGGAAGGTTTGTCCCCGAGCCGGTATTGCGCGGCTGGGGATAGTCAACTGGTGTGGTTGTCCCCAAGCCGGCGTTACACGGCTGGGGATAGTCAACTGGTGTGGTTGTCCCCGAGCCGGTGTTATGCGGCTGGGAATAGTCAACTGGTGTGGTTGTCCCCAAACCGGTGTTACGCGGCTGGGGATAGTCAACCGGTGTGGTTGTCCCCGAGCCGGTGTTGTGCGGCTGGGGATAGTCAACTGGTGTGGTTGTCCCCAAACCGGCGTTACGCGGCTGGGGATAGTCAACTGGTGTGGTTGTCCCCGAGCCGGCGCTACGCGGGTGGGGATAACAATAACAGGAAGAAAGTATTAAAGTAATACTCATCTAGAATGGGTGACGGGATGCCTCCTAATACCTGCAAACTAGTGTGCAAGCTGGAATTTGAGTGTTGTATTAAAGTTCATGGTTATTGTTATTTATTAATAAAATGGCCGAATGGACAATTTTCTCCAGAACGGTGTCACGTGTTGTCTGTTATAAGATGGTTAAGAGGTTTAAGGGTATAGGGGTTACATATCTGGGGTACCCTAGCCATGTACATTACAGTAACTTCCATTGAGGTCCTGCTGCAATGTCTGCAATGTCTGCAGAGAAATGTCTCTATATAGTTTAGTCAGTCTGTACTCTTCTGGTTGCAGTGTTCTTGTCTCCATTATTTGAATTGACTAAGGCCGGCCATACAGGGTGCACATTTCTTTCCTGCAACCATGATTCCCCCATCCACACAGACAGTGCTGACAGGTGAATCCCTTCTGCCGAGCAATTGTCTGCTCCCTGTGGGGGGAAACAGTCATTATCTCTAGTGGCTATAGCAGCCTCTTGCAATAATTGCAAGTGAATCCGTCAGGCTGGTTGTACCCAAGCTGATCAATCAATCAACTTGTTACATTCAGCCTGCCCATTAATGGTTCAAAACCACCATTCGATTCCATGTATGGCTGGCCTTAGTCTGCCCCATAGACATATACAGTATCTCACAAAAATAAGTACACCCCTGACATTATTGTAAATATTTTATTCTATCTTTTTATGTGACAATACTGAAGAAATGACACTTTGCTACAATGTAAAGTAGTGAGTGTATAACAGTATAACAGTATAAATAACTGTATATGTATGTATATGTATAACAGTATAAATTTGCTGTCCCCTCAAAATAACTCAGCACGCAGCCATTAATGTCTAAACCACTGGCAACACAAGTGAGTACACCCCTAAGTGAAAATATCCAAATTGGGGGAAATTAGCCATTTTCCCTCCCCAGTGTCATGTGACTCATTAGTGTTACAAGATCTCAGAATGTATAACAACAGAGATTTAATTCCCAACTCTGTTCTTGTCCACCTGGATGTTTTAGGTGTTCCCATCCACGTACATGTGTTCCTGCTCCCCATGTAACATCCTCTGTGATATATAACAAATACTACGAAATGCAAACTTGGTAACTGAGCACAGAGGTCTCACCAAAAGAGACACCCAAGAGCTAAAGAAACTGTCCGGTGATGTACCTCTGCAGTGTCCACTAAAAAAGCTAAAAATATCAGTTTTGGGTGGACTGATCCTTTAACCACTTCCTGTCCGCCATATAGCAGAATGATGGGCAGAAAATGATTGCATTATCCTGAATGGGCGTCATATGACATCCGGCAGTATAAGCTGCCCACACGGCCGCGGGGGGCACGGAGCGTGGCGATCGGTGGTGTGTCAGTGTGACACATCACATTTCCGATCCCTGTAAAGAACCTGACGTAGGCTCTTTACCATCTGATCAGCTGTGTCCAATCACAGCTCAATACATGGTAACTAGGAAGTGCCATTGATTGGCTTTTCCTCTTCTCACGCTGACAAGGCATGAGTAGAGGAGAGTCGAGAGAGCTACTCTCCTGACAGGGGGTGTCTACGCTGATAATCAGCGCATTGATTATCAGTGCAGACCCATCAAGGGGGCCCACTAGAGCCCACCAGGGATGCCTACTAGAGCCCACCAGGGATGCTTACTAGAGACCACCAGGGATGCCCACTAGAGACCACCAGGGATGTCCACTAGAGCCCATCAGTAATGCCAATAAGTGGCCATTGAAATGCCAATCTGTGCCCATCAGTGATTGCCTGTCAGTGCCTTCTAATCAGTGCTGACTATCATGCCATCTGTCAGTGCCGCCCATCAGTGCCACCCATCAATGCCGCCTATCAGTGCCCATCAGTGCCGCCTATCAGTGCCCACTAGTGGCGCGTATCAGTGCCACATATGAGTGGCCATCAGTGCCACCTGTCAATGCCGCCTATCAGTGCCCATCAGTGCTGCATATAAGTGCCTCATCATCAGTGCCCATCAATGCCCGTCAGTGAAGGAGAAAACATACTTATTTACAAAGTTCCATAACAGAATCAAAGAAAAATGTATTTTTAAAAAAGAAAAATCTGTCTTTTTTTATTTGTAGCCCAAAAAATAAAAAAAACCCCAATGGTGATTAAGTACCACCAAAAGAAAGCTCTATTTGTGGGGGAAAAAATTATCAAAATTTCATATGGGTCCAGTGTTGCATGACCACGCAATTGTCATTCAAAATGCAACAGCGCTGAAAGATAAAAATTGGCCTGGGCAGGAATGGATGAAAGTGCCCAGTATTGAAGTGGTTAAGAATTAGAACTCTTTGTATTGCAATAAGCTGATGAAGAGTGCATTGCTTTTTAATAGGTCAGACCTGATTAGTAAACTTAAGCGGGCCATACATGGATCAAAGTCATTGCAGAACCGGCTGAACTTTAGTCCATGTATGGGCAGGTTAGTTGCACAGAAGGCAATCTACCGATCGACTGCTGTATAACCGCCCTGTTGGATTTTTGCTGCTCGATCAGTGCCACTGGTGCTGGAGGTCTCCTTGCTGTCAGGATACAATAGCTAAACGGGGAGGACTCCCCCATCCACACACTCAATTTGGATCAAGTCTTTTTTTTTTTTAGTTCAACCAGCGCGTCGAACAAAAAACAATGACTCATCTATGGCCAGCCGTAGCCTCCTTGACGGTATTCCCGAGTGTGGCTCGGGGTATGTTTTCACTGCAAATAGCGGTAACCCCGAGCCACACTCGGGATTGCATTGCTGGATCCAGGCAGCGTTACTTACCTTGTCCCCTGGATCCAGCGATGTCCCCCGCTGTGTCTGCGGGCTGTGTCCGCCGCCTGATGCCTCTGTGTGCCGGGCTCCGTTCCCTGCGAGCGTCGCACGGGGGTGGGAAATTCATAAAGTGAAACACACAGTTAACATACAGTACACTGTAATCTGTAAGATTACATTACTGTATCAAATCATTTCACATTCCTTTTGTCCCTAGTGGTTTGCCCAGTGCCCTGCATGCACTTTTATATTATATATGCCATTCTTTCTGCCTGGAAACTTGAGAACGTACATGGCATAAAAAAGCGTCCTTTACATCAAAAGCGTTTTTTGATCAGCTAGAAAACAGCGATAGTAAATAAGAATCATTTGCAGAATTGAGTGATACTGATTTTTGGGGAAATTTATTATCAGACACTGAAAGTGACGACAGCGACAATTCTGCAAGTGAGCAAATTTCAGTGTTTTTGACTAGATTACATTATTGAATACATTTTATTATTATATTATCATCTTTGATAAATATTTATAGTTATTTATCATATTATAATTTTTTTTTCATATATATTATAATTTATGATTTTGTGTTTAAAACTTTATCATACCCGGGATGTCTACTACACTCTTGTTTGGACAGATTTAAGGGAGTTATTCCTAAGAATTACAGGCCTACAATATAAAACACCAAGTTTCCATGCAAAATAATCGTACCGCTTTCAGCACCAAAAATCTGAAATAATCATACCGCCAGGGAGGTTAAAGTGGTTTTAAAGGCTGAAGGTTTTTTACCTTTTGCATTCTATGCATGAAGGTAAAATAAAACTTCTGTGTGCTGCTCCCCCCCCCCCCCAATATTCACCTGAGCCCCCCTCGCTATCCAGAAATGTGCATGGGAGCCTCGACTGTCCTGGGTCTTTATCTCTTCATTGGCTGAGTCAGTCACAGCCAGTGAGCCAATGAGGAGAGAGCAGGGTGCGGGGCTGAGTGTCTTATAGACACATAGAGTGGGGCTCGGTAATGATTACCCACCAGTGCCCCCATAACAAGCGGCTTGCTATTGGGGGCACTGGTCAAGGGGGAGGAGCTAGGAGCACTGTCGGGGGGACACGAGAAAAAGAGGAACGGGGGTGCTTTGTGCAAAACCATTACACAGAGCAGGTAAGTATAACATGTTTGTTATTTTTTTTTTAAAACTATGCCTTTAATATGTCTTTAGTGACAATAAACAATATAATTACTACCTAATAGCGCTGAAACCTATTTTTGGAACACACAGATCCATCTTCCTGCATAGCAGAAAAACAGAATCTGTGTGATCTCCCCTGTGAGAATAAAGATCTGCCTTGTTTACACAGGCAGATCCCCGTTCTGCCACTGCGGGGAACGATCGCAGGTGGCCAGCGGACATTGAGTCCGCCGGACCTGCTGATTGGCTCCCCCCGCTGGCCAATGGGAGCGCTCCTCTGTGCGCGCCCACAAAAGCGAGTGCATGAGCAACGTACACCTACGGCGATTTGCGGTATCAAGCCACCTTGCCGCAGTATGAGTACGGCGGCTGGTTGGCAAGTGGTTAAAGAGGAGGTAAACCCTGACGGGTTTTACTTCCTCTTTATTACCCTGCAATGTAAAAGCATAATGGGCTAGTATGCATCACATATTAGCCCATTATGTAGCACTTACCCGCATTGGAAGCCCGCGATGTCCCACGCTGTCCTCGCGGTAAGAAGCGTCCATCTTCTGCCCCTCTTCCTTCTGGGGCCGTGGACTCCGGCTCTGTGACTGGCCGTAGTCGCGTGTCGTCACTCCCATGCATGTACGCGGGAGCCGCCAATCGCGGCACGATCTCAGTGAAGGAGGCCGTTTCTTCACTGTGCATGTGCCCGATGACGTGGGCACATCATAGTACACTGTATATCTCCTAAACCATGCAGGTTTAGGATATATGCAGGGAACCTACAGGTAAGCCTTATTATAGGCTTACCCGTAGGTTAAAGTGGTTGTCACGGGTTAAGCTGACCTCTTTCATGTGTACAGCCCATAGTACATATTAGGAGTGAGTAAGAGAGGGTGACTACATTTCTATATACAATGGATCATAGAGAATTAATGTAGCCACCCTCTAACAGGAAGTCAGATCACAGCAGCAAAAAAAAAAAAGGAATTGTGAGATTTGGAGGAGACTGAGGGCAATAAAATGGACTTCAATAGAATTTTTTTTCTAAAACAGAGTCAGGCTCGGTTCACACCAGTGCGCTGTGCAAGATCGCATGTGATTCGCACCCCACTTCAGTTACACATACAGATACATACAGTTGCACATACAGTTAGTATGGCTGAAATCGCATTGCATTTGGACCAAACTCGCACAGGACCTTTTTTTGGTCCGCACCAGAATCGGAACGCATTGGGTGTTCACATCCATGCAATCCGATTCATGTCCAAACTGATAGTTCGCTCTGCGATTTGCGATCTGGGGTGTCATTAACTTTGTATTGATACCAGCAGCTGTTCGCATGGGGCAGTGTGAACTGCTTTGCAAGTCGGGTGCGGTGAGGGAACCCGCAGTGGATTCACAGGCTTGCCGCATCGCACCAGTGATGCAAGCCTTACTGGCCATACACTACTAGAACTGTAATAGAAAACCTTTGTTTTAGGAACAAAATGTTCATTCATTTTCTAATTTATTTATTTCAAGTACTTATATAGTGCTGTCAATTTACACAGTGATTTACATATATTGTACATTCACATCAGTCCCTGCCCTCAAGGAACTTACACAATCTAAGGTCCCTAACTCACATGCAAAAATTAGGGCCAATTTAGACTAATTTACCTACCAGCATGTCTTTGGAGTGTGGGAGGAAACCGGAGTACCCAGAGGAAACCCACGCAGGCACAGGGAGAACATGCAAACGCCAGACAGGTAGTGTCATGGTTGGGATTCAAACCAGCGACCCTTTTGCTGCCAGGCAAAAGTGCTAACTACTACACCACTGTAGTAATGGAGTTAAATGGATGTTCGCTTTTGACCGCAGAGAAAATTTTAGGGAACAAGAAGGAAAATTTCTTTTGAATAATCAAATCTCTAAAAGTGAATTTGGTTTCAATCGGTAAAGTCCATTCCCTCCAAAATCAAATGTTAAAAGCAAACTTTTTTTTTTCCAAGTACTTCTGAACGACATTCGTCATGTCAAGGTATGTACTCATGAGAATTTTCATTCAAAAATCTGCTGGTGTATGGCCAGCTTTACACTGAAAGAGCCTAACAGTATAGGTTTGTACAGACACTAGACAGCAGTTGGCAACGGCATAGGTTGCCATATAAACTCTAAGGGCTCCCAGCTCCCAAACTAGCGCACTTTCCATTTAAACAGTCAGGCTGGGTTCCCACTATCCGACACAAAATCGGTCAGACTTTTGATCCTACTTTGCCCTGCAACATCGGTCCTACTTCTGTCCTACTTGAATGAACAAGATAAGATTTTGCTGCGACTTTGAGATAGTGCCTTGTCCTTTGACCAATCAAAACAATCCCAGTGTGAGATAAATTCCTTTTACTGCTGCTGTAATCACCAAATTGGATGTCACAAGTCGGATGGTTAGAACAAGGATCGGACTCAATGACATTCAATGGGCTGAAGTAGGACCAAAGTAGGACCAAAGTAGTGCAGGAACCTTTTTCAAAGTCGGACCGACTTGTCTCAGACCAGTTAAGACGGCTCTCATAGGGAAACATTGATTTGGTGATGTGATGCGACTTATGCTCACAATGTCGGTCCATTTGTCGGACAAGTGTGAACCCAGCCTAAGGGCCAGTTCACACCACATGCAATCCAGCATCAAAAATGCATGAAAAGTAGGTTACATGGTTTCCAATGGCATAGTTCACATTAGTGCAGTCTGTTCCAGAGCTTTCCAGTTCCAGAAAAAAAAAGTAGAACACATTTGCATTTTACCTGCACTGGACTGTACAGGAACGCAGTAAAATGCATCAAAAATGCACTGAGATGCATCAAAAACGCACTGGACCCTAGTATAGTGAAAAAAACAGGAAAAAAGAAGAAAAAAAGCACCAGGAATGCGCCCAGAAACGCATCAAAAATGCACCAGAAGGAGTCAAAAATGCATTAAAAACGCGCATGCAGAAACGTGTCCAGAACGGATCTGGAGTGCGTTTTTATGGTGTGAACCAGCCCTTAAAGTATTCTCGGCGTTCTTTCAGTCTACTCTACAAAACTGGGACCTGGTTTCGCAGGTGACACTCTCCCTTATAGCACAGCCTGCACCTTGTACCGCGCCCTTCTATGCCAGCACTTCCCGTGCATTGTGTGGAGTTTACACAGCGGTGGATGACCCCTAGCCTGTCATTGTATCTGCAGCTTAAATTAGCCTGCAAGTTCCCCCCACAGCTGTGCAAACATCAAATACCAGCATCATACTGTACAGAACATGCTGCATACCTGCCTCTAATTCATGTGTGCAGACAATTCCTAGATGATTACACTTTACATCTGTGGATGAACCTGAGGCTGACACTTATGGGAAGGGGGGGTCAGCCACTTAACCTGTGCGGAGGAACACAGATGGGGCTGGGTTACCTTATTACCATAGATGATACCGCCATAATTAGTCATCGAGGTATTCAACATACCCATGACTTGAATAGGAAAAATATTTCCTATTTTGATTTAAAATGTGTCTCTAGCTAAAACAATAAAGCTGGCCATACACTATACTATTAGGCCTCATGCACACGGGCATTTTTACAGCTGCTTTTAGGAGCGTTTTTTACTAAAAAATGCCTCTCCATGTTATTCTATGGCCTCATGCACACACAGGGGTTTAGGAGCTGTAAGTGGCATAGGTGTTTTTAAGCTCCAGGAAAAACCCAGGACCAGCGCGTTCTGAGGACCGGCGTTAGAGCTGTAAAAATGCCTAACGCCAGTAATTGCTGCTAAACACGGCTTAACACTGGCTAGAGCCGCGTTAAGCTTCGTCAAGCGTTTTTCTGCCCCTATTCAAAATCAACGGTTCCCTATGGGAGCCCTTTGATTTGAATAGAAGTCACACCCGAAGTCAGATGATCCGACTTGCAGTGAGACTTGTGTGGGGAGGATCTTGAAGGGGAGCCCCCCACCAGGCAAAATTTAAAAAAAAAATTGGCGTGGGGTCCCCCCCAAGAGATACCTGACCCTTCGGTCTGGTATGGATTTTAAGGGGAACCCCCACACCAAAAAAATGGCATGGGGTCCCCCCAAGATCCATACCAGACCCTTATCCGAGCATGCAGCCCGGCAGGTCAGGAAAAGGGGGGGGCGAGCAAGCGCCCCCCCCCTCCTGGACCATACCAGGCCCTATGCCCTCAACATGGGACAGCAGAGAGAGAAGACCCAGCAGAAGAGGGAGAAGACAGCGCAGAGAGAAGAAGAACCTGCAGAGGGATATAAGCTGGAGAGGGAGAAGACGCCAGAGCTGATTTAATAAATTACTTTAACCACTTCCCCTCCAGCCTATAACAAAATGACAGCCGGGCAGTGGTTCAGTTATCCATGAAGTCCACCAGGATAACCTGCAATCATGCGCCAGGGGGTAGCACGCATCGCGGCGATCGGTGGTGCGGTGTGTCATTCTAACCCACCGCATTACCGATCTCGGTAAAGAGCTTCCATCGAAAGCTCTTTACCACGTGATCAGCTGTGACCAATCACGGCTGGTCACAGTGTAAACAGGAAGAGCCATTTATTGACTTTTCCTCTACCAGCGTCTGCAGACGTGAGTAGAGGAGAGCCGATCGGCTGCTCTCCTGACAGGGGAGGTCTGTGCTGATTGTTTATCAGCGCAGCCCCCCCTAAGATTGCCACCCAGGACCACCAGGGATGACACCTAGGGACCACCAGGGAGAGCCCACCCAGGACCACCAGGGAAACAACCAGGGAGCCCACCCTGACCACCAGGGAGCCCACCCTAGACCACGAGGTAAGGGGCACAGTGCCAACTTCAGATGCTACCCAGGACCACAAGGGAAATGACAACATTTCATTGCAATCTTTCATTGCCACCCACCAGTGCCACCTATCAGTGTAACTGTGACTATCCACCGTGACCACCCACCGTTACTTTCTAACGTTACTTTACAACAGTAAAGGGAACACCAG
>BLSH010022043.1:2067195-2097979 GCA_018402905.1 Glandirana rugosa
CGTTTCAGAAAAACGGAAATCATTTAGTTCTGCTAATCCAGGAGTATAATTTTTAAAAACATTTGGATTTCTACTAACATGTCTCTAACATATTGGTCCAACATCATACACATCACTAGGAATTGGTGAACTGGTGACCCGTGAATTTGGGGGAAGGATTGGTCTGGTTAAAAGTCGAAAGTCGCGAGAGTGTAAAACTTACTGTTAATGAGTCAGTACGTTGTGACATGGGTATACTTTAAACGCAGGAAAAAAAGTGTGTTTATCTCGAAAGAAAACCACCATAAATTAGTAGCGACCGAAAAATTAAAAAACGCGATATTAATTTTTTTTGGGTACAGTGTTGCATGACTGAGTAATTGTCATTCAAAATGTGAGAGCGCTGAAAGCTGAAAATTGGTCTGGTTAGGAAGGGGGTTTAAGTGCCCAGTGGTCAAGTGGTTAAGGATCACTACACATACTACAACCTGGTTATACAATCTCTGTACAATCATCTTTAGGTTTACAAAAATTTTTAATATGAGGACCTAATCGTCTTGATTTACTAAAGGCAAAAAGACTTTGCACTTTGTAATGTGGTGAAAATTCACTTTGTAAATAATACCCAATCAGGTGCAAGGAAAAAAAAAAAGCATTTTGCTTGCACATGCTTGGATGACAGAAATCATAAGAGCTTTATCACATTTACTAAGCCGTGGGGAAATTGAGTGCAACTGCACTTGGAAAGTGCACAGTCTATTTGCCTTTAGTAAATCTACCCCACTGTGTCCAATCCATTTTTATTCAATCAGATAAGCCCTTGCACTACACAATTGTTGGTAGACCTAAAGGTAAGGTGACCAGATTTTTAAAATGAAATCCGGGGACATATTTTTTTTTACTAGTAATGATGGCAATCAGCAACTTATAGTGGGACTGCATTATTGAAGAAATCTGACACTAAGTGACACTTTTGACACTTTGCGGGAACCAGTGAGACTAATACAGTGATCGGTGCTAAAAATATGCACTGTTACTGTACTAATGACACTGGCTGGGAAGGGGTTAACATCTAGTGCAGGGATATGCAAGTAGCAGAACTCCAGCTGTTGCAAAACTACAAGTCCCATCATGCCTCTGCCTCTGGGTGTCATGCTTGTGCCTGTCAGAATCTTGCTATGCCTCATGGGACTTGTATTTCTGCAACAGCTGGAGGTCCGCTAATTGCATATCCCTGATCTAGTGAAATCAAAGGGGTAAATGTGTGCCTAACCAGTGTTTTCTCACTGTAGGGGAGGTGCTTTTACTAAGGGAAAGCATAGATTCCTGTCCCTGATTTGCAGGAACACAGGATCAATGTCTCCCATACTGACAAAATGGCGATCTGCCTTGTTTACATAGGCAGACCTCTGTTCAGCCTGTGTACAGAACGATCGGCCTGTATGGACCCACTGATCGGCTCCAATGCCCAGAAATGCAGAATCACATTTATATATATATGCACAATCCTGTGCAGCACGACCCTGAAGCAGTAAATCTGCTATGGGGCGGTCGGCAACTGGTTAAGACCATCAGCATTATGATAACACACAGGCAGCAGGCACTCTATCATGGCTCTGGCTGGCTTTGTCACAGTGTGTCACGTGACATGGTTGCTGGGTGCTGATACTTATGACCAATAGGTTAACAAAATCAGCACCTAGTAGCCATGCTATGTGGCACTGTGACCGTGCACTGCCAGCCAGAGCCATGATAGAGTGCCTGCTGCCTGTGAGTTATGATATCATCCATTATGCCAGAGAGACAGACACAGTGCAATGTAGTCTATTCACAGACACCCCCAAAGCACACCGATGTTGAAGCCTTGAAGGCACTGGCAGCCCCACGATTTGATCCGCTTCCCCTCTGTTCCTGCTGCTGGACACTGTCAGCTGAGCTCAGCTGCCTCTTTCTGCACGTTGCTTCCGCCTCCCGCCTCACAGCCTCTCAAGTCTCACTCTGCGGGCCCTGGCTACTACTGGGTGGGGAGCAGAGGAAGATCACTCCAGCGGGGAAGGCAAGGAGATAGGCAGGCAGGTGGCTGGCTGGGACTTGAGCCAAGGCAGAAGAACATGCGAGTGGGAGTGGAAAGGAGCACAGATAATGGAAAAAATACACCCCCCTAAGCTAGTTGAAATTGCCCGGGCCCCTGTTCAAATCCAATCCTTGGACAAAACCGGGGACAGACTTGGTCCGGGGACAGTGTCCTCAACCCGGGGACTGTCCCCTGAAACTGGGGATGTCTGGTCACCCTACCTAAAGGAGATTGCACAACCAGAGTGTAAGGTATATGGTGAGCTTCAGGTGGCTTAAAGTATAACAAAGGCAAAACTTTTTTTTTAGTTTTGAATAGAGTAGAGAGGAATTAGAACACCTGTAAGTTTTTATTGCTGTCTGTAATCCCATTAAGGAGATTCACCCTCTCTATTTGCCCTGTTTACCATTATCATTGAAAGTGAAAGTAAAAGAAAATCCCACATTTTGGGATGTCCCCAGAAAACTAATAGAAGGGAAATCTTCCAACGGGGGGCACCCTTTCTGGTGACCTAGGGGTCCCCAAGGAATTCCCTTAATTTGCAGGGATTTTATCTCACTTCCTGTTTGGCTATGGGACAGGACGTGAAGGGAAATCTCCACAATGGCACACTGCTGGCAAAAATACATTTGACTTTATAACCCTCCCTAAGACCCCATACACACTATGAGATTTTCTGTCGATTTTTGTCTTCAGATTTACCAAAACAATATAATATGAGGTCAAACCTTAAGAGTTTCAATTTGTATGCAATCAGGCCGGCAGGCCGACCAAAACATGGTTTTGTTAAATCTGAAGACAAAAATCTACAGAAAATCTAATAGTGTGTATGGGGTCTTACTTTATCCAAAATGAAAAAAAAAAGTTTTGCCTATAGTACCCACGGGCCGAATGTCGGCCGGCATCGGTTGACAAGGTGTCTTCTGGCTAGCACAATTTTTATGATTATTTGATGATTGTTATCAGAATATGTTATGCAGTATTAATAATGATCATTTCAATGTCAAATAGGATTTTTTTTTTTGGCAAAAGCAAGAATTGTATTGAAGAAGGAAGCATTAAGGGTAGTGATCACAGGCAAGGTGTGGTACCCCACAGCAACCAAAGGAGGATGTGGTTTGATTACTATGGATTATCTTCACAGTTCTATGCTCTGCCTCTCCGGAGGAGACTGAAGCTGTCACATAGCAGATGTAATGTGAATTCCTCACCATCTATATTATACACAGAATTTGGCCTGTGGCACTGCAGGCTGGAACCTGCTCTAGCTAAGCTGGTTAGGAGTTGATTACTACGTTGTTATATTTCCTCATCTGCTCAATGATTACCATCTTCCAGAGCAGAGGCTGACAGTCGGACTCTCCAGCCGTGGGGGGACTCTAAATCCTGCTAGGAAATGTAGTACCACCAGCTAGGGTTACTCACTTATCTTTGTTCTATCATGTCAAAATGGTGTTCATTGGGTTGGATTTGTGGTCTACTAGGTTTAAACTGAATGAGGTCCCATGCCCTTCTATAGTGCATATAATGCTGAAACTTGCAGTAGTTGTTATTAGTATGTTCAAAGAATCGTTGCATGAGAGAAACTTGTAGGCTGCCATTTTTTAACTATCCTCACAAAATTCCAGTTGCCTGGCTCTCATGCTGAAATCATCTAAGTGTGATACATCAAGTCACTGACCCAGAACAAGTATGCAAGTGTATAAGTAATGATGCTTTCCTCTGACAGATCCAGCAGGACAGCTGGCAACCTGCATTTTCAGAAGGCCAGTAATGGTGGCCCCCATTTTCTGTCATGACAGGTGCACTTTTTTGTGCAAAAGTGATATATATATTCTGTAATATTGAATGAAACTCCTTCTATGAACCAGCTTTAACCTTATTTCTGTAAAATCTCCTTAAAGCTGGCCACATACAGTACATTACATTTGGATTGTACAGTCTTTCTATAACTGTGTAGTGTGAAGGCCTGCCAACCCAGTACCCAGATATAACTTGAATAGATTTTTTCGGCGGGCCCTCTCACTGCAAACATTGTTGCTTGTAAATCTAAAGACGATCTAAAGTCAATCAGATAGGCCCTCATACTACAAAACCAATTCCAAAAAGTCAGGATACAATGATTTGAAAACCTAATAAACCAATATTTTATTCAACATTCCTCTCCCAAAACCCCAGTAACTAGTCTCCTCAGTTCCCAACTGTTTTTGAGACATGTTGCTGCCATCAATTTCAAAATTACCTTTTTTCTTAAAATGGTACATTTTCCAAGTTTAAACATTTGACACATTTTCTATTTTCTATTGTGAATAAAATATGGGTTTATGAGATTTACAACTCATTGCATATTGTATTTATGTAGATTTTACACAGCATTCCAACTTTTTTGGAATTGGGGTTGTACATGTTCCATGCTAAACCTAGAGAAGATTAAAGGATCCGATTGCACAACACATGGTCAGTTGGTAATGTCCTTGCTGCTGCAATTGGCAAAGTGGCCAAGCATGAAAGGTGTTGTTGTCAAGGAACCCAACATCACAGGTAGAGAATAAACACCAGAGGTTTACCCCCAATCAAAGGAAATAGTAATGGTAAGCAGAAGGCACCAAGCACTTACCACCAAAGAGGCAATGGTGTGGCGGTGCTCAGCAATACAAAACTTTTGGCACGGAGTTGCCGGGTGTATGGAGGAGGTTACTGCTGTCACTATACCAGTGACAGTGGACATATGCCTCCTGGGCTTGGTGGACGCTCTAGCTCCAAAAAGAATGACGAGAACTTTGCCGACAATCCTTCTTTACAACGCTAGGAAAACAATAGTGATGTCATGGAAAAAAATGACATGGAAAAAAATTGCTGCTTGTGGCAACATGGAAAGCTATTGTGAACAAGGCCGCCCCTTTATATAAGGCAACGTACACTAGCAGAGGTATACCACTTAAGTTCGATAAAGTGTGGGGTAGTTGGATGAACAGTACATCCACAGTATCAGAGTAATTTCCAGATGGTCAACGGATATGTATTTCTTATGTATGCATTCCTTTGTGGTAGACCAATTGCGGGGTAGAGTTATGTTGGATCGGGCCTATTCTAGGTATATTAGAGGATACAATTAAATGAGCTTGCGTATGGGAAGGCCCCATATTAGGGAGGGTAATATAAACAAAGGGGAGAAGGTAATTTCTATTCTAGCCCTAATTGTTAGGGCACCGAATCCTAAATCTTGTAGGGGGTGGTGGTCTGGGTACTGGAGTTCAGGGGTGAGCTTAATGTCGAAGAATTGCCTGTAATGTATTGTACTGTGGTCATGTTTGACCACTGGGCTATTTTCCCTGTATGTCTTTGTCTTGTTGTTTTTTTTGTGCATATAAAATCAATAAAGAGAATTAAAAAAAAAAAGAGGCAATGGTGGGAGCTTCAGTGCCTGTGATTGACAGGCATCATACACCAATCACATTCTCAAAGTTCTCCATCTTTGATACCAGTCCACATATCTTATCGCAGAAAACCTATGGCAAGCACCAGTTTCCTGTTTCTTTTGGTGAGTGATTCAAGTGGGGTCACCCTGGTTCTCCTGCACTTGTTCTGCTGCATGTTGGGACCTATGATGGTCCTGATGTGTTGGACACATTCAAATGTATGATGTACTTCTGAATTCTTTAATAAAACATTTCTGCAATTTCACTACAGAAGGAGCCTGCGTAAAGTCTCATTCATTAGCACTGGCCATCACATTATTATATTACACCTTGCATGGTGTCCCATAGTCATACCTCCCAACATTCTGAGGTGAGAATAAGGGACACCTATTGGCAGAAGTATGTAGGCATAGGACACACCCCTGTCACGCCCCCTTAAAGGAGAATTATACAAAAAATAATAATTGGTTAACCCACAAGTGCTTTTTTACCACTACTATTCCCTTTATATCTGTTTTTGGAATTTACAAATGCAGCAACTCAGAAATTGGATGAAAGGTTTAGCACTGGGAAACACTTTTTGAAGGATAAATTGTGCATTTTATATACAACTACAGTTGGCAAAAGGGGGGGGCAAATGAAAAGGAAAGAGGGGCTTTGTTCCAAATGAGAGACAGTCCCTCAAAATCAGGGATAGCTGAGAGCGACCCATTGAATCAACCCAGCACCAGGGAAAATGTTAGTTATTCAAACGTAGCCAAATGATTGCAAGATGCACTATTGATTTCAGCATCGGGCCAAGCAATGAGACAGAATCTTTTCCATTTTTGAAGAAATCTTCCTTTCCTACTTCCTTCCCATCAGGTCAGTAGGACTCTCGTCTTGCAGGAAAGTTGGGATTCTCATCTTACAAAAGGAAAGAGGTTCCTAGTCTGGCACAAATTTCCTACTGCTCCGTCTTTGATTCCTTCATATTTTAATGGAGTCTGGAGGAGAATGAATGGGCCTTGCCGGAGAACAAACAGGGATAGAGAGGGATTCCAGCTGCCAAAAGGGCTGTAACTCTTTGATGCACTTAATAGATAATATTCAGGCCTTTAAGTAGCACTGTGAATGGATGTTTTGGTATTACATTCGGATCCAGGGGACCCAACACATTGTCAATGATTTCCACTGAGTCATTGTTTTACAAACAACTTCAAACCCTTCTGTGGAATCTAGGAACAATGGCAATCTTTTCAGCCCAAGCTCAGTAAGGACCAGTGGTCGAAGTATTCTTCCCAAGATGCACCTCTTTCACAGTGACCGACCAGCAACACTTTATTTATAAACCGAGTGTAGGGCTGGATTAACCATTAAGCAAAATAAGCACATGCTAAGAGCACCAAGAGAAGGGGGCACCGCAGAGTTTTTTCCCTAGCCTGTCCTGTCCTTAAAGGAAATGTACACTTCAAAACAAAGTGCATCTATCTTTTTGGCCTAAACTAACCAATTCCACCTTTCCCCGTCACAAGGAATATACTTCTTGAAATCCAACTGCCACAGCCTCGGTTTTTCTTTTATATCTCACCCCGTAAGTCCTCTCTCTCCTGGCTGCACAGGTTTAGTAGGGCTCATTCACGCTAGCTTTGCTCTCTGAAAAGTGATCCACATTCGTATCTCTCTTGAAGGAGCATTTGATAGGCGGTGAATAGGAGTTGTATTACCTCCTCACAGCCTGCTTCAACCCCTTGAACCCTGGACTAGCTTGATGAAACTGCATGCATTGCACATGATTACAGGGCAATTGTAGAGCGGTCCCATTCATTGCACTTGCAGAGCGGCCCCACTTGACGAGATATAATTTCTTGCCACAGCGTTGAGGCAAAGCACTATGGCCACGACATGTGTACACCCCCAGATGCTGCCCCTGTGGGGTTTTACCTCCATCCAACTGCTAGTGTAAGTAAGCCCTTGTTGTCAGGTCTGACATGGGGCTGACCTGAAAGTAAAATGAAGAAGGTTTAAAAATGTCCAAACTTTTATTTTGCTTTCAGCACTTGTTTAATGTCCTGTCAGTTAAGCAATGGAGGGGCCAAGGGGGCACCATTGTTGAGCTGTGTTTGGGGGATCAGTTGCCCTTATTCCAGCCCTGACTGAGCACCTAAGAGGACATTACAGTCTAATGTCCCTACCACAGTCAGCCACCTCCCCCTGGTTATGCCCTACTTGTTATAGTTTGCAAAAGGCTAACGGGCAATCATACCTTAGATTCAGACTCAGAACCCGCCTGCCTAAAGGCAGCCAAGGTGTACTTTTCTACTCTACAGTCCATCTTCCTGATCCATCTTACATGGAGACAGCCATTATCAGACCTAACAACCTTATAAGATAAGAAATATTCTCATATTTATTATTATTGTATTTAGCCAATCGGCACACCCAGGATCATGGAGCCCACTCACTGGTTTTTGTTGTTATGTTTCCAATCTACTGGCATTTAAAAATGACCAAGGCAATAATCTGATGATTGGAATCAAAAGTTAGTAGAATATATACACCTTAGGCCACTGGTGCCCAACCTACAGCCCAAGGGACACATACAGGTTTTTGGTGTTTGAAGTGCAGCCCTTGGGCCCCAGCAATCAATAGAGGGACCATTGATTTGTAAAAGTACTCTTAATAGTAGGAAAGTCTAGAGGTTTAATGCAACATCTTCCTAGTCTTACTGTCTCCTATAAGACTATAAGTCTTCAGTCTTCTGCAGCATTACATGTTTTAAATTTTATATGCTGGCCTTTTGAAGACATTAGGTGCTGCATTTGAGGCCCCCGTTACCTCACAAGTCAACAACCACTGCCTTAAAGTGTTACTAAACCTAGGACCCTGCATTCATTATATCTGGTCTCCCACAGTACACAGAACATGGAAATGCAATTAATTTAGTAAAATATAAATACTGAATACCTTTTCTTATCAGCAGTATATAGCAGTCTAGTGACTTCCATCAGTATCTGGCCGAGCACTGGTCAAAGCTTGTAGGAGGAGTTTTCATTCTCCTCTGACTGTCCTATGAGGCTGCATGATCCCTGACCTTCTGTCTGAACAGTGATGATTGGTCCTGTGCCAATCACATGCACCCCTCCAGAAAAAAAACAAAAAACTCTCTAGCAATACACACCAAACTGAGCATGTGCTGACTGCTCCCAAGGCTCTGTACTATCAGGAGATGGATTGGGGACTGTGAAAGAAGGGGAGGATTAGAGAAGACAGGATCAAATAGCCTGTTTACACAATGTGCAGGAATAACCCCTTAGGTTTCACCGTGAGTATAACAAGCATGTTTTACTGCATACACAGACTGATTTTTCTGTGGGTTTAGTAACACTTTAAGCAGTTTATTAGTACAGTCATTTACACAAGTCTGAAAGGGACTCCTGAGCGGACATTTGAGTAGAAAGAGGAACAGAAAGATTTGGTTCTAATTAGGGACAGTCCCTTCAAATAAGTAATAGATCAAAGCTAGCTGTAACTAGATATTGTGTGAGGGTAGGAGTGTAGGCTGTAGTTGTGCACTGACGAGTGTAGCGCAAAAGATCTCCTTCAGTAGCTGGTAGAGTCCAGGGCACCATGTATTATTATCTGGGTCCAGGACCTGCCACTGGCCATTAAAGGGTGAGTCCACCCACAACTTATGTTGAGATGCCAGAAAGATAACCCATCATGCCATCTCCCCGCGGCCCTTTAAAGTGGAACTAAACCCTCCTATCGTTTTCAGCAAGGAAGCTGCCATTTTGGCCTGTTTGATCTTCAACTGCCATGATGTTGCACATGTAATCACTTATGACACCAGGCATTTGATGGGTTGACAGTTTGGTTGGGAGCACAACCAATGTGACAGTTACATTCCTGACATGTGCCTGGAACTGTTTTTGAAACTGTTAAATCAATGGGTGTAGTTACCCTTTAAGTGAGCTTTTATGTAGGGAGGCAGACAGCTTCCTGATCACATAAGTGCAATTGGCTCTCACAGTGGTCACATGTTTTGGGAGTCAGTCCCATTGGCCATGACCAAGAGTCATCTAAGATAGCTTGATCATTGTGCTGGGAGCGCCCACTGAATGTACTCTCAGTACACAACCTCAAACCTCAGCGGACGCATATGTGTGGCGGCTGGGCATTGTAGCTCACTTTTCTTGCCACCACATATATGCCTTGAGTGGTCGGGTAGAGGTAAACCCACCTGACATTTTATGTTAGTGAGATCCCTGTGCATGGTTCCCAGGTTTACATACCTGCCAAGCCCATTATGAGGAGCTACCACCATCCCTGCTGTATTACTTATTCATTTTATAATATAGGGAATGTAACAGGAGCTAGTACAAACCCAACACTTCCGCGTGCATTGGAACAGAACCGGCAATTATGCCAGGGAGATCTCATTGTTGGAGAGTTTCCGAGGCACATAAGAAGCTAGGGACTGACTCAGCCACTGGGCACCACTTATAGAATAGCACTTTTGTGTGGAGTGATTCATTAAAACTCTTATATTACATTAAATATGTTTGTATTAGCAGCCTTCTGCTACCAAGCAAAAGATGTGTTGCCATTCTTAAAGCGGTTGTCTACCCATTTGAAAAAAAAAAAAAAAAAAAGACAGCCTGCAAGAGAATAGCATAATGAGCTAGTATGCAACGCATACTAGCTCATTATGAAATACTTACCTTGAAACGAAGATCCGACCGGGCTGCTCAGTCCGCTCTGTGGGAGCGGACATCTTCCCCCAGATCTTGCTTCCGGGTACGCGGCTCCAGCGCTGTGACTGGCCGGAGCCGCGAGACGCCACGGGACCCGTCTCCCTGGCACTGTCCGCCCCTATTGCCGGCCCTTTGCCGAGACATACACAGCGCATGCACCGTAACTCCAAAGCATTTTGGAGAGGGAATATCTCCCAAACCGTACAGGTTTAGGGGATATTCATTTTACCTACAGGTAAGCCTTATTATAGGCTTACCTGTAGGTAAAAGTAGTAAAATTGGGTAGACAACCGCTTTAAGCTTCATATACATTACAGCTCCTAAACTTGAGTTTAGGAGCTTTTGGTGTTTTTTTTCCAAAGCTCCTAAACTCAACTACATAAAAGCCTATGTGTCCATGGAGCTGCTGTGATTAGGGGAGCTTCAACCTCCTTCAATTGAACGCGGAAAAATCACATTCAGGATAGGAGCGCCCTGACCGCCAGACGCAAAACACAGCAAAATCGTTTGCTCGTTCAGATTGCTCTTCTGAGGCATTTGACAGGAGTTGGTGCTTCCTTCTCACCACCTGATTCAGCCCCATAAAATGCCAAACCAATGTGCTGTGTATCCATGAGCTTGAATGGATCACGTTCGGTGGTGGTACTGCCTGCTCAACGCAACAGGGACAATAGTTTTTGCCGCAGGAACGAAGCAAAGCATCACGACCACAGCATGAGAACAGCCCCATCCACTGCAGTTTTAGGAAGGGGCGGGGGGAGGCTGGGGGGCTCTAGAAACATGGCTAAGCCACACATTTTTAGCTTCCCCAAACAAATCCAAATCAGCTTTTAGAAGCATTTTCTGTGGCCCAATCTCTAGATATTTTTAAAAATATTCTGTGATGCATTGTGCATTGAATCTCGCCATGGAAAATCAAAGGCCCATCACTATAAGAGCATACCAGACAATGTTCTAAGGCCCCTGGGATGGGGGAGGAGGAGGAGGAGGAGGGCATATCTCTTTAACAGAAGTGGTTGTGTCAGCACCAAATAACACTGCAGGCATCTCACCTGCATGACACACCTGCCTGTTTTCTGTATTCATATCCTGGCCATGCCACCGACTAATCTGGCACATTCAGCTGCCCTCAAGCTTTAAATTCCACAATGAGGTGCCCGCTTACACTCATTTCATTCCAGGTTTGCAATAAAAACACTCGCGGCTCTCGATTAATTATTGGTACATACTGACGTCGCCATAAAACAGCCGCGCTAATCTCCTTCCACTCCATTGATTGTTTATTAAATTACTTATTGATCGTTAGGCAGCGGTAATGGGCCGACACGCTTTTTAATAGGTGCATTAAATAGGTAAATTAACCCCTGATGGAGAGGGAAAAACAGATGGAACTGGTTTGTAAACATCAATGTAAAAGTTGACTTGTTGTCCAATAATACAACAAGCAACGAGATTGGTCTATACTCTCTAGGGTTCTCTGATATCTGTATTTCAAGGAGTTGCAGGTAAAACAGAGCTCATCAATAACTTATTTCATCAACTTTTAATTCTACATCAAAGTAAATCCAAATTCGATTACTTAAATCTCATGTAGCCCTGGTTCACACTAGAACGTGGTGCAGGAAACCCACGATCCATACGCGCTTCCTGCACCACGTTCAAATTGCACTGCTCTTGCGATCTGCAGCTGTCACAAACCCAGTGCGTTTGCCTGTACTAGATCACATGGTACAAAATGACCATGCAACCTGGTTTCAGCGCGTTTCTAAAATTGGTAAATTGGTGCATGCACGACTTTGGCACAATTTAGTGCGAATAGGCTCCAATCGCACTGTACTGAAACACTTGTAAATGGCACAGGAATATAGTAAGATTTATAGGCGATTCAAAGTGTGAACCATGGCACACTCCTTACCATGTTAATGTCATTTCAAAACATTTTTTAACCTTTTTAAACTTGCTGCTTTGTTAAAATGATATCCTGCCATGAAGGTCCTTGTTCAGTCCCTTCCTGTTATGGGGTGACAGCTGTGCTCCTGCGTTGTCACCCTGACACATGCATCCCTGGTGAAGCTAACAAGCAGCTGATATGCAGTGGCAGGTATACTGGGGCCTTAATGCCCACCCCTCTGCACATATGTGTCCATGGTGGTCTGAGGTAGTGTGCTGGCTCCCAGCAAACTGACCGAGCTGTCACCAAAAGTACTCGGTTACAGCTTCTGGTAGGAAGCCAGTTGGAAGGGCCCCTGATCATGTGACCACTGTGAGAGCCAATTAACAATAAAGCCCATTTAAAGGGCCATTGAGAGGTGGCTTGAAGAAGCTAAGGTGTGCTTTATCCAGCTAAGACTAAATGAAAAATAAAAAAAAGGGTAAAACTGGAGGGTGAACAAGAGGGTGAGGTGTAGTTGGTAGTTTTGTGGGAAGGGGGGTTGTTTGTATACCCAAAAATAAAAATTCACCCAAAACTGATTGTTCTAGAATTACTCTTTACGAGGCTTCATTGCTAAATATACCATTATGGCTGAATAATACGTTTGTCCCGCTGTTGTGCAATTTAATGCTTTCCTGCAGAGTTGTGAACAGAAGCTAAATGCTATTATGTATTTAAACCCTATGGAATAAGATCCCTGTCCTTGTGTTATCCTGGGGAAACATATACAATCAACATTGCTTGCAGAGCTGCAACAGAACTGTGCCAATCCAAGTGATAATGTAGCTGTTTAATGCATTTATAGACATGCACATTGGGCAGAGCTTAGGGTTCACGTTTAGCCAAGCACCTGGGGCCATGGCCATCTCCTAATGGTCGAATGGTGCCTCTACCTCACAGTGTCAGGAGTACTGGCATCCTCACATAACCGCCGTCTCACCCCCAATAATAACACCAATAATAACATCGTCCTCGGTCTGTTGTGATGTTTACACTGATTACTATCATTTCTGCCCTACTGCTCCTATCAGCAGTATCTAAAGTCAAATATTTTGTGCTGGCAGACTGTTTGATGGATTATGAGGTGTGTGGAGCCATGGGTGAGGTTGGCTCATTTACATACTATAGAGGCCTTCACTGAAGACAGACAATACCCAAGGTAATTAGCAGGGCAGCCAAGAGAACCTGTTTATCTGTATTGACTCTTGCTTTCACTATCTACTGATAGACTGTTTGATCTCCGTCTGTTCTTTTATATCAGAAAAGAATATAGAACAACACTGCTGTATAGCCAGGGCTTTTGGTATTCACTGCGGTGGCTCTATAGGGCTGGTGGTTTTATTTCAATTTGCAGGATGTTGTTTTTTTCCGATGACCTTTTTGCCGGCCATGCTCAGTCAGAAATGTTATTGATAGCAATGAAATGGCCCGCATAAAGTATTATTTCACAGACTTTGTGGGGAGGAAACTGGGTAAGGTTCTCAGCTCTAATCTACACAAACTTGAGTACATTTTCATTGTTGTGTCTAATTTTTACAAAGATACAGAAGATATTAGCACTATAAAATTAATTATTACAATAATGAGAGCTCACCATTGAAAACACTAGGCATACCTCCTATCTGAGATATGAAAGAGGGATACCATACAACAAGGGCTTCAAACTTAAATTAAAAACACACACATAGGTTGGACTTGTGTCTTTTTTCAACCTCGTTGACTATGTAACTATATAAACTCATCGTGGGCCACATCAACATTATGGTTGCCCTCAAAGGGCCAGTTGTAGCTATAAACCTATATAAATGTATCCAGGGCTTTTTTTCTCAGAGAATAGGTGCAGGAACTCAATCACGCACTCCCGACAAACTGCATTGAATGGTGGGTGCAGCCAAATTGTACTAATAGTGAGAGGATCTCAAAGGGGCAATAAATACCAGGAGTGCATTTTGTGCAGAGTTCAGGGATAGGCTATGTACAGAGTGCAGTTTCAGGGGTGCCCTATGCAGAGTTCAGGGGTATGCTAAATACAGAGTGCAGCTTACCATGTGATGCCCCCCATCTCACACTGCAGTTGCATCGCCCTCATTGCCACAGTGAGTGCAGGCCAGGCAGGGATCTGTGAGAACCGCCGAGAATAAAGCTGTCCTTGTAAACACAGAAGGCTTTCAACTGGAAGGGGTTCCATCACTTTCCAGCTGAAAAAAAGCCTTGGGTGCGAGGGTCACATGAAATGGCCTGGCAGGCCGGATTCGGCTTGCAGGCCTTGTGTTTTTTACACATGTGCCATACATTATGAATTATGTAGGCAAAGGCCAGAGCACTACCTGTCCCTAATTACATGGACCATGAAGAATTTATATGCAAAAATGACAGGTACTTTTTTCACCACTACTTTTCCCTTATATTGGCTTTTTTTACAACAAATGCAATAATTTAGAGGTTGGCTGAAGGATTTAGAACAGTATGGCCCATTCAGATAAGTACGTCTCTCATGCACATGCCATGTGTGCGAACAGCCACTACCACATTTGTACCCTGTACAAATCAAAGTGCTGTTCACATGTAACCGCTCATACCAGTGCTTACATGTGAATAAGGCTTCTGACCAGCCCTAAACACAGAGAGTTTGGGGTTGATTTACTAAAGCTTGAAAGTGCAAAATTTGGTGCAGATCCACACAGAAACCAATCAGCTTCAAGGTTTTATAGTCAAAGCTTGATTGAACAAGCTGAGGTTAGAAGCTGATTGGCTAGCATGCACAGCTGCACTGTTTTTTGCACTCTCCAGCTTTAGTAAATCAACCCCTTTATGTCCAGGGTCAGCAGTTCTGGCCACACACAAACTGGATGCAGCTAATCGCCCAGTTTGTATGCGTCAATAGCACAAAATGCTGCTGCGTCCATATGCAAAGTTTATCCACAACTGAACTCAGCAGCTTTGTCATCTCTAGCCTACTGTCTGAATGAGCCTTAATACCTTTGATAAGTAGTACATCATTAATAAAGGTCTATACATCAGAACAAAAAAGAGGGACAACTAAAGGGAAAGGATGGACAGAGGGACTTGGTCTCAAAGAGTGATAGTCCTTCTAAATGAGGAACAATTGAAAGAATGGCTAAGTGCAAACAAATATCAATCGATCAGAAAAATCCAGCCCACGCAGTCTTGAAGAAGGTTCGGGCAGGGAATGCCTTCCACAATCAGGTGGGAGCTACAGATATAATGTTACCCAACCATAAACACCTGACCTGATGTCTGTAGCCATGTGTATCTGTGCATGATGCATCTTTCCCATATTCCTATGCTATTGTCTGTTCTATAAAGCCATGCTGTATCTCTGTTCTAAAGGAATATAAGCTGATAGAAAATAATGGCTGATACCAGAAGCTTAAAACGACACTTTCCCCAAACTCAACTTGCCTTTAAAAAAATATAGTAAATACCAACCTCTTCTGCCACTGACATTGCCGAATTTCTGCTCAACTGATAAGATATACCTAGATAAAATTTGAAAATTTTAAGAAACCTACACTTCCGGGAGTGTCAATCTCCAGGTCCACCACAGCACTTAGTGGTTCCAGGAGACCAACATTTGATTTATGAAGAAATGTCAGCTGGGGATTTCTTGTAAATGAAGTACGTTCAGGGCCATAAACAAAACGAGATGTAGGAATTTACATTGTTTTTTTTTTAAAGAGAACGCTTCTACTGGCAAGCTAATTTTGAGTTTGCTAACAGTTGCTTTAGCTAAAAGAATAAGGTCTCATTTCAAAATTAATTGGACCCATAGTAAATCTTTTCAAGATAGCATAACAAGACACATAGTTAATCAGGCTGAAAAAAGGCAGATGTTCACCAAGTTCAACCTCTCACCTTCTGCAGCTCTGGTCCAGAGGACGACAACTGTTGTCAATTTTGCCACTGTTGATGGGAACATAAGCATTTTTGTGGCCCCCAGGGTCAGTCAGCTCGCATACCTGGATCCAAATATTTTTCTTGTAATGTTTAGTAATTATAACTCAGTATAATCACTTCCAAGTATATAATGTAGTCTTTTTTAATTCCATTATTGTTTCTGCTATTAGTAACCCATGTAGTAAGGCATCCCAGAGCATAATTACTATTATTTTAAAGAGCCCCTTCCTATACTAATGGAAACATCTTTTTTCTCCATGCATATAACTGGTGTCTCTTTCCATAGTCTTTATATTGGCCTTGGAGCATTTGAATTTGAGCATTTGAATTAAAGTAGAACTATAGGCATTTTGTTTTCATTTTGGATAGAGCAAGGGAGGGTTAAAACCCCTGTCAGATTTTTTTTCACCAACTGTATCCCATTTTGAAAATTTCTCTTTACTTCCTGTTCCATAGCCAAACAGGAAGGGAGAAGAAATCCCTATAAATTAAAGCAGAGTTCCACCCAAAAGTGGAACTTCCGCTTTAAGGGAAGGTGACCCCCCCCCCCCGACATACCACAATTGGCATGTCTGTTTTTTGGGGGGGTGACCAGGGACCCTGTTTTCACAGGGTCCCAGGTCCACTTCTTCCTCTCGAGCCGCAGCTCCGGAAAGGAAGTCCACCTTTCCCCCTCCCTCTCAGCGATACTCTGGGACACGTCAGAGGTCCCAGAAGATATGCCGAGCCATTCACTAGCCGCAGCACGACTCGCGCATGCGCAGTGAGCGCCCGGCTTTGAAGCCAAAGCCGGACGCCCACACTTGTGATGCTGGCGCCGCTGAGGGGAGGGGCGAAGAGCGAGCCCTCAGGCGGCCGCATCGCTGGAAGGAGGGACAGGTGAGTGGCAGATTGTTCAAAGTCAGCAGCTACCCTTTTTATATTATAATTTTTATTAATTTTCCAACAACATATAAATCACAACATATGACTTCCCTACGGCTCATGCAGGAGCCCTTGTGTCAATCACATATATAAGAAAAGAAAGAAAAAAAGACAGAAAGACAACTGTATCCATAAAAACATTCTACCACCCCCCACCCATTCCTATTCCAAAGGTGTACTTGCTTGCTCCCTGGACCATACACATCATAACCAGGATCGCCTCATACCCTCTTGTACTATTTTTATTTCCTTTTTAAAATCGTCCCCTTTATCCCCCATTCTTGTTCTTTATTACTCCACTGCTGATGAAGGGTCGTCTATCCAACTGGACGATATTTTTCCAAATTTCCTCCTACAGCCTCTATTTATATAGGTTTCCTTATACTGATATAAATTATCATTAACCAACTTCTTCCAGAATGTTATTGAGGGGGGTGCTTTTTTTTCCAATTGAGAGATTGCTTTTCTTAAATAGTACAATAATAAACTAAGCTGTGTTTTTTTTTGCTACTGTCGTAACCTGGACTATAAAATCGAGCACCTCTGACCAGTATTTGCTAATTTCTGGACATAACCAGAATATATGAGTGAAGTCCCCTGGAGTGCGCCCGCATCTCCAGCAATGCTGGGGATAAGTAACATTCATCTTATGCATTCTATAAGGTGTTAAGTATGCCTGATGTGTTATTTTAAATTGTATCAGTTTGTTCCGTAGGGAGACCAAAGCCTGAAACGGCGTCTTCCATATATCCTGCCAGTCTTCTTCGTCTAACTGTGGAATATCCCTACCCCACCGTGACCGAAGTTGGCTCAGGACGGGTCTGGATATTTTCATAAAATGGGCATATATTCTTGTGTATAGGGTACCAGATCTCTTTGACGTATGGCTTGGTTAATAGTTTTAATTCCATGCTTTATCCAAATTCCTGGATCAGGGATAGAACCCAAATGGGTTAGCTGAGGTTTCCCCCACAGGGGGGTGTTTGGAGACAAGGATGGCTCAGCCAATTTCTCATAGGTCATACCCAACCTCCCTGCCCTAATAGTTGTCGCCATAGAAGGGGTCAGCCTATATGGTGGTTTTAGGCCTCGATATAAAAGTGACTGTAAAGCCTCTGTACCACAGAGGCTTCCAATGCTGTGGAGGGATTATACCTGAACAGGGTGGAACTCCCCTATCTCCCCTCTATTCATTTTCAGCCCAAAATTTGGGATTTTCTTTTACTTTCACTTTCAAAGAAAATGGCAAACAGGACAAAAAGAGAGGGCGAATCTCCCTGATAGGGACACAGATAGCAATGAAAACTGACAGGTGTAACTGACAGGTGTTCTAATCCCTCTCCACTCTATCCAAAACTAAAAAAAAAAGCTTTGCCTTTAGTTATACTTTAAGTTGCCTCTAAAACATCTTTTCTCCAGATGTATCACACCTATTTTTTAAATCTTTCATAATAAGTAAAATGTTCAAACATTCTTATTTTGTTGCTGTCCACTTAAAGTGATAGTAAAGTCTCGCTAATATAACAAACATGTTATACTTACCTCCTCTGTGCAGTTGGCTTTGCACAGAGCAGCCTGGATCCTCCTCTTCTCGGGCTCCTTTTTGCTGCTCCTGGCCCCTCCCTCCTATTGAGTGTCCCCACAGCCAGCAGCTTTCTATGGGGGCACCCAAGCTGAGTCAGTGCTCCGTGTATCCATTCAGACATGAAGCCTTGACCCAGCCCACCCTCTCTCGCCCCTGATTAGTTGACTGATTTGATTGACATATGCAGGAGCCAATGACGCCGCTGCTGTGTCTCAGCCAATCAGGAGGAGTGTCACGGGTGGATTAGACTTTCGTGGACATCGCTGGAGAGAGATGGGGCTCAGGTAAGTAATTAGGGGTGCTGGGGAGGCTGCTATACACAGAAGGTATTTTACCTTAATGCATAGAATGCATTAAGATAAAAAAAACCTTCTGCCTTTACAACTCCTTTAGCCCTTTCCAAAACTACTATGTCTTTGTTTTTAACTGTGGTACCAAAACTTGGCATGAAAAGCAGGATACAAGGAAAGCTTTCACCTAACTTTTCTATTCCCATTAGTTTGTCACGTACCTGTATGGAAATCCTGAGATGAGACGAGGATGGCCTCCTGTACAATTCCCATCTGAGTACCCCTGGAAGTTGGAACACAGACTGCAAGGGCAATGGAAGGGCGCAGGTGCCAGGAAGTTGTAAGTGAAGGCTGGAACTTGGGAGCACTGGTATCAAGTAAGCAAAAGAACAGCAGACAGGGCACTCAGAATACACCAAGTTCAGTTATGAGGGGAGTCAGGTCACAAGCCGTATTTGGTAACAGTCAAGTGGGAAGGTACCAAATAATTAGCAGGCTCAAGGTAAAGAACAAATAGAGGTTGGCAATGTGCAGTCAGCGAGGTACAGAGTCGATAGGCAAAATCTTGGTCAGAAGTCAAGGCTAAGGTCAGTAACAGAGATGGGCACTAAATATAGGCAGGCATGGAAGCAGAAGCAGGTCAGACAAAAGCCAGGTCAATAACAGGGTCAAGCAAAATGTTTCACGGATAACAGGAACTTAGGTCAGGTACACATTGATCGAACAGCACATACAAATGGCCACTGTCCCCACTTATAACTGGAGCAAAGAGCACATGGAAGGGCAACACATGTAAAACAAAAGAACATTCCCAGCTCAACTTGTCAGCCAGCTTACAACCAACCAAATTAAGCTGTCTAACAGTTTACATTAAAAATGGGGTTGGTTTGCACACATTAGCAAAAACCTGTGTAAGCTGCGGAGGCCGCGATAAGGCACCCCATTATTATGTCCTAACTCTATACATATACATACTTGCTCATTATTATTATTATACAGGATTTATATGGCGCCGACAGTCTGCGCAGTGCTTTACAGCATTAGGGCAAACAGTACAATTACAATACATTTCAATACAGGTGTAATCAGAGGGCCCTGCTCCTTAGAGCTTACAATCTATGAGGGACGGTCAAGTGATACGAAAGGATAATAACTGTGGGGGATGAGCTGATGAAGAAAATAAAAGTGTAGTTGTTAGGTGGAGGCAGGATAGTCTTCTCTAAAGGGAAATGTTTTCAGGGATCGCCTAAAAGTGGATAGATTTGCCTTTATGGACCTTGCTTTGTGAACTAGTCCAAATCATTTGGTGGAGGGGGGATTATGGTATGGGGGTGTTTTTCAGGGGTTGGGCTTGGCCTCTTGATTCTTGTGAAGGGAACTCTTCTTAAGGCGTCAGCATATCAAGACATTTTGGACAATTTCATGCTCTCAACTTTGTGGGAACAGTTTGGAGATGGCCCCTTCTTGTTCCAACATGACTGCGCACCACTGCACAAAGCAAGGTCCATAAAGACATGGATGAGTGAGTTTGGAGTGGAGGAACTTGACTGGCCTGCACAAAGTCCTGACCTCAACCCAGTAGAACACCTTTGGAATGAATTAGAGTGGAGACTGCGAGCCAGGCCTTCTCTTCAACATCAATGCCTGATCTCACAAATGCACTTCTGGAAGAATGGTCAAACATTCCCTAAACCTTGTGGACAGCCTTCCCAGAAGAGTAGAAGCTGTTATAGCTGCAAAGGGTGGGCTAACTGAATATTGAACCCTACAGACTAAGATTGGGATGCCTGCAAAGTTCATGTGCTTGTAAAGATGGGTGTCCCAATACTTTTGGTCATATAGCGTATGTTTCAACTGAATCCAAAACGTAGATATTATGATTTCCAGCTTTGCAGTTGGAGCTCCAGAACTCTTTTCCCCAACCACCACCACCACTGTACAGCTTTCTCTTTGCAGGCTAACAGAGCACCAAAGAAGATAAAAAAGGCTGTGATTGCTTTTCTCTGGTTATTCTGGTTTAATTTTTTTTTTTTTCCGTTACAGGTTCACTTTGAACTAGGGTACTTATACTCCATGTAGGAATTGTATAAATAATAATGTATGCAGCATACAAACAGCTGACAAAGGAAAAAAGTAAGAAATATGTACATGTGAATACCAGTTATGGTTGGGCCCCTTGACCACGTTGAAGCAGGAGCAGGTATACCTTCCTCGTCCTTTGTAGTTACAGCTTGTGGTACATGTGAATACCAGTTATGGTTGGGCCCCTTGACCACGTTGAAGCAGGAGCAGGTATACCTTCCTCGTCCTTTGTAGTTACAGCTTGTAGTACATGTGAATACCAGTTATGGTTGGGCCTCTTGACCACATTGAAGCAGGAGCAGGTATACCTTCCTCGTCCTTTGTAGTTACAACTTGTAGTACATGTGAATACCAGTTATGGTTGGGCCCCTTGACCACATGGAAGCAGGAGCAGGTATACCTTCCTCGTCCTTTGTAGTTACAACTTGTAGTACATGTGAATACCAGTTATGGTTGGGCCCCTTGACCGCATGGAAGCAGGAGCAGGTATACCTTCCTCGCCCTTTGTAGTTACAGCTTGGCGGCCACCTCTGCATAATTTTTTTATAATTTCCCCAATACTGCTCTATGGAACATGCATTGACTAAAAGAATTGACCCATCGCCCTGTACACATTAGTACAAATACCCTACTGAAGTAGGAGCTACCCTACTGGACCTGCTGTTCTCGTCCTAAAAAATCAGACAGTCTGCCCTGCAGTGTCATCTGCATAACTGACACCAAATCCATTCGCATCTATTAACAGCAGCAGTATACACAAGCTTGTCAGGTGTAACTTTAGCTCAACACTACCTGTCATTTTTTCATTAATGCAGACCACCTTAAAACCATATTTCACTGTCACTTCCTGACTTACTGTATAATTGCGCTAATTATCTCTTCTTTATCCGCTAAAGATTGGCAGCTGTAACTGGCTTTTAGAAAACCGACAAAACTGACATTAATTTGATTCACTAGTGACCAGACTACCCGTGATGCCTAATGCATTGCTCTAAGATTAAAAAGATATATATATCTCTACAATACAATAAGTGTATTTTTTTTTTGGACTATGATGGTTTTTATGACTGATCACAAACAATGACAGGACTGAGCATTTCAATAAATGATTGTCTCAGATCGGCTAATGGACTCACGCGGTGTGTACATTTAGGCTTTAAACTTGATTTCTTTGTGTATTTTTAATACAAAAGTCTCTGAATTCTTTGCTTTCCTTACACTGCACACAAGCAGAACTCTATAATGATTTAAAGTATATCTGAACTTATAAGCAGAAAAGTTAGAAATTGCAGCCTACCTACATGTATTGAAATTCAGCCAGTTCAGCAGGAACCAGACGAATTTCGATCCACCTATGGCCGTTCCTGTTCAGGAGAAGCCAATCTATCGATCGATTGCTCATTAACGATCTAGCCAATCAGCTACAAAGCTGATCAGTGTATTCTGATGGCGGGGAAGTCTAGCTGTCAAAAGACAATAACACAGTGGGGAGGTTTCCGGCATACACAAATGCGTGGATGAGGGAATCAGTTCATTTTTTTTTTCTTTTTTCCAAAGCTAGGTTCACACTTAAATCGGATGCGGCTCACAGCAGGGGTCCGGTGCATACCTGTTCTCCATTATAGGGACGAATCAGGCCCGAATTTTTGTCTGAATTTGGACCTGAAATGGAGCCAAAGATGCACAGGACCCCTGTGCAATCCTCTCCGCAGCTGCTCCGGAGACGTGTGAACCAGCTCTATTGAGAGCCGGTCACAGTCATGCGAATTGGATGTGGAGAAACCCGCGTCCAATTCGCATAAGTGTGAACCCAGCCTTAATCATGTATGGCTAGTTTTAGACGTAGTGGCTGAATTGTTTTAAGCTTTTCCTTCTTTTATTTGCATTTGAAGACCCTGCCAGTGACACACTTCCTGTACTAGGTTGACAACGCCCAAAGCGGTAGTAAACCACAAAAAAAAAATTGCAACAAAATGGTCCCCTGCAGGATAATAGCATAATGTGCTATTATGAAAGACTTACCTTAGAGCGAAGCCCTCCAGCGGCATGCTGACCGTTGAGAGGACTTTCATCTTCACCTGGTCTTCTTTCTGGGTTCACGGCTTCAGCTGTTTGACTGGCCGAGCCATGATGACATTGCTCCCATGCATGCCGTCCATTGAGAGCGCAGTGCACATGCACCAGTGACGTCACCGGCCTGCCGGATTTTACATGCAATTTTTGCTAGTGGCTGTTATAACCACTAGCAATAATCACAGCGTTCTTCTAGTGGGGTCAGCTCCCCTGCTACCCCCTCCCCACGCCAGGAGAACACAATGGCTTAGTGGGAGGGATTCTCCTGTCAGCACTGTCTGTGTTGACGGAGGTACCCATGGTTGCAGGAAAGAAAATCGCTACATCTATGGCTGGCTGTGGTGGCCCGTCCATAGAGGGCGCACAAGCGTCGCCCCTCCCCGTTTTATGCATGAAGGTAAAAAAAAAAACCTTCTGCATGCAGCGCCCCTCCCTTATTTTTACCTGAGCCAAATCCTAATCCAGTGATGTGCATGTCCGCTATCTCTCTCTTCAATGGCTCAGACATAATGGCTCCCACTGCTGTCAATCACAGCCAGTGAGGATAAAGCAGGGGGCGGGGCCGAGCCATGCTCTGTGTATCCTATAGACGCACAGAGAGCAGCTCGGGAGCGAGCACGCATAAGTGCCCCCCATAGCAAGCAGCTTGCTATGGGGGGCACTTGGCGGGGGGGAGCAGCCAGGAGGGCTGCTGGGGGACCCGAGAAGAAGAGGATCAGCGCTGTTCTATGCAAAACTGTTGCACAGAGCAGGTAAGTATAACATGTCTGTTATTTTTTTTTAAAATGTAAAAAATTACTATAGAATTACTTTAGTCCTTGTTAGTGCATTTCTTACAGCTTTTAAGAAATGTTCTAGATTTGACTTACCACATTACGCAGGCTGAGGAAGAGGTGAAAAACCTTGAAACACATCCTATTGCACATGTCTGGGGGTGATGTCAGAGGAGAGTGGATCCTAGTCTTGCAGCCACATGTCCTGGCTTGTCGGCGGTCCTAACCATCTCACAGTGGTGCTGGCTCTCTGCTATAACTGGATCACCTAAGCTTTCGGCCAAGGTATTGGTGTCCCTATCAAAGATTGTTGGCTAACTCTCTGTACAATGACCCAGTGGTATTCACCATCCACCTGTTTGTGAGTTCATTTCCTAAGGTTTTTAACACATTTTCTGGATTTGTCATTCAGAGAATGCTTTGCATTTACTGAATGAATGCAAAACATTCTCTGATTGAACTAGGATTGCCACCTTTTCTTCAAGCCAAACACGAACACTGTAGTGGTACAGGGCAATCATCATTTTTTATTTTTTTGCCGTAAACACTATAGGATTATAAAAGACCTGGGACATATTTAGGTGCCCTAAGGAGAGTAGTAATGTGGCCAAAAGTGGGTGTGGCCAAATTGCTCTTGCTGACATCATCGCCCCACCCTTCAGTGATGCCAAACCTGCCCCAGACAGCTGTCCACAGCTCCCAGACGGCAACAGATTTGAGTGTGACTATCTTGGTTACTTGGGGAGCCACAGTCCAATCTGAATAATGTGTCCGGGTTTCAGGCGGACTGACACCCGGACACATGACTCAAAGCCCAGACTGCCTGGGTGAATCCTGGTCAGATTGGACAAGGTGGAAAGGCAGGGTGGTATCGCCAAACTCTACTCTGACCACTAATTTTCGAGGACACTACAGTTTTTACTTTCATCATAACATTTTTTATTTAATTTCAAGATCATTACCAAAATAATATTGTCTTATATGAGCAGGTGGTGTGAAAAAAAATAGTCTGGTTGTCAAATGCTGTAGGTGCACCACACCATGTTCTTTATTCTCCTTTTAAACTTTCTGCAGCTTACTGAACACATAAATGTACTGTGAGCTGTGGATATAAGCCTTTTTAGCTGGGGCTTTCTGAGACCTGAAAATTATTTCAAGGGTTCCTCCATGAGAAAAAGGTTTAGATAGGCGCAGTGGATAGCACTTTCGCCTGGCAGCAAAAGGGTCGCTGGTTCGAATCCCAATCACGACACTACCTGCCTGGAGTTTGCATGTTCTCCCTGTGCCTGAGTGGGTTTCCTCCGGGTACTCCGGTTTCCTCCCACACTCCAAAGACATGCTGGTAGGTAAATTAGATCCTGTCTAAATTGGCCCTAGTATATGTATGAATGCGAGTTAGGGACCTTAGATTGTAAGCTCCATGAGGGTAGGGACGGATGTGAATGTACAACGTATATGTAAAGAGCTGCGTAAATTGATAGCGCTATATAAGTACCTGAAATAAAATAAATAAATAGGCTGATCTACTTTATATTGCATATAGAGAGGTTGACGTTATGACTTGGGTATGGTAATAGTAATAAAAACTGTACATTGGAGGACATCTAGTGGTTGATATAGAATATGACCATACAAGATAAGTTCACTTCTCTCCATACATGTTCTGTATAGAGCTTCATAAGGATCAGGCACTATATATGTACTGTATATACAGGTACAGTAATGCATTCGAATTCAATACACAAAAAGCTGTATTTTTTATATGAATGGATCTGCAGCATAATCACCTTCAGTTGTTTTGCACTGCAAGTAATTATTTGTCAACCCCTATTGCTTCTATTCTGCAGATATTGGAATAGCTCATTCCAGTGCTTCAGTCAGTACTTAGTGGGGGGGTAGAGGTTTGTCCATTATAATCACCTGGTCAGTCCGAGTGATCTAATAAAAACACTGGAGCCCCCCGGCATCCCTTTAGATGTGCAGCACCCTCAGTAGGTATCTCAGCCCCACTGAAGCAAACCAAAGAGAGGTGCTGCTGAGGCTGACATACAGCGGGTAAAATAAGCATTGAACACGTCATCATTTTTTTTAGGTAAATAAATTACTAACAGTGCTGTTGTCATTAAATGTTCACCACATGTCGGTACAGTAACGACCCATGCAATCCATACATCAGTGGCAGCTGGTAGTATATTTTGAGGGGGCGGCACCCACGGACAACCCCCCTGGTCAGTCGGGTTACCCACCCCCCCATCCCCCGTGGGTCGGTCGGTCAGGTCCACACACAACCATTGCAACCATCGGTCGGTCCATGAGCCCCGCACTTACCCACAGTCAATGCTTCCCTCCGGGCAGCGGCTTCTTCCCCTGCATCTCCTCCGGCACCCTCCACGTCTCCTCCCTCCTCCTCTCTCCTCGTCGTGGTCCAATAGGATCGCTTGTTGTTTTGGCCAATCAGGAAATGGGTCTCAGGACTCACTTCCTGATTGGCGGGGAGGAGATTCAGTGTGACAATAGTGAATATTGATTTGAAGGTTCCGTGGGCCTCTTCTATAAACTCTGATCCTTAGTTATTTCCGTAGATTTTGTATTGGATTCAAGTCAGGAGATTGGCTGGGCCATTCTAGTAGCTTTATTTTCTTTCTTTGAAACCAATTGAGAGTTTCCTTGGCTTTGTGTTTGGGATCATTGTCTTGCTGAAATATCCACCCTCGTTTCAACTTCATCATCCTGGTAGATGGCAGCAGATTGTTTCATGAATGTCTTGGTGCATTTTTCCATTCATCCTTCCTTCAACCATATGAAGTTTGCCCGTACCGTATGCTGAAAAACAGCCCCACACTAGGGTTGCCACATCATCCCTTTAATCCAGGACACATATGAATTACACAGGTTCTGAGGCTAATTGAATGCAGATGAGGCACCAAGTGAGTTTAATTACCAACTTAATAAGCCACAGAACCTGTGTAATTCAAATGTGTCCTGGATTAAAGGGATGATGTGGCAACCCTACCCCACACCATGATGTTCCCACCTCCAAACTTCACTGTTGGTATGGGGGGTGTTTTGGGGTGATGTGCAGTGCCATTGGACCTCCAAACATGGTGAGTATTATGACATCCAAACAGTTCAGTTTTGGTCTCATCTGACCAACTATATGCTTCCAGTATTTCACAGGTTTGTCTAAATGTTGTGCAGCAAATTTTAAACGAGCTTCAACATGCTTTTCCTTCAGCAATGGAGTCTTGCGTGGTGAGTGTGCATACAGGCCATGGTGGTTGAGTACATTACTTATTGTTTTCTTTGAAATAATTGTACTTATCAATTCCAGGTCTTTCTGAAGCTCTTCACATGTGGCTCTTGGGCAACTCTTCTAATAATTCTTTTCACTCCTGTCAGAAATATTGCGAGGAGCACCTGGTCATGGCTGGTTTATGGTAAAATGATGTTCTTTCCACTTCCGGATTATGGATCCAACAGTGCTCACTGGAACATTCAGAAGTTTAGAAATTCTTCTGTAACCAATGCCATCAGTATATTTTGCAATGATAAAGTTGCAAAGGTCTTGAGAGAGCTCTTTGCTTTTATCCATCATGAGATGTTTCTTGTGTGACGCCTTGGTAATGAGACACCTTTTTATAGGCCATCAGTTGAGACTGAACCAGCTGATATTGATTTGGGGCAGGATTGCTTTCTAAATACTGATAGATTTCAGCTGGGGTCTTGGCTTTCCAAGTCTTTTTGCACCTCCCTTTCTTGCGTGTTCAAAACGTTTTCCCTATGTGATTCCATTTTATTACACATAACTTAATTTTTAATAACAAAAGTTATTTGTTTTTTGTATGTATGGATTGCATGGGTTGTTACCGATATGTGGTTAAAATTTCATGTCAATAGCACCTTTAGAAATGGTGATGTGTTCAATACTTATTTTACCCGCTGTAGATGTTACCTTAAAGTTGAATCAAACTCACCTCCCTCTCCCGCTGGAACTGAAATCTTCATTTGTTCTTTTTCTTGTTCTGGGGTCTTTGGCCATCTTGATTGGCTACGCTGGAATGACACAACTCTTATGCATGTGCACAGGGGTTCACTCATTCCAGCATGAGCAGCTCAGTGTACTTTCTAAAGAAGATTGCAAACAGGCAGGTACATTTGTACACATAGAGAATACAAGGGGTCGCTCATTGGGCACAGCTTCTATTAACAGAACACCTTGTACTTTTTTTCAATCAATATAAAACATAAAACGTTCTCTGATTGTACAAGGTGGGGTGCCAATGTGGTGATGTCATGATCTTCACCCCATCCAATCAGAGGCCACCTTGTATTCACTTGAAAAAAAATGACCGCTGTGTTCACTATACAGAAGGGCAGCTGCTCAGCACAGGACTTGTAGGAAGGCAACAATCGCTGTAGTAATAGTGAATTTTACAGCGACTCTTTGCTTCCACAGTGGTCCCACAGGTATGAAAGCTGGACCAATGTAACTGTGCAAAAATATACCTGGAGTTCACAATAAGCTCTTTCCTCAGTCTATCCAAAGTTGCTTTTAGGCTACTTTCACACTGAGACGGCAGCCGCGGTCGCGGTAACACCCCGCTAGTTTTAGCAGAGTTTTACCAGCAATAGGGCTCCACTATGCGGGCGGGAGCGCCGTGCTTTTAACCCCCCACAAGGTGTTAAAAAGGGGTTAAAAGTGCCGGCGCTCAGCGCTACCGAGGCGGTGTTCTGCCGCTTCGGCAGCGCTTGCCATTCATTTCAATGGCAGGGGCGGTGGAGGAGCGGTATATTACCGCTCCCCTCACCACCCCAAAGATGCTGCTTGCAGGACTTTTTGTAACGTCCTGCTAGCGCAACGCCCCAGTGTGAAAGCACTCAGGGCTTTCACATTGGGGTGGATTGGGGGGGACTTTTGAGGCACTTTACAGATGCTATTTTTAGCTAAATAGCGTCTGTAAAACGCTTCAGTGTGAAAGTAGCCTTAAAGTATTATATGCAACTCTACTTTATAGCCCTGTCAACTTACTCTTCATTTTCAATGCACAATATGTGACTTCTGAACCGCTATTGTATCCAAGTTTATTACCCAGCTAGCCAACCTTGTCCAATTCTATGCCATACCGCATGCCACAGCAAAACACAGAATGACTGGGTAATAAATAATACTCACGTGATGCATAAAGAATTATTTCAACCTAAGGCATGCTTATACGAAAAGAGGTCGGGTAGTAAACCCAATTTTTGTTTGAAGTGGAATACCCCTTTAACCACTTAAGGACCGGAAGGATTTTCAGCTTTAGGACCGGAGCCCTTTTTGCGATTCGGCACTGCGTCGCTTTAACTGACAATTGCGCGGTCGTGCAACGTTGTACCCAAACAAAATTTGCGTCCTTTTTTTCACACAAATAGAGCTTTCTTTTGGTGGTATTTGATCGGCCACACGTCATTTCTGATCACCGCTATAAACAAAAGAACAGCGACAATTTTGCAAAAAAACCCAAATTTCTTACTTTTTGCTAAAATACAAATCCAAAAAAAAATATAAAAAAACATTTTTTTTCATCGGTTTTGGCCGATTTATATTCTTCCTCATATTTGTGATAAAAAAAAATCGCAATCGGCGTCTATTGATTGGTTTGCGCAAAAGTGGCCGCGTTTACGGATGATGAGAATGGCCGGCTGAGATCGAATCCGCCGCACCCGCTCCCTGGCCCTCCGGACACAGTGAGCACGCGGGCACGCCTCTGGCGGCGCGCGCGCACTCACTGGGCTCGATCTCGCGGCCCGCCGTCATATGACGGCGATCATCGCTATCGAGCCACACTGTCGCCGTCAATTGCCGATCAGCCGTCGGCAAGCGGTTAAGAATGCGATTTTCTGGTTTTAAGACCCTCTGCATTAACTGACTTTCTCACCACTGAGAAATCCATTGTAAGTAATTCATTGTACACCAGTTCATTTTTCTGCTAACCAATTCTGTGTAATCCTTCGCCATATTGTATGCTAGAGAAACAAAAACAAAAAAACTTTTCATAGTGGCAGATATCTGACACTGGTGACAAGACCATTAGCACAGAAGAACGTATATAAAGAGATCATATATCTTTTCTGCAGCCCCCTATTATTCCCATGACAGCCCCATTATAGAGTATTATGGAAGGAAAGTAGGTGGAGACGAGGTTATCTAGTTAAAAGAAAGACGCAGAGCTTTTGTGCTTATTGTCTGCATGTGATAGATGACCACCGATGACACCTTGTCTTTATCTGTGTCATTTCATTAAATGGCCATTTGCTTGTTCGATTCCCACACAAGTTAAAATATATTGCAACTTTTTTTTTTCTGAGGCCAAATTCAGCTGCATAGAGATCTGATCATTTTACGAGGGTCTGCTAATCTTGGTGTTAAAAAGAATTTTAGATAAGGAGATGCATCGCTTTATTTAGCAAACTATCCCTATTTTAGAGGGACAGTCGCTCTTTAATGCCCAAATCACTTTGCCTTGCTCTCAGCAACAGTCTCCCTCTTGGATCTTAAGCCCCGTACACACTGGTTGAATGCCAGGCGACATTGGCCAATTCAATAAAAACTGGACAACATTTGGCTCGTGTGTATGGCAGCCGGTCTGACAGAAGCCAACCATTTGGCCAGCTGCAGGCATCATCCCGGTATAACCACTTGAAGTCTAACAACGTATGGGTACATCGCTGGTCGGCAAGTGGTTAAAGTGTTTGTATCCCTTCTAAAAAACTGTCACTGCCAACCCCTCTCTTTTATGCAGCCATAACTCATAGTGTAAATATTTGTGGAAAACAAAGCCTCTAAATACTGTTTTCCAGAGATCTTTAGGCCAGTCACGTGATTCCCGGCTGCTCTCCTACTGGATGTATGGGCAACAGCGGGAGGGAGCCTCTGACGTCAGCCGGGGAGGTCATATGACCACTGTGCTGGGCTGCCCAGCCCCTCCTAATGTAGCCTGTAGACTGAGGGGGGGGGG